>JAWNNV010000409.1:0-66282 GCA_035044485.1 Scaptomyza reducta
ACGACTAAAACGACTTTTCTTTTGAAAATCGGTTCAGTTTTGACAAAGTTATAGGTTCGGAAAGTTTTGACACAGTTAAAGGTTCGGAAAGTTTTGACAAAGTTATAGGTTCGGAAAGTTTTGACATGAATTTCGAAAAAAAAAACATTTCCAACTATGAATGCGGTTTAATTATTGAGATCGAGCCACGACTAAAACGCATTTCCTTTTGAAAATCGGTTCAGTTTTGACAAAGTTATAGGTTCGGAAAATTTTGACATAGTTATAGGTTCGGAAAGTTTTGACATGAATTTCGAAAAAAAAACATTTGCAAATATGAATGCGGCTTAATTATTGAGATCGAGCCACGACTAAAACGCCTTTCCTTTTGAAAATCGGTTCAGTTTTGACAAAGTTATAGGTTCTGAAAGTTTTGACATAGTTATAGGTTCGGAAAAAATTGACAAAGTTATAGGTTCGGAAAGTTTTAACATGAATTTCGAAAAAAAAAACATATCTTACTATGAATGTGGTTTAATTATTGAGATCGAGCCACGACTAAAACGCCTTTCCTTTTGAAAATCGGTTCAGTTTTCACAAAGTTATATGTTCGGAAAGTTTTGACACAGTTAAAGGTTCGGAAAAAATTGACAAAGTTATAGGTTCGGAAAGTTTTGACATGAATTTCGAAAAAAAAACATTTGCAACTATGAATGCGGTTTAATTATTGAGATCGAGCCACGACTAAAACGCATTTCCTTTTGAAAATCGGTTCAGTTTTGACAAAGTTATAGGTTCGGAAAGTTTTGACAATTTATAGGTTCGGAATGTTTTGACATGAATTTTGAAAAAAAAAACATTTGCAACTATGAATGCGGTTTAATCATTGAGATCGAGCCACTTCCTTTTGAAAATCGGTTCAGTTTTGACAGAGTTATAGGGTCGGAAAGTTTTGACATAGTTATAGGTTTGAAAAGTTTTGACTAAGTTACAGGTTCGGAAAGTTTTAACATGAATTTCGAAAAAAAACATTTGCAACTATGAATGCGGTTTAATTATTGAGATCGAGCCACGACTAAAACGCCTTTCCTTTTGAAAATCGGTTCTGTTCTGACAAAGTTATAGGTTCGGAAAGTTTTGACAAAGTTATAGGTTCGGAAAGTTTTGACATGAATTTCGAAAAAAAAAACATTTGCAACTATGAATGCGGTTTAATCATTGAGATCGAGCCACTTCCTTTTGAAAATCGGTTCAGTTTTGACAGAGTTATAGGTTCGGAGAGTTTTGACATAGTTATAGGTTTGAAAGTTTTGACTAAGTTACAGGTTCGGAAAGTTTTATTATGAATTTCGAAAAAAAAACATTTCCAACTATGAATGCGGTTTAATTATTGAGATCGAGCCACGACTAAAACGACTTTTCTTTTGAAAATCGATTCAGTTTTGACAAAGTTATAGGTTCGGAAAGTTTTGACACAGTTAAAGGTTCGGAAAAAATTGACAAAGTTATAGGTTCGGAAAGTTTTAACATGAATTTCGAAAAAAAAAACATTTCCAACTATGAATGCTGTTTAATTATTGAGGTCGAGCCACGACTAAAACGCCTTTCCTTTTAAAAATCGGTTCAGTTTTGACAAAGTTATAGGTTCGGAAAGTTTTGACATAGTTATAGGTTCGGAAAGTTTTGACAAAGTTATAGGTTCGGAAAGTTTTAACATAAATTTCAAAAAAAAAACATTTTCAACTATGAATGCGTTTTAATTATTGAGATCGAGCCACGACTAAAACGCATTTCCTTTTGAAAATCGGTTCAGTATTGACAAAGTTATAGGTTCGGAAAGTTTTGACATATTTATAGGTTCGGAAAGTTTTGACATGAATTTTGAAAAAAAAAAACATTTGCAACTATGAATGCGGTTTAATCATTGAGATCGAGCCACTTCCTTTTGAAAATCGGTTCAGTTTTGACAGAGTTATAGGGTCGGAAAGTTTTGACATAGTTATAGGTTTGAAAAGTTTTGACTAAGTTACAGGTTCGGAAAGTTTTTACATGAATTTCGAAAAAAAAACATTTGCAACTATGAATGCGGTTTAATTATTGAGATCGAGCCACGACTAAAACGCCTTTCCTTTTGAAAATCGGTTCTGTTCTGACAAAGTTATAGGTTCGGAAAGTTTTGACAAAGTTATAGGTTCGGAAAGTTTTGACATGAATTTCGAAAAAAAAAACATTTGCAACTATGAATGCGGTTTAATCATTGAGATCGAGCCACTTCCTTTTGAAAATCGGTTCAGTTTTGACAGAGTTATAGGTTCGGAGAGTTTTGACATAGTTATAGGTTTGAAAGTTTTGACTAAGTTACAGGTTCGGAAAGTTTTATTATGAATTTCGAAAAAAAAACATTTCCAACTATGAATGCGGTTTAATTATTGAGATCGAGCCACGACTAAAACGACTTTTCTTTTGAAAATCGATTCAGTTTTGACAAAGTTATAGGTTCGGAAAGTTTTGACACAGTTAAAGGTTCGGAAAAAATTGACAAAGTTATAGGTTCGGAAAGTTTTAACATGAATTTCGAAAAAAAAAACATTTCCAACTATGAATGCTGTTTAATTATTGAGGTCGAGCCACGACTAAAACGCCTTTCCTTTTAAAAATCGGTTCAGTTTTGACAAAGTTATAGGTTCGGAAAGTTTTGACATAGTTATAGGTTCGGAAAGTTTTGACAAAGTTATAGGTTCGGAAAGTTTTAACATAAATTTCAAAAAAAAAACATTTTCAACTATGAATGCGTTTTAATTATTGAGATCGAGCCACGACTAAAACGCATTTCCTTTTGAAAATCGGTTCAGTATTGACAAAGTTATAGGTTCGGAAAGTTTTGACATATTTATAGGTTCGGAAAGTTTTGACATGAATTTTGAAAAAAAAAACATTTGCAACTATGAATGCGGTTTAATCATTGAGATCGAGCCACTTCCTTTTGAAAATCGGTTCAGTTTTGACAGAGTTATAGGGTCGGAAAGTTTTGACATAGTTATAGGTTTGAAAAGTTTTGACTAAGTTACAGGTTCGGAAAGTTTTTACATGAATTTCGAAAAAAAAAACATTTGCAACTATGAATGCGGTTTAATTATTGAGATCGAGCCACGACTAAAACGCCTTTCCTTTTAAAAATCGGTTCTGTTCTGACAAAATTATAGGTTCGGAAAGTTTTGACAAAGTTATAGGTTCGGAAAGTTTTGACATGAATTTCGAAAAAAAAACATTTGCAACTATGAATGCGGTTTAATCATTGAGATCGAGCCACTTCCTTTTGAAAATCGGTTCAGTTTTGACAGAGTTATAGGTTCGGAGAGTTTTGACATAGTTATAGGTTTGAAAGTTTTGACTAAGTTACAGGTTCGGAAAGTTTTATTATGAATTTCGAAAAAAAAACATTTCCAACTATGAATGCGGTTTAATTATTGAGATCGAGCCACGACTAAAACGACTTTCCTTTTGAAAATCGGTTCAGTTTTGACAAAGTTATAGGTTCGGAAAGTTTTGACACAGTTAAAGGTTCGGAAAAAATTGACAATGTTATAGGTTCGGAAAGTTTTAACATGAATTTCGAAAAAAAAAACATTTCCAACTATGAATGCTGTTTAATTATTGAGGTCGAGCCACGACAAAAACGCCTTTCCTTTTGAAAATCGGGTCAGTTTTGACAAAGTTATAGGTTCGGAAAGTTTTGACATAGTTACAGGTTCGGAAAGTTTTGACAAAGTTATAGGTTCGGAAAGTTTTAACATAAATTTCGAAAAAAAAAACATTTCCAACTATGAATGCGGTTTAATTATTGAGATCGAGCCACGACTAAAACGACTTTTCTTTTAAAAATCGGTTCAGTTTTGACAAAGTTATAGGTTCGGAAAGTTTTGACACAGTAAAAGGTTCGGAAAGTTTTGACAAAGTTATAGGTTCGGAAAGTTTTGACATGAATTTCGAAAAAAAAAACATTTCCAACTATGAATGCGGTTTAATTATTGAGATCGAGCCACGACTAAAACGCCTTTCCTTTTGAAAATCGGTTCAGGTTTGACAAAGTTATAGGTTCGGAAAGTTTTGACATATGTATAGGTTCGGAAAGTTTTGACATGAATTTCGAAAAAAAAAAACATTTGCAACTATGAATGCGGTTTAATTATTGAGATCGAGCCACGACTAAAACGCCTTTCCTTTTGAAAATCGGTTCAGTTTTGACAAAGTTATAGGTTCCGAAAGTTTTGACATATTTATAGGTTCGGAAAGTTTTGACAAAGTTATAGGTTCGGAAAGTTTTAACATGAATTTCGAAAAAAAAACATTTGAATCTATGAATGCGGTTTAATTATTGAGATCGAGCCACGACTAAAACGCCTTTCCTTTTGAAAATCGGTTCAGTTTTGACAAAGTTATAGGTTCGGAAAGTTTTGACATAGTTATAGGTTCGGAAAGTTTTGACAAAGTTATAGGTTCGGAAAGTTTTAACATAAATTTCGAAAAAAAAAAACATTTCCAACTATGAATGCGTTTTAATTATTGAGATCGAGCCACGACTAAAACGCCTTTCCTTTTGCAAATCGGTTCAGTTTTGACAAAGTTATAGGTTCTGAAAGTTTTGACACAGTTAAAGGTTCGGAAAAAATTGACAAAGTTATAGGTTCGGAAAGTTTTAACATGAATTTCGAAAAACAAACATATCTAACTATGAATGCGGTTTAATTATTGAGATCGAGCCACGACTAAAACGCCTTTCCTTTTAAAAATCGGTTCAGTTTTGACAAAGTTATAGGTTCGGAACAAATTGACAAAGTTATAGGTTCTGAAAGTTTTAACATGAATTTCGAAAAAAAAAACATTTCCAACTATGAATGTGGTTTAATTATTCAGATCGAGCCACGACTAAAATGCCTTTCCTTTTGAAAATCGGTTCAGTTTTGACAAAGTTATAGGTTCGGAAAGTTTTGACATAGGTATAGGTTCGGAAAGTTTTGACAAAGTTATAGGTTCGGAAAGTTTTAACATAAATTTCGAAAAAAAAAACATATCCAACTATGAATGCGGTTTAATTATTGAGATCGAGCCACGACTAAAACGACTTTTCTTTTGAAAATCGGTTCAGTTTTGACAAAGTTTTAGGTTCGGAAAGTTTTGACACAGTTAAAGGTTCGGAAAGTTTTGACAAAGTTATAGGTTCGGAAAGTTTTGACATGAATTTCGAAAAAAAAACATTTCCAACTATGAATGCGGTTTAATTATTGAGATCTAGCCACGACTAAAACGCCTTTCCTTTTGAAAAACGGTTCAGTTTTGACAAAGTTATAGGTTCGGAAAGTTTTGACATAGTTATAGGTTCGGAAAGTTTTGACAAAGTTATAGGTTCGGAAAGTTTTAACATAAATTTCGAAAAAAAAACATTTCCAACTATGAATGCGTTTTAATTATTGAGATCGAGCCACGACTAAAACGCCTTTCCTTTTGCAAATCGGTTCAGTTTTGACAAAGGTATAGGTTCTGAAAGTTTTGACACAGTTAAAGGTTCGGAAAAAATTGACAAAGTTATAGGTTCGGAAAGTTTTAACATGAATTTCGAAAAAAAAAACATATCTTACTATGAATGTGGTTTAATTATTGAGATCGAGCCACGACTAAAACGCCTCTCCTTTTGCAAATCGGTTCAGTTTTCACAAAGTTATATGTTCGGAAAGTTTTGACACAGTTAAAGGTTCGGAAAAAATTGACAAACTTATAGGTTCGGAAAGTTTTGACATGAATTTCGAAAAAAAAAACATTTGCAACTATGAATGCGGTTTAATTATTGAGATCGAGCCACGACTAAAACGCCTTTCCTTTTGAAAATCGGTTCAGTTTTGACAAAGTTATAGGTTCGGAAAGTTTTGACATATTTATAGGTTCGGAAAGTTTTGACATGAATTTTGAAAAAAAAAACATTTGCAACTATGAATGCGGTTTAATCATTGAGATCGAGCCACTTCCTTTTGAAAATCGGTTCAGTTTTGACAGAGTTATAGGGTCGGAAAGTTTTGACATAGTTATAGGTTTGAAAAGTTTTGACTAAGTTACAGGTTCGGAAAGTTTTAACATGAATTTCGAAAAAAAAAACATTTGCAACTATGAATGCGGTTTAATTATTGAGATCGAGCCACGACTAAAACGCCTTTCCTTTTGAAAATCGGTTCTGTTCTGACAAAGTTATAGGTTCGGAAAGTTTTGACAAAGTTATAGGTTCGGAAAGTTTTGACATGAATTTCGAAAAAAAAACATTTGCAACTATGAATGCGGTTTAATCATTGAGATCGAGCCACTTCCTTTTGAAAATCGGTTCAGTTTTGACAGAGTTATAGGTTCAGAGAGTTTTGACAAAGTTTGAAAGGTTTGAAAGTTTTGACTAAGTTACAGGTTCGGAAAGTTTTAACATGAATTTCGAAAAAAAAACATTTCCAACTATGAATGCGGTTTAATTATTGAGATCGAGCCACGACTAAAACGACTTTCCTTTTGAAAATCGGTTCAGTTTTGACAAAGTTATAGGTTCGGAAAGTTTTGACACAGTTAAAGGTTCGGAAAAAATTGACAAAGTTATAGGTTCGGAAAGTTTCGACATGAATTTCGAAAACAACACATTTCCAACTATGAATGCGGTTTAATTATTGAGATCGAGCCACGACTAAAACGACTTTTCTTTTAAAAATCGGTTCAGTTTTGACAAAGTTATAGGTTCGGAAAGTTTTGACACAGTAAAAGGTTCGGAAAGTTTTGACAAAGTTATAGGTTCGGAAAGTTTTGACATGAATTTCGAAAAAAAAACATTTCCAACTATGAATGCGGTTTAATTATTGAGATCGAGCCACGACTAAAAGGCCTTTCCTTTTGAAAATCGGTTCAGTTTTGACAAAGTTATAGGTTCGGAAAGTTTTGACATATGTATAGGTTCGGAAAGTTTTGACATGAATTTCGAAAAAAAAAACATTTGCAACTATGAATGCGGTTTAATTATTGAGATCGAGCCACGACTAAAACGCCTTTCCTTTTGAAAATCGGTTCAGTTTTGACAAAGTTATAGGTTCGGAGAGTTTTTACATAGTTATAGGTTCGAAAAGTTTTGACAAAGTTATAGGTTCGGAAAGTTTTAACATAAATTTCGAAAAAAAAACATTTCCAACTATGAATGCGGTTTAATTATTGAGATCGAGCCACGACTAAAACGCCTTTCCTTTTGACAATCGGTTCAGTTTTGACAAAGTTATAGGTTCCGAAAGTTTTGACATATTTATAGGTTCGGAAAGTTTTGACAAAGTTATAGGTTCGGAAAGTTTTAACATGAATTTCGAAAAAAAAAACATTTGAATCTATGAATGCGGTTTAATTATTGAGATCGAGCCACGACTAAAACGCCTTTCCTTTTGAAAATCGGTTCAGTTTTGACAAAGTTATAGGTTCCGAAAGTTTTGACATATTTATAGGTTCGGAAAGTTTTGACAAAGTTATAGGTTCGGAAAGTTTTAACATGAATTTCGAAAAAAAAAACATTTGAATCTATGAATGCGGTTTAATTATTGAGATCGAGCCACGACTAAAACGCCTTTCCTTTTGAAAATCGGTTCAGTTTTGACAAAGTTATAGGTTCGGAAAGTTTTGACATAGTTATAGGTTCGGAAAGTTTTGACAAAGTTATAGGTTCGGAAAGTTTTAACATAAATTTCGAAAAAAAAAACATTTCCAACTAATTATTGAGATCGAGCCACGACTAAAACGCCTTTCCTTTTGCAAATCGGTTCAGTTTTGACAAAGTTATAGGTTCTGAAAGTTTTGACACAGTTAAAGGTTCGGAAAAAATTGACAAAGTTATAGGTTCGGAAAGTTTTAACATGAATTTCGAAAAAAAAAACATATCTAACTATGAATGCGGTTTAATTATTGAGATCGAGCCACGACTAAAACGCCTTTCCTTTTGAAAATCGGTTCAATTTTGACAAAGTTATAGGTTCGGAAAGTTTTTACGTAGTTATAGGTTCGGAAAGTTTTGACATGAATTTCGAAAAAAAAAACATTTGAATCTATGAATGCGGTTTAATTATTGAAATCGAGCCACGACTAAAACGCCTTTCCTTTTGAAAATCGGTTCAGTTTTGACAAAGTTATAGGTTCGGAAAGTTTTGACATAGTTATAGGTTCGGAAAGTTTTGACAAAGTTATAGGTTCGGAAAGTTTTAACATAAATTTCGAAAAAAAAAACATTTCCAACTATGAATGCGTTTTAATTATTGAGATCGAGCCACGACTAAAACGCCTTTCCTTTTGCAAATCGGTTCAGTTTTGACAAAGTTATAGGTTCTGAAAGTTTTGACACAGTTAAAGGTTCGGAAAAAATTGACAAAGTTATAGGTTCGGAAAGTTTTAACATGAATTTCGAAAAACAAACATATCTAACTATGAATGCGGTTTAATTATTGAGATCGAGCCACGACTAAAACGCCTTTCCTTTTGAAAATCGGTTCAGTTTTGACAAAGTTATAGGTTCGGAAAAAATTGACAAAGTTATAGGTTCGGAAAGTTTTAACATGAATTTCGAAAAAAATAAAACATTTCCAACTATGAATGTGGTTTAATTATTCAGATCGAGCCACGACTAAAATGCCTTTCCTTTTGAAAATCGGTTCAGTTTTGACAAAGTTATAGGTTCGGAAAGTTTTGACATAGGTATAGGTTCGGAAAGTTTTGACAAAGTTATAGGTTCGGAAAGTTTTAACATAAATTTCGAAAAAAAAAACATATCCAACTATGAATGCGGTTTAATTATTGAGATCGAGCCACGACTAAAACGACTTTTCTTTTGAAAATCGGTTCAGTTTTGACAAAGTTATAGGTATTGAAAGTTTTGACACAGTTAAAGGTTCGGAAAAAATTGACAAAGTTATAGGTTCGGAAAGTTTTAACATGAATTTCGAAAAAAAAAACATATCTTACTATGAATGTGGTTTAATTATTGAGATCGAGCCACGACTAAAACGCCTTTCCTTTTGCAAATCGGTTCAGTTTTCACAAAGTTATATGTTCGGAAAGTTTTGACACAGTTAAAGGTTCGGTAAAAATTGACAAACTTATAGGTTCGGAAAGTTTTGACATGAATTTCGAAAAAAAAACATTTGCAACTATGAATGCGGTTTAATTATTGAGATCGAGCCACGACTAAAACGCCTTTCCTTTTGAAAATCGGTTCAGTTTTGACAAAGTTATAGGTTCGGAAAGTTTTGACATATTTATAGGTTCGGAAAGTTTTGACATGAATTTTGAAAAAAAAAACATTTGCAACTATGAATGCGGTTTAATCATTGAGATCGAGCCACTTCCTTTTGAAAATCGGTTCAGTTTTGACAGAGTTATAGGGTCGGAAAGTTTTGACATAGTTATAGGTTTGAAAAGTTTTGACTAAGTTACAGGTTCGGAAAGTTTTAACATGAATTTCGAAAAAAAAACATTTGCAACTATGAATGCGGTTTAATTATTGAGATCGAGCCACGACTAAAACGCCTTTCCTTTTGAAAATCGGTTCTGTTCTGACAAAGTTATAGGTTCGGAAAGTTTTGACAAAGTTATAGGTTCGGAAAGTTTTGACATGAATTTCGAAAAAAAAACATTTGCAACTATGAATGCGGTTTAATCATTGAGATCGAGCCACTTCCTTTTGAAAATCGGTTCAGTTTTGACAGAGTTATAGGTTCGGAGAGTTTTGACATAGTTATAGGTTTGAAAGTTTTGACTAAGTTACAGGTTCGGAAAGTTTTAACATGAATTTCGAAAAAAAAACATTTCCAACTATGAATGCGGTTTAATTATTGAGATCGAGCCACGACTAAAACGACTTTCCTTTTGAAAATCGGTTCAGTTTTGACAAAGTTATAGGTTCGGAAAGTTTTGACACAGTTAAAGGTTCGGAAAAAATTGACAAAGTTATAGGTTCGGAAAGTTTCGACATGAATTTCGAAAAAGCACATTTCCAACTATGAATGCGGTTTAATTATTGAGATCGAGCCACGACTAAAACGACTTTTCTTTTGAAAATCGGTTCAGTTTTGACAAAGTTATAGGTTCGGAAAGTTTTGACAAAGTTATAGGTTCGGAAAGTTTTGACATGAATTTCGAAAAAAAAACATTTCCAACTATGAATGCGGTTTAATTATTGAGATCGAGCCACGACTAAAACGCCTTTCCTTTTGAAAATCGGTTCAGTTTTGACAAAGTTATAGGTTCGGAAAGTTTTGACATATGTATAGGTTCGGAAAGTTTTGACATGAATTTCGAAAAAAAAAACATTTGCAACTATGAATGCGGTTTAATTATTGAGATCGAGCCACGACTAAAACGCCTTTCCTTTTGAAAATCGGTTCAGTTTTGACAAAGTTATAGGTTCGGAGAGTTTTTACATAGTTATAAGTTCGAAAAAAAAACATTTGAAACTATGAATGTGGTTTAATTATTGAGATCGAGCCACGACTAAAACGCCTTTTCTTTTGAAAATCGGTTCAGTTTTAACAAAGTTATAAGTTCGGAAAGTTTTGACATAGTTATAGGTTCGGAAAGGTTTGACAAAGTTATAGGTTCGGAAAGTTTTAACATAAATTTCGAAAAAAAAAACATTTCCAACTATGAATGCGTTTTAATTATTGAGATCGAGCCACGACTAAAACGCCTTTCCTTTTGCAAATCGGTTCAGTTTTGACAAAGTTATAGGTACTGAAAGTTTTGACACAGTTAAAGGTTCGGAAAAAATTGACAAAGTTATAGGTTCGGAAAGTTTTAACATGAATTTCGAAAAAAAAAACATATCTTACTATGAATGTGGTTTAATTATTGAGATCGAGCCACGACTAAAACGCCTTTCCTTTTGCAAATCGGTTCAGTTTTCACAAAGTTATATGTTCGGAAAGTTTTGACACAGTTAAAGGTTCGGAAAAAATTGACAAACTTATAGGTTCGGAAAGTTTTGACATGAATTTCGAAAAAAAAACATTTGCAACTATGAATGCGGTTTAATCATTGAGATCGAGCCACTTCCTTTTGAAAATCGGTTCAGTTTTGACAGAGTTATAGGTTCGGAGAGTTTTGACATAGTTATAGGTTTGAAAGTTTTGACTAAGTTACAGGTTCGGAAAGTTTTAACATGAATTTCGAAAAAAAAACATTTCCAACTATGAATGCGGTTTAATTATTGAGATCGAGCCACGACTAAAACGACTTTCCTTTTGAAAATCGGTTCAGTTTTGACAAAGTTATAGGTTCGGAAAGTTTTGACACAGTTAAAGGTTCGGAAAAAATTGACAAAGTTATAGGTTCGGAAAGTTTCGACATGAATTTCGAAAAAGCACATTTCCAACTATGAATGCGGTTTAATTATTGAGATCGAGCCACGACTAAAACGACTTTTCTTTTGAAAATCGGTTCAGTTTTGACAAAGTTATAGGTTCGGAAAGTTTTGACAAAGTTATAGGTTCGGAAAGTTTTGACATGAATTTCGAAAAAAAAAACATTTGAATCTATGAATGCGGTTTAATTATTGAGATCGAGCCACGACTAAAACGCCTTTCCTTTTGAAAATCGGTTCAGTTTTGACAAAGTTATAGGTTCGGAAAGTTTTGACATATGTATAGGTTCGGAAAGTTTTGACATGAATTTCGAAAAAAAAAACATTTGCAACTATGAATGCGGTTTAATTATTGAGATCGAGCCACGACTAAAACGCCTTTCCTTTTGAAAATCGGTTCAGTTTTGACAAAGTTATAGGTTCGGAGAGTTTTTACATAGTTATAAGTTCGAAAAAAAAACATTTGAAACTATGAATGTGGTTTAATTATTGAGATCGAGCCACGACTAAAACGCCTTTTCTTTTGAAAATCGGTTCAGTTTTGACAAAGTTATAGGTTCGGAAAGTTTTGACATAGTTATAGGTTCGGAAAGGTTTGACAAAGTTATAGGTTCGGAAAGTTTTAACATAAATTTCGAAAAAAAAAACATTTCCAACTATGAATGCGTTTTAATTATTGAGATCGAGCCACGACTAAAACGCCTTTCCTTTTGCAAATCGGTTCAGTTTTGACAAAGTTATAGGTACTGAAAGTTTTGACACAGTTAAAGGTTCGGAAAAAATTGACAAAGTTATAGGTTCGGAAAGTTTTAACATGAATTTCGAAAAAAAAAAACATATCTTACTATGAATGTGGTTTAATTATTGAGATCGAGCCACGACTAAAACGCCTTTCCTTTTGCAAATCGGTTCAGTTTTCACAAAGTTATATGTTCGGAAAGTTTTGACACAGTTAAAGGTTCGGAAAAAATTGACAAACTTATAGGTTCGGAAAGTTTTGACATGAATTTCGAAAAAAAAAACATTTGCAACTATGAATGCGGTTTAATTATTGAGATCGAGCCACGACTAAAACGCCTTTCCTTTTGAAAATCGGTTCAGTTTTGACAAAGTTATAGGTTCGGAAAGTTTTGACATATTTATAAGTTCGGAAAGTTTTGACATGAATTTTGAAAAAAAAAACATTTGCAACTATGAATGCGGTTTAATCATTGAGATCGAGCCACTTCCTTTTGAAAATCGGTTCAGTTTTGACAGAGTTATAGGGTCGGAAAGTTTTGACATAGTTATAGGTTTGAAAAGTTTTGACTAAGTTACAGGTTCGGAAAGTTTTAACATGAATTTCGAAAAAAAAACATTTGCAACTATGAATGCGGTTTAATTATTGAGATCGAGCCACGACTAAAACGCCTTTCCTTTTGAAAATCGGTTCTGTTCTGACAAAGTTATAGGTTCGGAAAGTTTTGACAAAGTTATAGGTTCGGAAAGTTTTGACATGAATTTCGAAAAAAAAACATTTGCAACTATGAATGCGGTTTAATCATTGAGATCGAGCCACTTCCTTTTGAAAATCGGTTCAGTTTTGACAGAGTTATAGGTTCGGAGAGTTTTGACAGAGTTATAGGTTTGAAAGTTTTGACTAAGTTACAGGTTCGGAAAGTTTTAACATGAATTTCGAAAAAAAAACATTTCCAACTATGAATGCGGTTTAATTATTGAGATCGAGCCACGACTAAAACGACTTTCCTTTTGCAAATCGGTTCAGTTTTCACAAAGTTATATGTTCGGAAAGTTTTGACACAGTTAAAGGTTCGGAAAAAATTGACAAACTTATAGGTTCGGAAAGTTTTGACATGAATTTCGAAAAAAAAAACATTTGCAACTATGAATGCGGTTTAATTATTGAGATCGAGCCACGACTAAAACGCCTTTCCTTTTGAAAATCGGTTCAGTTTTGACAAAGTTATAGGTTCGGAAAGTTTTGACATATTTATAGGTTCGGAAAGTTTTGACATGAATTTTGAAAAAAAAAACATTTGCAACTATGAATGCGGTTTAATCATTGAGATCGAGCCACTTCCTTTTGAAAATCGGTTCAGTTTTGACAGAGTTATAGGGTCGGAAAGTTTTGACATAGTTATAGGTTTGAAAAGTTTTGACTAAGTTGCAGGTTCGGAAAGTTTTAACATGAATTTCGAAAAAAAAACATTTGCAACTATGAATGCGGTTTAATTATTGAGATCGAGCCACGACTAAAACGCCTTTCCTTTTGAAAATCGGTTCTGTTCTGACAAAGTTATAGGTTCGGAAAGTTTTGACAAAGTTATAGGTTCGGAAAGTTTTGACATGAATTTCGAAAAAAAAACATTTGCAACTATGAATGCGGTTTAATCATTGAGATCGAGCCACTTCCTTTTGAAAATCGGTTCAGTTTTGACAGAGTTATAGGTTCGGAGAGTTTTGACAGAGTTATAGGTTTGAAAGTTTTGACTAAGTTACAGGTTCGGAAAGTTTTAACATGAATTTCGAAAAAAAAACATTTCCAACTATGAATGCGGTTTAATTATTGAGATCGAGCCACGACTAAAACGACTTTCCTTTTGCAAATCGGTTCAGTTTTCACAAAGTTATATGTTCGGAAAGTTTTGACACAGTTAAAGGTTCGGAAAAAATTGACAAACTTATAGGTTCGGAAAGTTTTGACATGAATTTCGAAAAAAAAAACATTTGCAACTATGAATGCGGTTTAATTATTGAGATCGAGCCACGACTAAAACGCCTTTCCTTTTGAAAATCGGTTCAGTTTTGACAAAGTTATAGGTTCGGAAAGTTTTGACATATTTATAGGTTCGGAAAGTTTTGACATGAATTTTGAAAAAAAAAAACATTTGCAACTATGAATGCGGTTTAATCATTGAGATCGAGCCACTTCCTTTTGAAAATCGGTTCAGTTTTGACAGAGTTATAGGGTCGGAAAGTTTTGACATAGTTATAGGTTTGAAAAGTTTTGACTAAGTTGCAGGTTCGGAAAGTTTTAACATGAATTTCGAAAAAAAAACATTTGCAACTATGAATGCGGTTTAATTATTGAGATCGAGCCACGACTAAAACGCCTTTCCTTTTGAAAATCGGTTCTGTTCTGACAAAGTTATAGGTTCGGAAAGTTTTGACAAAGTTATAGGTTCGGAAAGTTTTGACATGAATTTCGAAAAAAAAACATTTGCAACTATGAATGCGGTTTAATCATTGAGATCGAGCCACTTCCTTTTGAAAATCGGTTCAGTTTTGACAGAGTTATAGGTTCGGAGAGTTTTGACAGAGTTATAGGTTTGAAAGTTTTGACTAAGTTACAGGTTCGGAAAGTTTTAACATGAATTTCGAAAAAAAAAACATTTCCAACTATGAATGCGGTTTAATTATTGACATCGAGCCACGACTAAAACGACTTTCCTTTTGAAAATCGGTTCAGTTTTGACAAAGTTATAGGTTCGGAAAGTTTTGACACAGTTAAAGGTTCGGAAAAAATTGACAAAGTTATAGGTTCGGAAAGTTTCGACATGAATTTCGAAAACAACACATTTCCAACTATGAATGCGGCTTAATTATTGAGATCGAGCCACGACTAAAACGACTTTTCTTTTGAAAATCGTTTCAGTTTTGACAAAGTTATAGGTTCGGAAAGTTTTGACACAGTAAAAGGTTCGGAAAGTTTTGACAAAGTTATAGGTTCGGAAAGTTTTGACATGAATTTCGAAAAAAAAAACATTTCCAACTATGAATGCGGTTTAATTATTGAGATCGAGCCACGACTAAAAGGCCTTTCCTTTGAAAATCGGTTCAGTTTTGACAAAGTTATAGGTTCGGAAAGTTTTGACATATGTATAGGTTCGGAAAGTTTTGACATGAATTTCGAAAAAAAAAACATTTGAAACTATGAATGCGGTTAAATTATTGAGATCGAGCCACGACTAAAACGCCTTTCCTTTTGAAAATCGGTTCAGTTTTGACAAAGTTATAGGTTCGGAGAGTTTTTACATAGTTATAGGTTCGAAAAGTTTTGACAAAGTTATAGGTTCGGAAAGTTTTAACATAAATTTCGAAAAAAAAACATTTCCAACTATGAATGCGGTTTAATTATTGAGATCGAGCCACGACGAAAACGCCTTTCCTTTTGAAAATCGGTTCAGTTTTGACAAAGTTATAGGTTCCGAAAGTTTTGACATATTTATAGGTTCGGAAAGTTTTGACATGAATTTTGAAAAAAAAAAACATTTGCAACTATGAATGCGGTTTAATCATTGAGATCGAGCCACTTCCTTTTGAAAATCGATTCAGTTTTGACAGAGTTATAGGGTCGGAAAGTTTTGACATAGTTATAGGTTTGAAAAGTTTTGACTAAGTTACAGGTTCGGAAAGTTTTAACATGAATTTCGAAAAAAAAACATTTGCAACTATGAATGCGGTTTAATTATTGAGATCGAGCCACGACTAAAACGCCTTTCCTTTTGAAAATCGGTTCTGTTCTGACAAAGTTATAGGTTCGGAAAGTTTTGACAAACTTATAGGTTCGGAAAGTTTTGACATGAATTTCGAAAAAAAAACATTTGCAACTATGAATGCGGTTTAATCATTGAGATCGAGCCACTTCCTTTTGAAAATCGGTTCAGTTTTGACAGAGTTATAGGTTCGGAGAGTTTTGACAGAGTTATAGGTTTGAAAGTTTTGACTAAGTTACAGGTTCGGAAAGTTTTAACATGAATTTCGAAAAAAAAAACATTTCCAACTATGAATGCGGTTTAATTATTGAGATCGAGCCACGACTAAAACGACTTTCCTTTTGAAAATCGGTTCAGTTTTGACAAAGTTATAGGTTCGGAAAGTTTTGACACAGTTAAAGGTTCGGAAAAAATTGACAAAGTTATAGGTTCGGAAAGTTTCGACATGAATTTCGAAAACAACACATTTCCAACTATGAATGCGGCTTAATTATTGAGATCGAGCCACGACTAAAACGACTTTTCTTTTGAAAATCGTTTCAGTTTTGACAAAGTTATAGGTTCGGAAAGTTTTGACACAGTAAAAGGTTCGGAAAGTTTTGACAAAGTTATAGGTTCGGAAAGTTTTGACATGAATTTCGAAAAAAAAAAACATTTCCAACTATGAATGCGGTTTAATTATTGAGATCGAGCTACGACTGAAAAGGCCTTTCCTTTTGAAAATCGGTTCAGTTTTGACAAAGTTATAGGTTCGGAAAGTTTTGACATATGTATAGGTTCGGAAAGTTTTGACATGAATTTCGAAAAAAAAACATTTGAAACTATGAATGCGGTTTAATTATTGAGATCGAGCCACGACTAAAACGCCTTTCCTTTTGAAAATCGGTTCAGTTTTGACAAAGTTATAGGTTCCGAAAGTTTTGACATATTTATAGGTTCGGAAAGTTTTGACATGAATTTTGAAAAAAAAAAACATTTGCAACTATGAATGCGGTTTAATCATTGAGATCGAGCCACTTCCTTTTGAAAATCGGTTCAGTTTTGACAGAGTTATAGGTTCGGAGAGTTTTTACATAGTTATAGGTTCGAAAAGTTTTGACAAAGTTATAGGTTCGGAAAGTTTTAACATAAATTTCGAAAAAAAAACATTTCCAACTATGAATGCGGTTTAATTATTGAGATCGAGCCACGACTAAAACGCCTTTCCTTTTGAAAATCGGTTCAGTTTTGACAAAGTTATAGGTTCCGAAAGTTTTGACATATTTATAGGTTCGGAAAGTTTTGACAAAGTTATAGGTTCGGAAAGTTTTAACATGAATTTCGAAAAAAAAAACATTTGAATCTATGAATGCGGTTTAATTATTGAGATCGAGCCACGACTAAAACGCCTTTCCTTTTGAAAATCGGTTCAGTTTTGACAAAGTTATAGGTTCCGAAAGTTTTGACATATTTATAGGTTCGGAAAGTTTTGACAAAGTTATAGGTTCGGAAAGTTTTAACATGAATTTCGAAAAAAAAAAACATTTGAATCTATGAATGCGGTTTAATTATTGAGATCGAGCCACGACTAAAACGCCTTTCCTTTTGAAAATCGGTTCAGTTTTGACAAAGTTATAGGTTCGGAAAGTTTTGACATAGTTATAGGTTCGGAAAGTTTTGACAAAGTTATAGGTTCGGAAAGTTTTAACATAAATTTCGAAAAAAAAAACATTTCCAACTAATTATTGAGATCGAGCCACGACTAAAACGCCTTTCCTTTTGCAAATCGGTTCAGTTTTGACAAAGTTATAGGTTCTGAAAGTTTTGACACAGTTAAAGGTTCGGAAAAATTGACAAAGTTATAGGTTCGGAAAGTTTTAACATGAATTTCGAAAAAAAAAACATATCTAACTATGAATGCGGTTTAATTATTGAGATCGAGCCACGACTAAAACGCCTTTCCTTTTGAAAATCGGTTCAGTTTTGACAAAGTTATAGGTTCGGAAAGTTTTTACGTAGTTATAGGTTCGGAAAGTTTTGACATGAATTTCGAAAAAAAAAACATTTGAATCTATGAATGCGGTTTAATTATTGAGATCGAGCCACGACTAAAACGCCTTTCCTTTTGAAAATCGGTTCAGTTTTGAAAAGTTATAGGTTCGGAAAAAATTGACAAAGTTATAGGTTCGGAAAGTTTTAACATGAATTTCGAAAAAAAAAACATTTCCAACTATGAATGTGGTTTAATTATTCAGATCGAGCCACGACTAAAATGCCTTTCCTTTTGAAAATCGGTTCAGTTTTGACAAAGTTATAGGTTCGGAAAGTTTTGACATAGGTATAGGTTCGGAAAGTTTTGACAAAGTTATAGGTTCGGAAAGTTTTAACATAAATTTCGAAAAAAAAAAACATATCCAACTATGAATGCGGTTTAATTATTGAGATCGAGCCACGACTAAAACGACTTTTCTTTTGAAAATCGGTTCAGTTTTGACAAAGTTATAGGTACTGAAAGTTTTGACACAGTTAAAGGTTCGGAAAAAATTGACAAAGTTATAGGTTCGGAAAGTTTTAACATGAATTTCGAAAAAAAAAAACATATCTTACTATGAATGTGGTTTAATTATTGAGATCGAGCCACGACTAAAACGCCTTTCCTTTTGCAAATCGGTTCAGTTTTCACAAAGTTATATGTTCGGAAAGTTTTGACACAGTTAAAGGTTCGGTAAAAATTGACAAACTTATAGGTTCGGAAAGTTTTGACATGAATTTCGAAAAAAAAAACATTTGCAACTATGAATGCGGTTTAATTATTGAGATCGAGCCACGACTAAAACGCCTTTCCTTTTGAAAATCGGTTCAGTTTTGACAAAGTTATAGGTTCGGAAAGTTTTGACAAAGTTATAGGTTCGGAAAGTTTTGACATGAATTTCGAAAAAAAAAACATTTCCAACTATGAATGCGGTTTAATTATTGAGATCGAGCCACGACTAAAACGCCTTTCCTTTTGAAAATCGGTTCAGTTTTGACAAAGTTATAGGTTCGGAAAGTTTTGACATATGTATAGGTTCGGAAAGTTTTGACATGAATTTCGAAAAAAAAAAACATTTGAAACTATGAATGCGGTTTAATTATTGAGATCGAGCCACGACTAAAACGCCTTTCCTTTTGAAAATCGGTTCAGTTTTGACAAAGTTATAGGTTCGGAGAGTTTTTACATAGTTATAGGTTCGAAAAGTTTTGACAAAGTTATAGGTTCGGAAAGTTTTAACATAAATTTCGAAAAAAAAAAACATTTCCAACTATGAATGCGGTTTAATTATTGAGATCGAGCCACGACTAAAACGCCTTTCCTTTTGAAAATCGGTTCAGTTTTGACAAAGTTATAGGTTCGGAAAGTTTTGACATAGTTATAGGTTCGGAAAGTTTTGACATGAATTTCGAAAAAAAAACATTTGAAACTATGAATGTGGTTTAATTATTGAGATCGAGCCACGACTAAAACGCCTTTTCTTTTGAAAATCGGTTCAGTTTTGACAAAGTTATAGGTTCGGAAAGTTTTGACATAGTTATAGGTTCGGAAAGGTTTGACAAAGTTATAGGTTCGGAAAGTTTTGACATGAATTTCGAAAAAAAAAACATTTCCAACTATGAATGCGTTTTAATTAT
This sequence comes from Scaptomyza reducta, assembly GCA_035044485.1. Classification (NCBI taxonomy): domain Eukaryota; kingdom Metazoa; phylum Arthropoda; class Insecta; order Diptera; family Drosophilidae; genus Scaptomyza; species Scaptomyza reducta. Next base: position 19,531 of record JAWNNV010000409.1, read on the forward strand.
TGAGATCGAGCCACGACTAAAACGCCTTTCCTTTTGCAAATCGGTTCAGTTTTGACAAAGTTATAGGTTCTGAAAGTTTTGACACAGTTAAAGGTTCGAAAAAAATTGACAAAGTTATAGGTTCGGAAAGTTTTAACATGAATTTCGAAAAAAAAAACATATCAAACTATGAATGTGGTTTAATTATTGAGATCGAGCCACGACTAAAACGCCTTTCCTTTTGCAAATCGGTTCAGTTTTCACAAAGTTATATGTTCGGAGAGTTTTGACACAGTTAAAGGTTCGGAAAAAATTGACAAACTTATAGGTTCGGAAAGTTTTGACATGAATTTCGAAAAAAAAAACATTTCCAACTATGAATGCGGTTTAATTATTGAGATCGAGCCACGACTAAAACGCCTTTCCTTTTGAAAATCGGTTCAGTTTTGACAAAGTTATAGGTTCCGAAAGTTTTGACATATTTATAGGTTCGGAAAGTTTTGACATGAATTTTGAAAAAAAAAAACATTTGCAACTATGAATGCGGTTTAATCATTGAGATCGAGCCACTTCCTTTTGAAAATCGGTTCAGTTTTGACAGAGTTATAGGGTCGGAAAGTTTTGACATAGTTATAGGTTTGAAAAGTTTTGACTAAGTTACAGGTTCGGAAAGTTTTAACATGAATTTCGAAAAAAAACATTTGCAACTATGAATGCGGTTTAATTATTGAGATCGAGCCACGACTAAAACGCCTTTCCTTTTGAAAATCGGTTCTGTTTTGACAAAGTTATAGGTTCGGAAAGTTTTGACAAAGTTATAGGTTCGGAAAGTTTTGACATGAATTTCGAAAAAAAAACATTTGCAACTATGAATGCGGTTTAATCATTGAGATCGAGCCACTTCCTTTTGAAAATCGGTTTAGTTTTGACAAAGTTATAGGTTCGGAGAGTTTTGACATAGTTATAGGTTTAAATTTTGACAAAGTTACAGGTTCGGAAAGTTTTAACATGAATTTCGAAAAAAAAAACACATTTCCAACTATGAATGCGGTTTAATTATTGAGATCGAGCCACGACTAAAACGACTTTCCTTTTGAAAATCGGTTCAGTTTTGACAAAGTTATAGGTTCGGAAAGTTTTGACACAGTTAAAGGTTCGGAAAATATTGACAAAGTTATAGGTTCGGAAAGTTTTGACATGAATTTCGAAAAAAAGCACATTTCCAACTATGAATGCGGTTTAATTATTGAGATCGAGCCACGACTAAAACGACTTTTCTTTTGAAAATCGGTTCAGTTTTGACAAAGTTATAGGTACTGAAAGTTTTGACACAGTTAAAGGTTCGGAAAAAATTGACAAAGTTATAGGTTCGGAAAGTTTTAACATGAATTTCGAAAAAAAAAACATATCTTACTATGAATGTGGTTTAATTATTGAGATCGAGCCACGACTAAAACGCCTTTCCTTTTGCAAATCGGTTCAGTTTTCACAAAGTTATATGTTCGGAAAGTTTTGACAGTTAAGGTTCGGTAAAAATTGACAAACTTATAGGTTCGGAAAGTTTTGACATGAATTTCGAAAAAAAAAACATATCTTACTATGAATGTGGTTTAATTATTGAGATCGAGCCACGACTAAAACGCCTTTCCTTTTGAAAATCGGTTCAGTTTTGACAAAGTAGTGGAAGTGACATGGTATAGGTTCGGAAAGTTTTGACAAAGTTATAGGTTCGGAAAGTTTTGACATGAATTTCAAAAAAAAAAACATTTCCAACTATGAATGCGGTTTAATTATTGAGATCGAGCCACGACTAAAACGCCTTTCCTTTTGAAAATCGGTTCAGTTTTGACAAAGTTATAGGTTCGGAAAGTTTTGACAGTAAGTTAAAAATTTGACTATAGGTTTGGAAAGTTTTGACATGAATTTCGAAAAAAAAAACATTTGCAACTATGAATGTGGTTTAATTATTGAGATCGAGCCACGACTAAAACGCCTTTCCTTTTGAAAATCGGTTCAGTTTTGACAAAGTTATAGGTTCGGAGAGTTTTTACATAGTTATAGGTTCGAATGACAAACTTATAGGTTCGGAAAGTTTTGACATGAATTTCGAAAAAAAAACATTTGCAACTATGAATGCGGTTTAATTATTGACTTCAGCTACTATGCAAGCGACTTTTCCTTTTGAAAATCGGTTCAGTTTTGACAAAGTTATAGGTTCGAAAGTTTTGACAAAGTTATAGGTTCGGAAAGTTTTAACATAAATTTCGAAAAAAAAACATTTCCAACTATGAATGCGGTTTAATTATTGAGATCGAGCCACGACTAAAACGCCTTTCCTTTTGAAAATCGGTTCAGTTTTGACAAAGTTATAGGTTCGGAAAGTTTTGACATAGTTATAGGTTCGGAAAGTTTTGACATGAATTTCGAAAAAAAAACATTTGAAACTATGAATGTGGTTTAATTATTGAGATCGAGCCACGACTAAAACGCCTTTTCTTTTGAAAATCGGTTCAGTTTTGACAAAGTTATAGGTTCGGAGAGTTTTGACATAGTTATAGGTTCGGAAAGGTTTGACAAAGTTATAGGTTCGGAAAGTTTTAACATAAATTTCGAAAAAAAAACATTTCCAACTATGAATGCGTTTTAATTATTGAGATCGAGCCACGACTAAAACGCCTTTCCTTTTGCAAATCGGTTCAGTTTTGACAAAGTTATAGGTTCTGAAAGTTTTGACAAAGTTATAGGTTCGGAAAGTTTTGACATGAATTTCGAAAAAAAAAACATATGTTACTATGAATGTGGTTTAATTATTGAGATCGAGCCACGACTAAAACGCCTTTCCTTTTGCAAATCGGTTCAGTTTTCACAAAGTTATATGTTCGGAAAGTTTTGACACAGTTATAGGTTCGGAAAAGATTGACAAAGTTATAGGTTCGGAAAGTTTTAACATGAATTTCGAAAAAAAAAACATTTCCAACTATGAATGCGGTTTAATTATTGAGATCGAGCCACGACTAAAACGCCTTTCCTTTTGAAAATCGGTTCAGTTTTGACAAAGTTATAGGTTCTGAAAGTTTTGACATAGTTAAAGGTTCGAAAAAATTTAAATTATAGGTTCGGAAAGTTTTAACATGAATTTCGAAAAAAAAAACATATGCTACTATGAATGCGGTTTAATATTGAGATCGAGCCACGAAATTCCTTTTGAAAATCGGTTCAGTTTTACAAAGTTATATGGTCGGAAAGTTTTGACATAGTTAAAGGTTCGAAAAGAATTGACAAACTTATAGGTTCGGAAAGTTTTAACATGAATTTCGAAAAAAAAAACATTTGCAACTATGAATGCGGTTTAATTATTGAGATCGAGCCACGACTAAAACGCCTTTCCTTTTGAAAATCGGTTCTGTTTTGACAAAGTTATAGGTTCGGAAAGTTTTGACAAATTTATAGGTTCGGAAAGTTTTGACATGAATTTCGAAAAAAAAAACATTTGCAACTATGAATGCGGTTTAATCATTGAGATCGAGCCACTTCCTTTTGAAAATCGGTTCAGTTTTGACAGAGTTATAGGTTCGGAGAGTTTTGACATAGTTATAGGTTTGAAAAGTTTTGACTAAGTTACAGGTTCGGAAAGTTTTAACATGAATTTCGAAAAAAAAACATTTCCAACTATGAATGCGGTTTAATTATTGAGATCGAGCCACGACTAAAACGACTTTCCTTTTGAAAATCGGTTCTAGTTTTGACAAAGTTATAGGTTCGGAAAGTTTTGACAAAGTTATAGGTTCGGAAAGTTTCGACATGAATTTCGAAAAAAGAACATTTCCAACTATGAATGCGGTTTAATCATTGAGATCGAGCCACTTCCTTTTGAAAATCGGTTTAGTTTTGACAGAGTTATAGGTTCGGAGAGTTTTGACATAGTAAAAGGTTGGAAAGTTTTGACAAGTTATAGGTTCGGAAAGTTTTAACATGAATTTCGAAAAAAAAACATTTCCAACTATGAATGCGGTTTAATTATTGAGATCGAGCCACGACTAAAACGACTTTCCTTTTGAAAATCGGTTCAGTTTTGACAAAGTTATAGGTTCGGAAAGTTTTGACACAGTTAAAGGTTCGGAAAAAATTGACAAAGTTATAGGTTCGGAAAGTTTCGACATGAATTTCGAAAAAAAAAACATTTCCAACTATGAATGTGGTTTAATTATTCAGATCGAGCCACGACTAAAATGCCTTTCCTTTTGAAAATCGGTTCAGTTTTGACAAAGTTATAGGTTCGGAAAGTTTTGACATAGGTATAGGTTCGGAAAGTTTTGACAAAGTTATAGGTTCGGAAAGTTTTAACATAAATTTCGAAAAAAAAAACATATCCAACTATGAATGCGGTTTAATTATTGAGATCGAGCCACGACTAAAACGACTTTTCTTTTGAAAATCGGTTCAGTTTTGACAAAGTTATAGGTACTGAAAGTTTTGACACAGTTAAAGGTTCGGAAAAAATTGACAAAGTTATAGGTTCGGAAAGTTTTAACATGAATTTCGAAAAAAAAAACATATCTTACTATGAATGTGGTTTAATTATTGAGATCGAGCCACGACTAAAACGCCTTTCCTTTTGCAAATCGGTTCAGTTTTCACAAAGTTATAGGTTCGGAAAGTTTTGACAAAGTTATAGGTTCGGAAAGTTTTGACATGACTTTCGAAAAAAAAAACATTTCCAACTATGAATGCGGTTTAATTATTGAGATCGAGCCACGACTAAAACGCCTTTCCTTTTGAAAATCGGTTCAGTTTTGACAAAGTTATAGGTTCGGAAAGTTTTGACACATGTATAGGTTCGGAAAGTTTTGACATGAATTTCGAAAAAAAAAACATTTGCAACTATGAATGCGGTTTAATTATTGAGATCGAGCCACGACTAAAACGCCTTTCCTTTTGAAAATCGGTTCAGTTTTGACAAAGTTATAGGTTCGGAGAGTTTTTACATAGTTATAGGTTCGAAAAGTTTTGACAAAGTTATAGGTTCGGAAAGTTTTAACATAAATTTCGAAAAAAAAACATTTCCAACTATGAATGCGGTTTAATTATTGAGATCGAGCCACGACTAAAACGCCTTTCCTTTTGAAAATCGGTTCAGTTTTGACAAAGTTATAGGTTCGGAAAGTTTTGACATAGTTATAGGTTCGGAAAGTTTTGACATGAATTTCGAAAAAAAAGCATTTGAAACTATGAATGTGGTTTAATTATTGAGATCGAGCCACGACTAAAACGCCTTTTCTTTTGAAAATCGGTTCAGTTTTGACAAAGTTATAGGTTCGGAAAGTTTTGACATAGTTATAGGTTCGGAAAGGTTTGACAAAGTTATAGGTTCGGAAAGTTTTAACATAAATTTCGAAAAAAAAACATTTCCAACTATGAATGCGTTTTAATTATTGAGATCGAGCCACGACTAAAACGCCTTTCCTTTTGCAAATCGGTTCAGTTTTGACAAAGTTATAGGTACTGAAAGTTTTGACACAGTTAAAGGTTCGAAAAAAATTGACAAAGTTATAGGTTCGGAAAGTTTTAACATGAATTTCGAAAAAAAAACATATCTTACTATGAATGTGGTTTAATTATTGAGATCGAGCCACGACTAAAACGCCTTTCCTTTTGCAAATCGGTTCAGTTTTCACAAAGTTATATGTTCGGAAAGTTTTGACACAGTTAAAGGTTCGGAAAAAATTGACAAACTTATAGGTTCGGAAAGTTTTGACATGAATTTCGAAAAAAAAAAACATTTGCAACTATGAATGCGGTTTAATTATTGAGATCGAGCCACGACTAAAACGCCTTTCCTTTTGAAAATCGGTTCAGTTTTGACAAAGTTATAGGTTCGGAAAGTTTTGACATATTTATAGGTTCGGAAAGTTTTGACATGAATTTTGAAAAAAAAAAACATTTGCAACTATGAATGCGGTTTAATCATTGAGATCGAGCCACTTCCTTTTGAAAATCGGTTCAGTTTTGACAGAGTTATAGGGTCGGAAAGTTTTGACATAGTTATAGGTTTGAAAAGTTTTGACTAAGTTACAGGTTCGGAAAGTTTTAACATGAATTTCGAAAAAAAACATTTGCAACTATGAATGCGGTTTAATTATTGAGATCGAGCCACGACTAAAACGCCTTTCCTTTTGAAAATCGGTTCTGTTCTGACAAAGTTATAGGTTCGGAAAGTTTTGACAAAGTTATAGGTTCGGAAAGTTTTGACATGAATTTCGAAAAAAAAACATTTGCAACTATGAATGCGGTTTAATCATTGAGATCGAGCCACTTTCTTTTGAAAATCGGTTTAGTTTTGACAGAGTTATAGGTTCGGAGAGTTTTGACATAGTTATAGGTTTGAAAGTTTTGACTAAGTTACAGGTTCGGAAAGTTTTAACATGAATTTCGAAAAAAAAACATTTCCAACTATGAATGCGGTTGAATTATTGAGATCGAGCCACGACTAAAACGACTTTCCTTTTGAAAATCGGTTCAGTTTTGACAAAGTTATAGGTTCGGAAAGTTTTGACACAGTTAAAGGTTCGGAAAAAATTGACAAAGTTATAGGTTCGGAAAGTTTCGACATGAATTTCGAAAAAGCACATTTCCAACTATGAATGCGGTTTAATTATTGAGATCGAGCCACGACTAAAACGACTTTTCTTTTGAAAATCGGTTCAGTTTTGACAAAGTTATAGGTTCGGAAAGTTTTGACACAGTAAAAGGTTCGGAAAGTTTTGACAAAGTTATAGGTTCGGAAAGTTTTGACATGAATTTCGAAAAAAAAAACATTTCCAACTATGAATGCGGTTTAATTATTGAGATCGAGCCACGACTAAAACGCCTTTCCTTTTGAAAATCGGTTCAGTTTTGACAAAGTTATAGGTTCGGAAAGTTTTGACATATGTATAGGTTCGGAAAGTTTTGACATGAATTTCGAAAAAAAAAAACATTTGCAACTATGAATGCGGTTTAATTATTGAGATCGAGCCACGACTAAAACGCCTTTCCTTTTGAAAATCGGTTCAGTTTTGACAAAGTTATAGGTTCGGAGAGTTTTTACATAGTTATAGGTTCGAAAAGTTTTGACAAAGTTATAGGTTCGGAAAGTTTTAACATAAATTTCGAAAAAAAAACATTTCCAACTATGAATGCGGTTTAATTATTGAGATCGAGCCACGACTAAAACGCCTTTCCTTTTGAAAATCGGTTCAGTTTTGACAAAGTTATAGGTTCCGAAAGTTTTGACATATTTATAGGTTCGGAAAGTTTTGACAAAGTTATAGGTTCGGAAAGTTTTAACATGAATTTCGAAAAAAAAAACATTTGAATCTATGAATGCGGTTTAATTATTGAGATCGAGCCACGACTAAAACGCCTTTCCTTTTGAAAATCGGTTCAGTTTTGACAAAGTTATAGGTTCGGAAAGTTTTGACAAAGTTATAGGTTCGGAAAGTTTTGACATGAATTTCGAAAAAAAAACATTTGCAACTATGAATGCGGTTTAATCATTGAGATCGAGCCACTTCCTTTTGAAAATCGGTTCAGTTTTGACAAAGTTATAGGTTCGGAAAGTTTTGACACAGTTAAAGGTTCGGAAAAAATTGACAAAGTTATAGGTTCGGAAAGTTTCGACATGAATTTCGAAAAAGCACATTTCCAACTATGAATGCGGTTTAATTATTGAGATCGAGCCACGACTAAAACGACTTTTCTTTTGAAAATCGGTTCAGTTTTGACAAAGTTATAGGTTCGGAAAGTTTTGACAAAGTTATAGGTTCGGAAAGTTTTGACATGAATTTCGAAAAAAAAAACATTTCCAACTATGAATGCGGTTTAATTATTGAGATCGAGCCACGACTAAAACGCCTTTCCTTTTGAAAATCGGTTCAGTTTTGACAAAGTTATAGGTTCGGAAAGTTTTGACATATGTATAGGTTCGGAAAGTTTTGACATGAATTTCGAAAAAAAAAACATTTGCAACTATGAATGCGGTTTAATTATTGAGATCGAGCCACGACTAAAACGCCTTTCCTTTTGAAATTCGGTTCAGTTTTGACAAAGTTATAGGTTCGGAGAGTTTTTACATAGTTATAGGTTCGAAAAGTTTTGACAAAGTTATAGGTTCGGAAAGTTTTAACATAAATTTCGAAAAAAAAACATTTCCAACTATGAATGCGGTTTAATTATTGAGATCGAGCCACGACTAAAACGCCTTTCCTTTTGAAAATCGGTTCAGTTTTGACAAAGTTATAGGTTCGGAAAGTTTTGACATAGTTATAGGTTCGGAAAGGTTTGACAAAGTTATAGGTTCGGAAAGTTTTAACATAAATTTCGAAAAAAAAACATTTCCAACTATGAATGCGTTTTAATTATTGAGATCGAGCCACGACTAAAACGCCTTTCCTTTTGCAAATCGGTTCAGTTTTGACAAAGTTATAGGTACTGAAAGTTTTGACACAGTTAAAGGTTCGAAAAAAATTGACAAAGTTATAGGTTCGGAAAGTTTTAACATGAATTTCGAAAAAAAAAACATATCTTACTATGAATGTGGTTTAATTATTGAGATCGAGCCACGACTAAAACGCCTTTCCTTTTGCAAATCGGTTCAGTTTTCACAAAGTTATATGTTCGGAAAGTTTTGACACAGTTAAAGGTTCGGAAAAAATTGACAAACTTATAGGTTCGGAAAGTTTTGACATGAATTTCGAAAAAAAAAACATTTGCAACTATGAATGCGGTTTAATTATTGAGATCGAGCCACGACTAAAACGCCTTTCCTTTTGAAAATCGGTTCAGTTTTGACAAAGTTATAGGTTCGGAAAGTTTTGACATATTTATAGGTTCGGAAAGTTTTGACATGAATTTTGAAAAAAAAAACATTTGCAACTATGAATGCGGTTTAATCATTGAGATCGAGCCACTTCCTTTTGAAAATCGGTTCAGTTTTGACAGAGTTATAGGGTCGGAAAGTTTTGACATAGTTATAGGTTTGAAAAGTTTTGACTAAGTTACAGGTTGGGAAAGTTTTAACATGAATTTCGAAAAAAAACATTTGCAACTATGAATGCGGTTTAATTATTGAGATCGAGCCACGACTAAAACGCCTTTCCTTTTGAAAATCGGTTCTGTTCTGACAAAGTTATAGGTTCGGAAAGTTTTGACAAAGTTATAGGTTCGGAAAGTTTTGACATGAATTTCGAAAAAAAAACATTTGCAACTATGAATGCGGTTTAATCATTGAGATCGAGCCACTTCCTTTTGAAAATCGGTTCAGTTTTGACAGAGTTATAGGTTCGGAGAGTTTTGACATAGTTATAGGTTTGAAAGTTTTGACTAAGTTACAGGTTCGGAAAGTTTTAACATGAATTTCGAAAAAAACACATTTCCAACTATGAATGCGGTTTAATTATTGAGATCGAGCCACGACTAAAACGACTTTCCTTTTGAAAATCGGTTCAGTTTTGACAAAGTTATAGGTTCGGAAAGTTTTGACACAGTTAAAGGTTCGGAAAAAATTGACAAAGTTATAGGTTCGGAAAGTTTCGACATGAATTTCGAAAAAGCACATTTCCAACTATGAATGCGGTTTAATTATTGAGATCGAGCCACGACTAAAACGACTTTTCTTTTGAAAATCGGTTCAGTTTTGACAAAGTTATAGGTTCGGAAAGTTTTGACACAGTAAAAGGTTCGGAAAGTTTTGACAAAGTTATAGGTTCGGAAAGTTTTGACATGAATTTCGAAAAAAAAAACATTTCCAACTATGAATGCGGTTTAATTATTGAGATCGAGCCACGACTAAAACGCCTTTCCTTTTGAAAATCGGTTCAGTTTTGACAAAGTTATAGGTTCGGAAAGTTTTGACATATGTATAGGTTCGGAAAGTTTTGACATGAATTTCGAAAAAAAAAAACATTTGCAACTATGAATGCGGTTTAATTATTGAGATCGAGCCACGACTAAAACGCCTTTCCTTTTGAAAATCGGTTCAGTTTTGACAAAGTTATAGGTTCGGAGAGTTTTTACATAGTTATAGGTTCGAAAAGTTTTGACAAAGTTATAGGTTCGGAAAGTTTTAACATAAATTTCGAAAAAAAAATATTTCCAACTATGAATGCGGTTTAATTATTGAGATCGAGCCACGACTAAAACGCCTTTCCTTTTGAAAATCGGTTCAGTTTTGACAAAGTTATAGGTTCCGAAAGTTTTGACATATTTATAGGTTCGGAAAGTTTTGACAAAGTTATAGGTTCGGAAAGTTTTAACATGAATTTCGAAAAAAAAAACATTTGAATCTATGAATGCGGTTTAATTATTGAGATCGAGCCACGACTAAAACGCCTTTCCTTTTGAAAATCGGTTCAGTTTTGACAAAGTTATAGGTTCGGAAAGTTTTGACATAGTTATAGGTTCGGAAAGTTTTGACAAAGTTATAGGTTCGGAAAGTTTTAACATAAATTTCGAAAAAAAAAAACATTTCCAACTAATTATTGAGATCGAGCCACGACTAAAACGCCTTTCCTTTTGCAAATCGGTTCAGTTTTGACAAAGTTATAGGTTCTGAAAGTTTTGACACAGTTAAAGGTTCGGAAAAAATTGACAAAGTTATAGGTTCGGAAAGTTTTAACATGAATTTCGAAAAAAAAAACATATCTAACTATGAATGCGGTTTAATTATTGAGATCGAGCCACGACTAAAACGCCTTTCCTTTTGAAAATCGGTTCAGTTTTGACAAAGTTATAGGTTCGGAAAGTTTTGACGTAGTTATAGGTTCGGCAAGTTTTGACATGAATTTCGAAAAAAAAACATTTGAATCTATGAATGCGGCTTAATTATTGAAATCGAGCCACGACTAAAACGCCTTTCCTTTTGAAAATCGGTTCAGTTTTGACAAAGTTATAGGTTCGGAAAGTTTTGACATAGTTATAGGTTCGGAAAGTTTTGACAAAGTTATAGGTTCGGAAAGTTTTAACATAAATTTCGAAAAAAAAAAAACATTTCCAACTATGAATGCGTTTTAATTATTGAGATCGAGCCACAACTAAAACGCCTTTCCTTTTGCAAATCGGTTCAGTTTTGACAAAGTTATAGGTTCTGAAAGTTTTGACACAGTTAAAGTTTCGGAAAAAATTGACAAAGTTATAGGTTCGGAAAGTTTTAACATGAATTTCGAAAAAAAAAACATTTCCAACTATGAATGTGGTTTAATTATTCAGATCGAGCCACGACTAAAATGCCTTTCCTTTTGAAAATCGGTTCAGTTTTGACAAAGTTATAGGTTCGGAAAGTTTTGACATAGTTATAGGTTCGGAAAGTTTTGACAAAGTTATAGGTTCGGAAAGTTTTAACATGAATTTCGAAAAAAAAAACATATCCAACTATGAATGCGGTTTAATTATTGAGATCGAGCCACGACTAAAACGACTTTTCTTTTGAAAATCGGTTCAGTTTTGACAAAGTTATAGGTTCGGAAAGTTTTGACACAGTTAAAGGTTCGGAAAGTTTTGACAAAGTTATAGGTTCGGAAAGTTTTGACATGAATTTCGAAAAAAAAAACATTTCCAACTATGAATGCGGTTTAATTATTGAGATCGAGCCACGACTAAAACGCATTTCCTTTTGAAAATCGGTTCAGTTTTGACAAAGTTATAGGTTCGGAAAGTTTTGACATAGTTATAGGTTCGGAAAGTTTTGACATGAATTTCGAAAAAAAAACATTTGAAACTATGAATGCGGTTTAATTATTGAGATCGAGCCACGACTAAAACGCCTTTCCTTTTGAAAATCGGTTCAGTTTTGACAAAGTTATAGGTTCGGAAAGTTTTGACATAGTTATAGGTTCGGAAAGTTTTGACAAAGTTATAGGTTCGGAAAGTTTTAACATAAATTTCGAAAAAAAAAACATTTCGAACTATGAATGCGTTTTAATTATTGACATCGAGCCACGACTAAAACGCCTTTCCTTTTGCAAATCGGTTCAGTTTTGACAAAGTTATAGGTTCTGAAAGTTTTGACACAGTTAAAGGTTCGGAAAAAATTGACAAAGTTATAGGTTCGGAAAGTTTTGACATAGTTATAGGTTCGGAAAGTTTTGACATGAATTTCGAAAAAAAAACACTTGCAACTATGAATGCGGTTTAATTATTGAGATCGAGCCACGACTGAAACGCCTTTCCTTTTGAAAATCGGTTCAGTTTTGACAAAGTTATAGGTTCGGAAAGTTTTGACATATTTATAGGTTCGGAAAGTTTTGACATGAATTTCGAAAAAAAAACATTTGCAACTATGAATGCGGTTTAATTATTGAGATCGAGCCACGACTAAAACGCCTTTCCTTTTGAAAATCGGTTCAGTTTTGACAAAGTTATAGGTTCGGAGAGTTTTGACATAGTTATAGGTTCGAAAAGTTTTGACAAAGTTATAGGTTCGGAAAGTTTTAATATAAATTTCGAAAAAAAAAACATTTCCAACTATGAATGCGGTTTAATTATTGAGATCGAGACACGACTAAAACGCCTTTCCTTTTGCAAATCGGTTCAGTTTTGACAAAGTTATAGGTTCTGAAAGTTTTGACACAGTTAAAGGTTCGCAAAGTTTTGACAAAGTTATAGGTTCGGAAAGTTTTAACATGAATTTCGAAAAAAAAAAACACTTGCAACTATGAATGCGGTTTAATTATTGAGATCGAGCCACGACTGAAACGCCTTTCCTTTTGAAAATCGGTTCAGTTTTGACATAGTTATAGGTTCGGAAAGTTTTGACAAAGTTATAGGTTCGGAAAGTTTTAACATGAATTTCGAAAAAAAACATATCTAACTATGAATGCGGTTTAATTATTGAGATCGAGCCACGACTAAAACGCCTTTCCTTTTGAAAATCGGTTCAGTTTTGACAAAGTTATAGGTTCGGAAAGTTTTGACATAGTTATAGGTTCGGAAAGTTTTGACAAAGTTATAGGTTCGGAAAGTTTTAACATAAATTTCGAAAAAAAAAAACATTTCCAACTATGAATGCGTTTTAATTATTGAGATCGACCCACGACTAAAACGCCTTTCCTTTTGCAAATCGGTTCAGTTTTGACAAAGTTATAGGTTCTGAAAGTTTTGACACAGTTAAAGGTTCGGAAAGTTTTGACAAAGTTATAGGTTCGGAAAGTTTTAACATGAATTTCGAAAAAAAAAAACATTTCCAACTATGAATGCGGTTTAATTATTCAGATCGAGCCACGACTAAAATGCATTTCCTTTTGAAAATCGGTTCAGTTTTGACAAAGTTATAGGTTCGGAAAGTTTTGACATAGTTATAGGTTCGGAAAGTTTTGACAAAGTTATAGGTTCGGAAAGTTTTAACATAAATTTCGAAAAAAAAAAAACATTTGCAACTATGAATACGGTTTAATTATTGAGATCGAGCCACGACTAAAACGCCTTTCCTTTTGAAAATCGGTTCAATTTTGACAAAGTTATAGGTTCTGAAAGTTTTGACATATTTATAGGTTCGGAAAGTTTTGACATGAATTTGGAAAAAAAAAAACATTTGCAACTATGAATGCGGTTTAATTATTGAGATCGAGCCACGACTAAAACGCATTTCCTTTTGAAAATAGGTTCAGTTTTGACAAAGTTATAGGTTCGGAAAGTTTTGACATAGGTATAGGTTCGGAAAGTTTTGACAAAGTTATAGGTTCGGAAAGTTTTAACATGATTTTCGAAAAAAAAAACATTTCCAACTATGAATGCGGTTTAATTATTGAGATCGAGCCACGACTAAAACGCCTTTCCTTTTGCAAATCGGTTCAGTTTTGACAAAGTTATATGTTCGGAAAGTTTTGACATAGTTATAGGTTCGGAAAGTTTTGACAAAGTTATAGGTTCGGAAAGTTTTAACATGAATTTCGAAAAAAAACATATTTAACTATGAATGCGGTTTAATTATTGAGATCGAGCCACGACTAAAACGCCTTTCCTTTTGAAAATCGGTTCAGTTTTGACAAAGTTATAGGTTCGGAAAGTTTTGACATAGTTATAGTTTCGGAAAGTTTTGACAAAGTTATAGGTTCGGAAAGTTTTAACATAAATTTCGAAAAAAAAACATTTCCAACTATGAATGCGTTTTAATTATTGAGATCGAGCCACGACTAAAACGCCTTTCCTTTTGCAAATCGGTTCAGTTTTGACAAAGTTATAGGTTCGGAAAGTTTTGACATAGTTATAGGTTCGGAAAGTTTTGACAAAGTTATAGGTTCGGAAAGTTTTAACATGAATTTCGAAAAAAAACATATCTAACTATGAATGCGGTTTAATTATTGAGATCGAGCCACGACTAAAACGCCTTTCCTTTTGAAAATCGGTTCAGTTTTGACAAAGTTATAGGTTCGGAAAGTTTTGACATAGTTATAGGTTCGGAAAGTTTTGACAAAGTTATAGGTTCGGAAAGTTTTAACATAAATTTCGAAAAAAAAAACATTTCCAACTATGAATGCGTTTTAATTATTGAGATCGAGCCACGACTAAAACGCCTTTCCTTTTGCAAATCGGTTCAGTTTTGACAAAGTTATAGGTTCTGAAAGTTTTGACACAGTTAAAGTTTCGGAAAAAATTGACAAAGTTATAGGTTCGGAAAGTTTTAACATGAATTTCGAAAAAAAAAAAAACATTTCCAACTATGAATGCGGTTTAATTATTCAGATCGAGCCACGACTAAAATGCATTTCCTTTTGAAAATCGGTTCAGTTTTGACAAAGTTATAGGTTCGGAAAGTTTTGACATAGTTATAGGTTCGGAAAGTTTTGACAAAGTTATAGGTTCGGAAAGTTTTAACATGAATTTCGAAAAAAAAAACATTTCCAACTATGAATGCGGTTTAATTATTGAGATCGAGCCACGACTAAAACGCCTTTCCTTTTGAAATCGGTTCAATTTTGACAAAGTTATATGTTCGGAAAGTTTTGACATAGTTATAGGTTCGGAAAGTTTTGACAAAGTTATAGGTTCGGAAAGTTTTAACATGAATTTCGAAAAAAAACATATCTAACTATGAATGCGGTTTAATTATTGAGATCGAGCCACGACTAAAACGCCTTTCCTTTTGAAAATCGGTTCAGTTTTGACAAAGTTATAGGTTCGGAAAGTTTTGACATAGTTATAGTTTCGGAAAGTTTTGACAAAGTTATAGGTTCGGAAAGTTTTAACATAAATTTCGAAAAAAAAAACATTTGCAACTATGAATGCGGTTTAATTATTGAGATCGAGCCACGACTAAAACGCCTTTCCTTTTGCAAATCGGTTCAGTTTTGACAAAGTTATAGGTTCGGAAAGTTTTGACATAGTTATAGGTTCGGAAAGTTTTGGCAAAGTTATAGGTTCGGAAAGTTTTAACATAAATTTCGAAAAAAAAAAACATTTCCAACTATGAATGCGGTTTAATTATTGAGATCGAGCCACGACTAAAACGCCTTTCCTTTTGAAAATCGGTTCAGTTTTGACAAAGTTATAGGTTCGGAAAGTTTTGACACAGTTAAAGGTTCGGAAAGTTTTGACAAAGTTATAGGTTCGGAAAGTTTTAACATAAATTTCGAAAAAAAAAACATTTCCAACTATGAATTCGGTTTAATTATTGAGATCGAGCCACGACTAAAATGCATTTCCTTTTGAAAATCGGTTCGCGGGGGGAAGTTTTGACAAAGTTATAGGTTCGGAAAGTTTTGACATAAATTTCGAAAAAAAAAACACTTGCAATATGAATGCGGTTTAATTATTAGATCGAGCCACGACTAAAACGCCTTTCCTTTTGAAAATCGGTTCAGTTTTGACAAAGTTATAGGTTCTGAAAGTTTTGACATATTTATAGGTTCGGAAAGTTTTGACATGAATTTGGAAAAAAAAAACATTTGCAACTATGAATGCGGTTTAATTATTGAGATCGAGCCACGACTAAAACGCCTTTCCTTTTGAAAATAGGTTCAGTTTTGACAAAGTTATAGGTTCGGAAAGTTTTGACATAGGTATAGGTTCGGAAAGTTTTGACAAAGTTATAGGTTCGGAAAGTTTTAACATGATTTTCGAAAAAAAAAACATTTCCAACTATGAATGCGGTTTAATTATTGAGATCGAGACACGACTAAAACGCCTTTCCTTTTGCAAATCGGTTCATTTTTGACAAAGTTATATGTTCGGAAAGTTTTGACATAGTTATAGGTTCGGAAAGTTTTGACAAAGTTATAGGTTCGGAAAGTTTTAACATGAATTTCGAAAAAAAACATATCTAACTATGAATGCGGTTTAATTATTGAGATCGAGCCACGACTAAAACGCCTTTCCTTTTGAAAATCGGTTCAGTTTTGACAAAGTTATAGGTTCGGAAAGTTTTGACATAGTTATAGTTTCGGAAAGTTTTGACAAAGTTATAGGTTCGGAAAGTTTTAACATAAATTTCGAAAAAAAAAACATTTCCAACTATGAATGCGGTTTAATTATTGAGATCGAGCCACGACTAAAACGCCTTTCCTTTTGCAAATCGGTTCAGTTTTGACAAAGTTATAGGTTCTGAAAGTTTTGACACAGTTAAAGGTTCGGAAAGTTTTGACAAAGTTATAGGTTCGGAAAGTTTTAACATGAATTTCGAAAAAAAAAAACATTTCCAACTATGAATGCGGTTTAATTATTGAGATCGAGCCACGACTAAAATGCCTTTCCTTTTGAAAATCGGTTCAGTTTTGACAAAGTTATAGGTTCGGAAAGTTTTGACATAGGTATAGGTTCGGAAAGTTTTGACAAAGTTATAGGTTCGAAAGTTTTAACATAAATTTCGAAAAAAAAAACATTTCCAACTATGAATGCGGTTTAATTATTCAGATCGATCCACGACTAAAACGCCTTTCCTTTTGAAAATCGGTTCAGTTTTGACAAAGTTATAGGTTCGGAAAGTTTTGACATAGTTATAGGTTCGGAAAGTTTTGACAAATTTATAGGTTCGGAAAGTTTTACATAAATTTCGAAAAAAAAAAACATTTGCAACTATGAATGCGGTTTAATTATTGAGATCGAGCCACGACTAAAACGCTTTCCTTTTGAAAATCGGTTGAGTTTTGAAAAAGTTATAGGTTCTGAAAGTTTTGACACATTATAGGTTCGGAAAGTTTTGACATGAATTTGGAAAAAAAAAACATTTGCAACTATGAATGCGGTTTAATTATTGAGATCGAGCCACGACTAAAACGCCTTTCCTTTTGAAAATCGGTTCAGTTTTGACAAAGTTATAGGTTCGGAAAGTTTTGACATAGTTATAGGTTCGGAAAGTTTTGAAAAGTTATAGATTCGGAAAGTTTTGACATGAATTTCGAAAAAAAAAACATTTGCAACTATGAATGCGTTTTAATTATTGAGATCGAGCCACGACAAAAACGCCTTTCCTTTTGAAAATCGGTTCAGTTTTGACAAAATTATATGTTCGGAAAGTTTTGACATAGTTATAGTTTCGGAAAGTTTTGACAAAGTTATAGGTTCGGAAAGTTTTAACATGAATTTCGAAAAAAAACATATCTAACTATAAATGCGGTTTAATTATTGAGATCAAGCCACGACAAAACGCCTTTCCTTTTGAAAATCGGTTCAGTTTTGACAAAGTTATAGGTTCGGAAAGTTTTGACATAGTTATAGTTTCGGAAAGTTTTGACAAAGTTATAGGTTCGGAAAGTTTTAACATAAATTTCGAAAAAAAAACATTTCCAACTATGAATGCGGTTTAATTATTGAGATCGAGCCACGACTAAAACGCCTTTCCTTTTGAAAATCGGTTCAGTTTTGACAAAGTTATAGGTTGGGAAAGTTTTGACATAGTTATAGGTTCGGAAAGTTTTGACAAAGTTATAGGTTCGGAAAGTTTTAACATGAATTTCGAAAAAAAAAACATATCTAACTATGAATGCGGTTTAATTATTGAGATCGAGCCACGAATAAAACGCCTTTCCTTTTGAAAATCGGTTCAGTTTTGACAAAGTTATAGGTTCGGAAAGTTTTGACATAGTTATAGGTTCGGAAAAAAATCGACAAAGTTATAGGTTCGGAAAGTTTTAACATGAATTTCGAAAAAAAACATTTGTAACTATGAATGCGGTTTAATTATTGAGATCGAGACACAACTAAAACGCCTTTCCTTTTGAAAATCGGTTCAGTTTTGACAAAGTTATAGGTTCGGAAAGTTTTAAGAAAGATAGAGGTTCGGAAAAATTTTAACAAAATTAGGAAAAAATTTGAGAAAAAAAAAACATTTCCAACTATGAATGCGTTTTAAATATTGAGATCGAGCCACGACTAAAACGCCTTTCCTTTTGTAAATCGGTTCAGTTTTGACAAAGTTATAGGTTCTGAAAGTTTTGACACAGTTAAAGGTTCGGAAAGTTTTGACAAAGTTATAGGTTCGGAAAGTTTTAACATGAATTTCGAAAAAAAAAAACATTTCCAACTATGAATGCGGTTTAATTATTAGATCGAGCCACGACTAAAACGCCTTTCCTTTTGAAAATCGGTTCAGTTTTGACAAAGTTATAGGTTCTGAAAGTTTTGACATATTTATAGGTTCGGAAATTTTGACATGAATTTCGAAAAAAAAAAACATTTGCAACTATGAATGCGGTTTAATTATTGAGATCGAGCCACGACTAAAACGCCTTTCCTTTTGAAAATCGGTTCAGTTTTGACAAAGTTATAGGTTCGGAAAGTTTTGACATATTATAGGTTCGGAAAGTTTTGACAAAGTTATAGGTTCGGAAAGTTTTAACATGAATTTCGAAAAAAAAAACATTTCCAACTATGAATGCGGTTTAATTATTGAGATCGAGCCACGACTAAAACGCCTTTCCTTTTGAAAATCGGTTCAGTTTTGACAAAGTTATAGGTTCGGAAAGTTTTGACATAGTTATAGTTTCGGAAAGTTTTGACAAAGTTATAGGTTCGGAAAGTTTTAACATAAATTTCGAAAAAAAAAAACATTTCCAACTATGAATGCGGTTTAATTATTGAGATCGAGCCACGACTAAAACGCCTTTCCTTTTGAAAATCGGTTCAGTTTTGACAAAGTTATAGGTTCTGAAAGTTTTGACATAGTTATAGGTTCGGAAAGTTTTGACAAAGTTATAGGTTCGGAAAGTTTTAACATGAATTTCGAAAAAAAAAACATTTACAACTATGAATGCGGTTTAATTATTCAGATCGAGCCACGACTAAAACGCCTTTCCTTTTGAAAATCGGTTCAGTTTTGACAAAGTTATAGGTTCGGAAAGTTTTGACAAAGTTATAGGTTCGGAAAGTTTTAACATAAATTTCGAAAAAAAAAAACATTTCCAACTATGAATGCGGTTTAATTATTGAGATCGAGCCACGACTAAAACGCCTTTCCTTTTGAAAATCGGTTCAGTTTTGACAAAGTTATAGGTTCTAAAAGTTTTGACAAATTTATAGGTTCGGAAAGTTTTGACAAAGTTATAGTTGGAAAGTTTTAACATGAATTTAAAAAAAACATTTGCAACTATGAATGCGGTTTAATTATTGAGATCGAGCCACGACTAAAACGCCTTTCCTTTTGAAAATCGGTTCAGTTTTGACAAAGTTATAGGTTCGGAAAGTTTTGACAAATTATAGGTTCGAAAAGTTTTGACAAAGTTATAGGTTCGGAAAGTTTTGACATAAATTTCGAAAAAAAAAACATTTCCAACTATGAATGCGGTTTAATTATTGAGATCGAGCCACGACTAAAACGCCTTTCCTTTGAAAATCGGTTCAGTTTTGACAAAGTTATAGGTTCGGAAAGTTTTGACATAGTTATAGGTTCGGAAAGTTTTGACAAAGTTATAGGTTCGGAAAGTTTTAACATGAATTTCGAAAAAAAAAACATTTCCAACTATGAATGCGGTTTAATTATTGAGATCGAGCCACGACTAAAACGCCTTTCCTTTTGAAAATCGGTTCAGTTTTGACAAAGTTATAGGTTCGGAAAGTTTTGACATAGTTATAGGTTCGGAAAGTTTTGACAAAAGTTATAGGTTCGGAAAGTTTTAAATGTAATTTCGAAAAAAAACATTTCCAACTATGAATGCGGTTTAATTATTGAGATCGAGCCACGACTAAAACGCCTTTCCTTTTGAAAATCGGTTCAGTTTTGACAAAGTTATAGGTTCGGAAAGTTTTGACATAGTTATAGGTTCAGAAAGTTTTGACATGAATTTCGAAAAAAAAAACATTTCCAACTATGAATGCGGTTTAATTATTGAGATCGAGCCACGACTAAAACGCCTTTCCTTTTCAAATCGGTTCAGTTTTGACAAAGTTATAGGTTCGGAAAGTTTTGACACAGTTAAAGGTTCGGAAAGTTTTGACAAAGTTATAGGTTCGGAAAGTTTTAACATGAATTTCGAAAAAAAAAACATTTGCAACTATGAATGCGGTTTAATTATTGAGATCGAGCCACGACTAAAATGCTTTCCTTTTGAAAATCGGTTCAGTTTTGACAAAAATAAGTTTTTATAGGTTCGGAAAGTTTTGACATATTTATAGGTTCGGAAAGTTTTGACATGAATTTCGAAAAAAAAAACATTTGCAACTATGAATGCGGTTTAATTATTGAGATCGAGCCACGACTAAAACGCCTTTCCTTTTGAAAATCGGTTCAGTTTTGACAAAGTTATAGGTTCGGAAAGTTTTGACATAGTTATAGGTTCGAAAAGTTTTGACAAAGTTATAGGTTCGGAAAGTTTTAACATAAATTTCGAAAAAAAAAACATTTGCAACTATGAATGCGGTTTAATTATTGAGATCGAGCCACGACTAAAACGCCTTTCCTTTTGAAAATCGGTTCAGTTTTGACAAAGTATAGGTTGAAAGTTTTACATAGGTTCGGAAAGTTTTGACAAATTTATAGGTTCGGAAAGTTTTAACATGAATTTCGAAAAAAAAAACATTTGCAACTATGAATGCGGTTTAATTATTGAGATCGAGCCACGACTAAAACGCCTTTCCTTTTGAAAATCGGTTCAGTTTTGACAAAGTTATAGGTTCGGAAAGTTTTGACATAGTTATAGGTTCGGAAAGTTTTGACAAAGTTATAGGTTCGGAAAGTTTTAACATAAATTTCGAAAAAAAAAACATTTCCAACTATGAATTCGGTTTAATTATTGAGATCGAGCCACGACTAAAACGCCTTTCCTTTTGAAAATCGGTTCAGTTTTGACAAAGTTATAGGTTCGGAAAGTTTTGACAAAGTTATAGGTTCGGAAAGTTTTGACAAAGTTATAGGTTCGGAAAGTTTTAACATGAATTTCGAAAAAAAAAAAACATTTCCAACTATGAATGCGGTTTAATTATTGAGATCGAGCCACGACTAAAACGCCTTTCCTTTTGAAAATCGGTTCAGTTTTGACAAAGTTATAGGTTCGGAAAGTTTTGACATAGTTATAGGTTCGGAAAGTTTTGACAAAGTTATAGGTTCGGAAAGTTTTAACATGAATTTCGAAAAAAAAAACATTTCCAACTATGAATGCGGTTTAATTATTGAGATCGAGCCACGACTAAAACGCCTTTCCTTTTGAAAATCGGTTCAGTTTTGACAAAGTTATAGGTTCGGAAAGTTTTGACACATTGAAATAGGTTCGGAAAGTTTTAACATGAATTTCGAAAAAAAAACATTTCCAACTATGAATGCGGTTTAATTATTGAAATCGAGCCACGACTAAAACGCCTTTCCTTTTGAAAATCGGTTCAGTTTTGACAAAGTTATAGGTTCGGAAAGTTTTGACATAGTTATAGGTTCGGAAAGTTTTGAAATGAATTTCGAAAAAAAAAAACATTTGCAACTATGAATGCGGTTTAATTATTGAGATCGAGCCACGACTAAAACGCCTTTCCTTTTGAAAATCGGTTCAGTTTTGACAAAGTTATAGGTTCGGAAAGTTTTGACAAGTTATAGGTTCGGAAAGTTTTGACAAAGTTATAGGTTCGGAAAGTTTTAACATGAATTTCGAAAAAAAAACATTTCCAACTATGAATGCGGTTTAATTATTGAGATCGAGCCACGACTAAAACGCCTTTCCTTTTGAAAATCGGTTCAGTTTTGACAAAGTTATAGGTTCGGAAAATTTTGACAAAGTTATAGGTTCGGAAAGTTTTGACAAAGTTATAGGTTCGGAAAGTTTTAACATAAATTTCGAAAAAAAAAACATTTCCAACTATGAATGCGGTTTAATTATTGAGATCGAGCCACGACTAAAACGCCTTTCCTTTTGAAAATCGGTTCAGTTTTGACAAAGTTATAGGTTCTGAAAGTTTTGACATATTTATAGTTTCGGAAAGTTTTGACAAAGTTATAGGTTCGGAAAGTTTTAACATGAATTTCGAAAAAAAAAAACATTTCCAACTATGAATGCGGTTTAATTATTGAGATCGAGCCACGACTAAAACGCCTTTCCTTTTGAAAATCGGTTCAGTTTTGACAAAGTTATAGGTTCGGAAAGTTTTGACATAGTTATAGGTTCGGAAAGTTTTGACAAAGTTATAGGTTCGGAAAGTTTTAACATAAATTTCGAAAAAAAAACATTTCCAACTATGAATGCGGTTTAATTATTGAGATCGAGCCACGACTAAAACGCCTTTCCTTTTGAAAATCGGTTCAGTTTTGACAAAGTTATAGGTTCGGAAAGTTTTGACAAAGTTATAGGTTCGGAAAGTTTTGACATATTTATAGGTTCGGAAAGTTTTAACATAAATTTCGAAAAAAAAAACATTTGCAACTATGAATGCGGTTTAATTATTGAGATCGAGCCACGACTAAAACGCCTTTCCTTTTGAAAATCGGTTCAGTTTTGACAAAGTTATAGGTTCGGAAAGTTTTGACATAGTTATAGGTTCGGAAAGTTTTGACAAAGTTATAGGTTCGGAAAGTTTTAACATGAATTTCGAAAAAAAAAACATTTGCAACTATGAATGCGGTTTAATTATTGAGATCGAGCCACGACTAAAACGCCTTTCCTTTTGAAAATCGGTTCAGTTTTGACAAAGTTATAGGTTCGGAAAGTTTTGACATAGTTATAGGTTCGGAAAGTTTTAACATGAATTTCGAAAAAAAAAAACATTTCCAACTATGAATGCGGTTTAATTATTGAGATCGAGCCACGACTAAAACGCCTTTCCTTTTGAAAATCGGTTCAGTTTTGACAAAGTTATAGGTTCGGAAAGTTTTGACATAGTTATAGGTTCGGAAAGTTTTGACAAAGTTATAGGTTCGGAAAGTTTTAACATGAATTTCGAAAAAAAAAACATTTCCAACTATGAATGCGGTTTAATTATTGAGATCGAGCCACGACTAAAACGCCTTTCCTTTTGAAAATCGGTTCAGTTTTGACAAAGTTATAGGTTCGGAAAGTTTTGACATAGTTATAGGTTCGGAAAGTTTTGACAAAGTTATAGGTTCGGAAAGTTTTAACATAAATTTCGAAAAAAAAAACATTTGCAACTATGAATGCGGTTTAATTATTGAGATCGAGCCACGACTAAAACGCCTTTCCTTTTGAAAATCGGTTCAGTTTTGACAAAGTTATAGGTTCGGAAAGTTTTGACATAGTTATAGGTTCGGAAAGTTTTGACAAAGTTATAGGTTCGGAAAGTTTTAACATAAATTTCGAAAAAAAAAACATTTCCAACTATGAATGCGGTTTAATTATTGAGATCGAGCCACGACTAAAACGCCTTTCCTTTTGCAAATCGGTTCAGTTTTGACAAAGTTATAGGTTCGGAAAGTTTTGACATAGTTATAGGTTCGGAAAGTTTTGACAAAGTTATAGGTTCGGAAAGTTTTAACATGAATTTCGAAAAAAAAAAACATTTCCAACTATGAATGCGGTTTAATTATTGAGATCGAGCCACGACTAAAACGCCTTTCCTTTTGAAAATCGGTTCAGTTTTGACAAAGTTATAGGTTCGGAAAGTTTTGACATAGTTATAGGTTCGGAAAGTTTTGACAAAGTTATAGGTTCGGAAAGTTTTAACATAAATTTCGAAAAAAAAAACATTTGCAACTATGAATGCGGTTTAATTATTGAGATCGAGCCACGACTAAAACGCCTTTCCTTTTGAAAATCGGTTCAGTTTTGACAAAGTTATAGGTTCTGAAAGTTTTGACATATTTATAGGTTCGGAAAGTTTTGACATGAATTTGGAAAAAAAAAACATTTCCAACTATGAATGCGGTTTAATTATTGAGATCGAGCCACGACTAAAACGCCTTTCCTTTTGAAAATCGGTTCAGTTTTGACAAAGTTATAGGTTCGGAAAGTTTTGACACAGTTAAAGGTTCGGAAAGTTTTGACAAAGTTATAGGTTCGGAAAGTTTTAACATGAATTTCGAAAAAAAAAACACTTCCAACTATGAATGCGGTTGAATTATTGAGATCGAGCCACGACTAAAACGCCTTTCCTTTTGAAAATCGGTTCAGTTTTGACAAAGTTATAGGTTCGGAAAGTTTTGACATATTTATAGGTTCGGAAAGTTTTAACATGAATTTCGAAAAAAAAACATTTGCAACTATGAATGCGGTTTAATTATTGAGATCGAGCCACGACTAAAACGCCTTTCCTTTTGAAAATCGGTTCAGTTTTGACAAAGTTATAGGTTCGGAAAGTTTTGACATAGTTATAGGTTCGGAAAGTTTTGACAAAGTTATAGGTTCGGAAAGTTTTAACATAAATTTCGAAAAAAAAACATTTCCAACTATGAATGCGGTTTAATTATTGAGATCGAGCCACGACTAAAACGCCTTTCCTTTTGAAAATCGGTTCAGTTTTGACAAAGTTATAGGTTCGGAAAGTTTTGACATAGTTATAGGTTCGGAAAGTTTTGACAAAGTTATAGGTTCGGAAAGTTTTAACATGAATTTCGAAAAAAAAACATTTCCAACTATGAATGCGGTTTAATTATTGAGATCGAGCCACGACTAAAACGCCTTTCCTTTTGAAAATCGGTTCAGTTTTGACAAAGTTATAGGTTCGGAAAGTTTTGACATAGTTATAGGTTCGGAAAGTTTTGACAAAGTTATAGGTTCGGAAAGTTTTAACATGAATTTCGAAAAAAAAAACATTTCCAACTATGAATGCGGTTTAATTATTGAGATCGAGCCACGACTAAAACGCCTTTCCTTTTGAAAATCGGTTCAGTTTTGACAAAGTTATAGGTTCGGAAAGTTTTGACATATTTATAGGTTCGGAAAGTTTTAACATGAATTTCGAAAAAAAAAACATTTCCAACTATGAATGCGGTTTAATTATTGAGATCGAGCCACGACTAAAACGCCTTTCCTTTTGAAAATCGGTTCAGTTTTGACAAAGTTATAGGTTCGGAAAGTTTTGACATAGTTATAGGTTCGGAAAGTTTTGACAAAGTTATAGGTTCGGAAAGTTTTAACATGAATTTCGAAAAAAAAACATTTCCAACTATGAATGCGGTTTAATTATTGAGATCGAGCCACGACTAAAACGCCTTTCCTTTTGAAAATCGGTTCAGTTTTGACAAAGTTATAGGTTCGGAAAGTTTTGACATAGTTATAGGTTCGGAAAGTTTTGACAAAGTTATAGGTTCGGAAAGTTTTAACATAAATTTCGAAAAAAAAACATTTCCAACTATGAATGCGGTTTAATTATTGAGATCGAGCCACGACTAAAACGCCTTTCCTTTTGAAAATCGGTTCAGTTTTGACAAAGTTATAGGTTCTGAAAGTTTTGACATAGTTATAGGTTCGGAAAGTTTTGAAAAGTTATAGGTTGAAAGTTTTAACATAAATTTCGAAAAAAAAAACATTTCCAACTATGAATGCGGTTTAATTATTGAGATCGAGCCACGACTAAAACGCCTTTCCTTTTGAAAATCGGTTCAGTTTTGACAAAGTTATAGGTTCGGAAAGTTTTGACATAGTTATAGTTTCGGAAAGTTTTGACAAAGTTATAGGTTCGGAAAGTTTTAACATAAATTTCGAAAAAAAAAACATTTCCAACTATGAATGCGGTTTAATTATTGAGATCGAGCCACGACTAAAACGCCTTTCCTTTTGAAAATCGGTTCAGTTTTGACAAAGTTATAGGTTCGGAAAGTTTTCGACATAGTTATAGGTTCGGAAAGTTTTAACATGAATTTCGAAAAAAAAAACATTTCCAACTATGAATGCGGTTTAATTATTGAGATCGAGCCACGACAAAAACGCCTTTCCTTTTGAAAATCGGTTCAGTTTTGACAAAGTTATAGGTTCGGAAAGTTTTGACATAGTTATAGGTTCGGAAAGTTTTGACAAAGTTATAGGTTCGGAAAGTTTTAACATAAATTTCGAAAAAAAAAACATTTCCAACTATGAATACGGTTTAATTATTGAGATCGATCCACGACTAAAACGCCTTTCCTTTTGAAAATCGGTTCAGTTTTGACAAAGTTATATGTTCTGAAAGTTTTGACAAATTTATAGGTTCTGAAAGTTTTGACATGAATTTCGAAAAAAAAAATATTTCCAACTATGAATGCGGTTTAATTATTGAGATCGAGCCACGACTAAAACGCTTTCCTTTTGAAAATCGGTTCAGTTTTGACAAAGTTATAGGTTCGGAAAGTTTTGACATAGTTATAGGTTCGGAAAGTTTTGACAAAGTTATAGGTTCGGAAAGTTTTAACATGAATTTCGAAAAAAAAAACATTTCCAACTATGAATGCGGTTGAATTATTGAGATCGAGCCACGACTAAAACGCCTTTCCTTTTGAAAATCGGTTCAGTTTTGACAAAGTTATAGGTTCGGAAAGTTTTGACATATTTATAGGTTCGGAAAGTTTTGACATAAATTTCGAAAAAAAAACATTTGCAACTATGAATGCGGTTTAATTATTGAGATCGAGCCACGACTAAAACGCCTTTCCTTTTGAAAATCGGTTCAGTTTTGACAAAGTTATAGGTTCGAAAGTTTTGACATAGTTATAGGTTCGGAAAGTTTTGACAAAGTTATAGGTTCGGAAAGTTTTAACATGAATTTCGAAAAAAAACATTTCCAACTATGAATGCGGTTTAATTATTGAGATCGAGCCACGACTAAAACGCCTTTCCTTTTTGAAAATCGGTTCAGTTTTGACAAAGTTATAGGTTCGGAAAGTTTTGACATAGTTATAGGTTCGGAAAGTTTTGACAAAGTTATAGGTTCGGAAAGTTTTAACATAAATTTCGAAAAAAAAACATTTCCAACTATGAATGCGGTTTAATTATTGAGATCGAGCCACGACTAAAACGCCTTTCCTTTTGAAAATCGGTTCAGTTTTGACAAAGTTATAGGTTCGGAAAGTTTTGACATAGTTATAGGTTCGGAAAGTTTTGACAAAGTTATAGGTTCGGAAAGTTTTAACATGAATTTCGAAAAAAAAAACATATCTAATTATGAATGCGGTTGAATTATTGAGATCGAGCCACGACTAAAACGCCTTTCCTTTTGAAAATCGGTTCAGTTTTGACAAAGTTATAGGTTCGGAAAGTTTTGACGTATTTATAGGTTCGGAAAGTTTTAACATGAATTTGGAAAAAAAAAACATTTCCAACTATGAATGCGGTTTAATTATTGAGATCGAGACACGACTAAAACGCCTTTCCTTTTGCAAATCGGTTCAGTTTTGACAAAGTGATATGTTCGGAAAGTTTTGACATAGTTATAGGTTCGGAAAGTTTTGACAAAGTTATAGGTTCAGAAAGTTTTAACATGAATTTCGAAAAAAAAACATATCTAACTATGAATGCGGTTTAATTATTGAGATCGAGCCACGACTAAAACGCCTTTCCTTTTGAAAATCGGTTCAGTTTTGACAAAGTTATAGGTTCGGAAAGTTTTGACATAGTTATAGGTTCGGAAAGTTTTGACAAAGTTATAGGTTCGGAAAGTTTTAACATAAATTTCGAAAAAAAAAACATTTCCAACTATGAATACGGTTTAATTATTGAGATCGATCCACGACTAAAACGCCTTTCCTTTTGAAAATCGGTTCAGTTTTGACAAAGTTATATGTTCTGAAAGTTTTGACATATTTATAGGTTCGGAAAGTTTTGACATGAATTTGGAAAAAAAAAACATTTCCAACTATGAATGCGGTTTAATTATTGAGATCGAGCCACGACTAAAACGACTTTCCTTTTGAAAATCGGTTCAGTTTTGACAAAGTTATAGGTTCGGAAAGTTTTGACACAGTTATAGGTTCGGAAAGTTTTAACATAAATTTCGAAAAAAAAAACATTTCCAACTATGAATGCGGTTTAATTATTGAGATCGAGCCACGACTAAAACGCCTTTCCTTTTGCAAATCGGTTCATTTTTGACAAAATTATATGTTCGGAAAGTTTTGACATAGTTATAGGTTCGGAAAGTTTTGACAAAGTTATAGGTTCGGAAAGTTTTAACATGAATTTCGAAAAAAAACATATCTAACTATGAATGCGGTTTAATTATTGAGATCGAGCCACGACTAAAACGCCTTTCCTTTTGAAAATCGGTTCAGTTTTGACAAAGTTATAGGTTCGGAAAGTTTTGACATAGTTATAGGTTCGGAAAGTTTTGACAAAGTTATAGGTTCGGAAAGTTTTAACATAAATTTCGAAAAAAAAAACATTTCCAACTATGAATGCGTTTTAATTATTGAGATCGAGCCACGACTAAAACGCCTTTCCTTTTGCAAATCGGTTCAGTTTTGACAAAGTTATAGGTTCTGAAAGTTTTGACACAGTTAAAAGTTCGGAAAGTTTTGACAAAGTTATAGGTTCGGAAAGTTTTAACATGAATTTCGAAAAAAAAAACATTTCCAACTATGAATGCGGTTTAATTATTCAGATCGAGCCACGACTAAAATGCATTTCCTTTTGAAAATCGGTTCAGTTTTGACAAAGTTATAGGTTCGGAAAGTTTTGACATAGTTATAGGTTCGGAAAGTTTTGACAAAGTTATAGGTTCGGAAAGTTTTAACATAAATTTCGAAAAAAAAAAAACATTTGCAATATGAATACGGTTTAATTATTGAGATCGAGCCACGACTAAAACGCCTTTCCTTTTGAAAATCGGTTCAATTTTGACAAAGTTATAGGTTCTGAAAGTTTTGACATATTTATAGGTTCGGAAAGTTTTGACAAAGTTATAGGTTCGGAAAGTTTTAACATGAATTTCGAAAAAAAACATATCTAACTATGAATGCGGTTTAATTATTGAGATCGAGCCACGACTAAAACGCCTTTCCTTTTGAAAATCGGTTCAGTTTTGACAAAGTTATAGGTTCGGAAAGTTTTGACATAGTTATAGTTTCGGAAAGTTTTGACAAAGTTATAGGTTCGGAAAGTTTTAACATAAATTTCGAAAAAAAAACATTTCCAACTATGAATGCGTTTTAATTATTGAGATCGAGCCACGACTAAAACGCCTTTCCTTTTGCAAATCGGTTCAGTTTTGACAAAGTTATAGGTTCTGAAAGTTTTGACACAGTTAAAGGTTCGGAAAGTTTTGACAAAGTTATAGGTTCGGAAAGTTTTAACATGAATTTCGAAAAAAAAAAACATTTCCAACTATGAATGCGGTTTAATTATTCAGATCGAGCCACGACTAAAATGCCTTTCCTTTTGAAAATCGGTTCAGTTTTGACAAAGTTATAGGTTCGGAAAGTTTTGACATAGGTATAGGTTCGGAAAGTTTTGACAAAGTTATAGGTTCGGAAAGTTTTAACATGAATTTCGAAAAAAAAAACATTTCCAACTATGAATGCGGTTTAATTATTGAGATCGAGCCACGACTAAAACGCCTTTCCTTTTGAAAATCGGTTCAGTTTTGACAAAGTTATAGGTTCGGAAAGTTTTAACATAAATTTCGAAAAAAAAAAACATTTGCAATATGAATACGGTTTAATTATTGAGATCGAGCCACGACTAAAACGCCTTTCCTTTTGAAAATCGGTTCAATTTTGACAAAGTTATAGGTTCTGAAAGTTTTGACATATTTATAGGTTCGGAAAGTTTTGACATGAATTTGGAAAAAAAAAACATTTGCAACTATGAATGCGGTTTAATTATTGAGATCGAGCCACGACTAAAACGCCTTTCCTTTTGAAAATAGGTTCAGTTTTGACAAAGTTATAGGTTCGGAAAGTTTTGACATAGGTATAGGTTCGGAAAGTTTTGACAAAGTTATAGGTTCGGAAAGTTTTAACATGATTTTCGAAAAAAAAAACATTTCCAACTATGAATGCGATTTAATTATTGAGATCGAGACACGACTAAAACGCCTTTCCTTTTGCAAATCGGTTCATTTTTGACAAAATTATATGTTCGGAAAGTTTTGACATAGTTATAGGTTCGGAAAGTTTTGACAAAGTTATAGGTTCGGAAAGTTTTAACATGAATTTCGAAAAAAAACATATCTAACTATGAATGCGGTTTAATTATTGAGATCGAGCCACGACTAAAACGCCTTTCCTTTTGAAAATCGGTTCAGTTTTGACAAAGTTATAGGTTCGGAAAGTTTTGACATAGTTATAGTTTCGGAAAGTTTTGACAAAGTTATAGGTTCGGAAAGTTTTAACATAAATTTCGAAAAAAAAAACATTTCCAACTATGAATGCGTTTTAATTATTGAGATCGAGCCACGACTAAAACGCCTTTCCTTTTGCAAATCGGTTCAGTTTTGACAAAGTTATAGGTTCTGAAAGTTTTGACACAGTTAAAGGTTCGGAAAGTTTTGACAAAGTTATAGGTTCGGAAAGTTTTAACATGAATTTCGAAAAAAAAAAACATTTCCAACTATGAATGCGGTTTAATTATTCAGATCGAGCCACGACTAAAATGCCTTTCCTTTTGAAAATCGGTTCAGTTTTGACAAAGTTATAGGTTCGGAAAGTTTTGACATAGGTATAGGTTCGGAAAGTTTTGACAAAGTTATAGGTTCGGAAAGTTTTAACATAAATTTCGAAAAAAAAAACATTTGCAACTATGAATACGGTTTAATTATTGAGATCGATCCACGACTAAAACGCCTTTCCTTTTGAAAATCGGTTCAGTTTTGACAAAGTTATAGGTTCGGAAAGTTTTGACATAGTTATAGGTTCGGAAAGTTTTGACAAAGTTATAGGTTCGGAAAGTTTTAACATAAATTTCGAAAAAAAAAAACATTTGCAATATGAATACGGTTTAATTATTGAGATCGAGCCACGACTAAAACGCCTTTCCTTTTGAAAATCGGTTCAATTTTGACAAAGTTATAGGTTCTGAAAGTTTTGACATATTTATAGGTTCGGAAAGTTTTGACATGAATTTGGAAAAAAAAAAACATTTGCAACTATGAATGCGGTTTAATTATTGAGATCGAGCCACGACTAAAACGCCTTTCCTTTTGAAAATAGGTTCAGTTTTGACAAAGTTATAGGTTCGGAAAGTTTTGACATAGGTATAGGTTCGGAAAGTTTTGACAAAGTTATAGGTTCGGAAAGTTTTAACATGATTTTCGAAAAAAAAAACATTTCCAACTATGAATGCGGTTTAATTATTGAGATCGAGACACGACTAAAACGCCTTTCCTTTTGCAAATCGGTTCATTTTTGACAAAATTATATGTTCGGAAAGTTTTGACATAGTTATAGGTTCGGAAAGTTTTGACAAAGTTATAGGTTCGGAAAGTTTTAACATGAATTTCGAAAAAAAACATATCTAACTATGAATGCGGTTTAATTTTAGATCGAGCCACGACTAAAACGCCTTTCCTTTTTGAAAATCGGTTCAGTTTTGACAAAGTTATAGGTTCGGAAAGTTTTGACATAGTTATAGTTTCGGAAAGTTTTGACAAAGTTATAGGTTCGGAAAGTTTTAACATAAATTTCGAAAAAAAAAACATTTCCAACTATGAATGCGTTTTAATTATTGAGATCGAGCCACGACTAAAACGCCTTTCCTTTTGCAAATCGGTTCAGTTTTGACAAAGTTATAGGTTCTGAAAGTTTTGACACAGTTAAAGGTTCGGAAAGTTTTGACAAAGTTATAGGTTCGGAAAGTTTTAACATGAATTTCGAAAAAAAAAACATTTCCAACTATGAATGCGGTTTAATTATTCAGATCGAGCCACGACTAAAATGCCTTTCCTTTTGAAAATCGGTTCAGTTTTGACAAAGTTATAGGTTCGGAAAGTTTTGACATAGGTATAGGTTCGGAAAGTTTTGACAAAGTTATAGGTTCGGAAAGTTTTAACATAAATTTCGAAAAAAAAAACATTTGCAACTATGAATACGGTTTAATTATTGAGATCGATCCACGACTAAAACGCCTTTCCTTTTGAAAATCGGTTCAGTTTTGACAAAGTTATATGTTCTGAAAGTTTTGACATATTTATAGGTTCGGAAAGTTTTGACATGAATTTGGAAAAAAAAAACATTTCCAACTATGAATGCGGTTTAATTATTGAGATCGAGCCACGACTAAAACGACTTTCCTTTTGAAAATCGGTTCAGTTTTGACAAAGTTATAGGTTCGGAAAGTTTTGACACAGTTAAAGGTTCGGAAAGTTTTGACAAAGTTATAGGTTCGGAAAGTTTTGACATGAATTTCGAAAAAAAAAACACTTCCAACTATGAATGCGGTTGAATTATTGAGATCGAGCCACGACTAAAACGCCTTTCCTTTTGAAAATCGGTTCAGTTTTGACAAAGTTATAGGTTCGGAAAGTTTTGACATATTTATAGTTTCGGAAAGTTTTGACATGAATTTCGAAAAAAAAACATTTGCAACTATGAATGCGGTTTAATTATTGAGATCGAGCCACGACAAAAACGCCTTTCCTTTTGAAAATCGGTTCAGTTTTGACAAAGTTATATGTTCGGAAAGTTTTGACATAGTTATAGGTTCGGAAAGTTTTGACAAAGTTATAGGTTCGGAAAGTTTTAACATGAATTTCGAAAAAAAACATATCTAACTATGAATGCTGTTTAATTATTGAGATCGAGCCACGACGAAAACGCCTTTCCTTTTGAAAATCGGTTCAGTTTTGACAAAGTTATAGGTTCGGAGAGTTTTGACATAGTTATAGGTTCGAAAAGTTTTGACAAAGTTATAGGTTCGGAAAGTTTTAACATAAATTTCGAAAAAAAACATTTCCAACTATGAATGCTGTTTAATTATTGAGGTCGAGCCACGACTAAAACGCCTTTCCTTTTGAAAATCGGTTCAGTTTTGACAAAGTTATAGGTTCGGAAAGTTTTGACATAGTTATAGGTTCGGAAAGTTTTGACAAAGTTATAGGTTCGGAAAGTTTTAACATGAATTTCGAAAAAAAAAACATATCTAATTATGAATGCGGTTGAATTATTGAGATCGAGCCACGACTAAAACGCCTTTCCTTTTGAAAATCGGTTCAGTTTTGACAAAGTTATAGGTTCGGAAAGTTTTGACGTATTTATAGGTTCGGAAAGTTTTAACATGAATTTCGAAAAAAAAAACATTTCCAACTATGAATGCGGTTTAATTATTGAGATCGAGACACGACTAAAACGCCTTTCCTTTTGCAAATCGGTTCAGTTTTGACAAAGTGATATGTTCGGAAAGTTTTGACATAGTTATAGGTTCGGAAAGTTTTGACAAAGTTATAGGTTCAGAAAGTTTTAACATGAATTTCGAAAAAAAAACATATCTAACTATGAATGCGGTTTAATTATTGAGATCGAGCCACGACTAAAACGCCTTTCCTTTTGAAAATCGGTTCAGTTTTGACAAAGTTATAGGTTCGGAAAGTTTTGACATAGTTATAGGTTCGGAAAGTTTTGACAAAGTTATAGGTTCGGAAAGTTTTAACATAAATTTCGAAAAAAAAAACATTTCCAACTATGAATACGGTTTAATTATTGAGATCGATCCACGACTAAAACGCCTTTCCTTTTGAAAATCGGTTCAGTTTTGACAAAGTTATATGTTCTGAAAGTTTTGACATATTTATAGGTTCGGAAAGTTTTGACATGAATTTGGAAAAAAAAACATTTCCAACTATGAATGCGGTTTAATTATTGAGATCGAGCCACGACTAAAACGACTTTCCTTTTGAAAATCGGTTCAGTTTTGACAAAGTTATAGGTTCGGAAAGTTTTGACACAGTTAAAGGTTCGGAAAGTTTTGACAAAGTTATAGGTTCGGAAAGTTTTGACATGAATTTCGAAAAAAAAAACACTTCCAACTATGAATGCGGTTGAATTATTGAGATCGAGCCACGACTAAAACGCCTTTCCTTTTGAAAATCGGTTCAGTTTTGACAAAGTTATAGGTTCGGAAAGTTTTGACATATTTATAGTTTCGGAAAGTTTTGACATGAATTTCGAAAAAAAAACATTTGCAACTATGAATGCGGTTTAATTATTGAGATCGAGCCACGACAAAAACGCCTTTCCTTTTGAAAATCGGTTCAGTTTTGACAAAGTTATATGTTCGGAAAGTTTTGACATAGTTATAGGTTCGGAAAGTTTTGACAAAGTTATAGGTTCGGAAAGTTTTAACATAAATTTCGAAAAAAAAAACATTTCCAACTATGAATACGGTTTAATTATTGAGATCGATCCACGACTAAAACGCCTTTCCTTTTGAAAATCGGTTCAGTTTTGACAAAGTTATATGTTCTGAAAGTTTTGACATATTTATAGGTTCGGAAAGTTTTGACATGAATTTGGAAAAAAAAAACATTTCCAACTATGAATGCGGTTTAATTATTGAGATCGAGCCACGACTAAAACGACTTTCCTTTTGAAAATCGGTTCAGTTTTGACAAAGTTATAGGTTCGGAAAGTTTTGACACAGTTAAAGGTTCGGAAAGTTTTGACAAAGTTATAGGTTCGGAAAGTTTTGACATGAATTTCGAAAAAAAAAACACTTCCAACTATGAATGCGGTTGAATTATTGAGATCGAGCCACGACTAAAACGCCTTTCCTTTTGAAAATCGGTTCAGTTTTGACAAAGTTATAGGTTCGGAAAGTTTTGACATATTTATAGTTTCGGAAAGTTTTGACATGAATTTCGAAAAAAAAACATTTGCAACTATGAATGCGGTTTAATTATTGAGATCGAGCCACGACAAAAACGCCTTTCCTTTTGAAAATCGGTTCAGTTTTGACAAAGTTATATGTTCGGAAAGTTTTGACATAGTTATAGGTTCGGAAAGTTTTGACAAAGTTATAGGTTCGGAAAGTTTTAACATGAATTTCGAAAAAAAACATATCTAACTATGAATGCTGTTTAATTATTGAGATCGAGCCACGACGAAAACGCCTTTCCTTTTGAAAATCGGTTCAGTTTTGACAAAGTTATAGGTTCGGAGAGTTTTGACATAGTTATAGGTTCGAAAAGTTTTGACAAAGTTATAGGTTCGGAAAGTTTTAACATAAATTTCGAAAAAAAAACATTTCCAACTATGAATGCTGTTTAATTATTGAGGTCGAGCCACGACTAAAACGCCTTTCCTTTTGAAAATCGGTTCAGTTTTGACAAAGTTATAGGTTCGGAAAGTTTTGACATAGTTATAGGTTCGGAAAGTTTTGACAAAGTTATAGGTTCGGAAAGTTTTAACATGAATTTCGAAAAAAAAACATATCTAATTATGAATGCGGTTGAATTATTGAGATCGAGCCACGACTAAAACGCCTTTCCTTTTGAAAATCGGTTCAGTTTTGACAAAGTTATAGGTTCGGAAAGTTTTGACGTATTTATAGGTTCGGAAAGTTTTAACATGAATTTCGAAAAAAAAAACATTTCCAACTATGAATGCGGTTTAATTATTGAGATCGAGACACGACTAAAACGCCTTTCCTTTTGCAAATCGGTTCAGTTTTGACAAAGTGATATGTTCGGAAAGTTTTGACATAGTTATAGGTTCGGAAAGTTTTGACAAAGTTATAGGTTCAGAAAGTTTTAACATGAATTTCGAAAAAAAAACATATCTAACTATGAATGCGGTTTAATTATTGAGATCGAGCCACGACTAAAACGCCTTTCCTTTTGAAAATCGGTTCAGTTTTGACAAAGTTATAGGTTCGGAAAGTTTTGACATAGTTATAGGTTCGGAAAGTTTTGACAAAGTTATAGGTTCGGAAAGTTTTAACATAAATTTCGAAAAAAAAAACATTTCCAACTATGAATGCGTTTTAAATATTGAGATCGAGCCACGACTAAAACGCCTTTCCTTTTGCAAATCGGTTCAGTTTTGACAAAGTTATAGGTTCTGAAAGTTTTGACACAGTTAAAGGTTCGGAAAGTTTTGACAAAGTTATAGGTTCGGAAAGTTTTAACATGAATTTCGAAAAAAAAAAAAACATTTCCAACTATGAATGCGGTTTAATTATTCAGATCGAGCCACGACTAAAACGCCTTTCCTTTTGAAAATCGGTTCAGTTTTGACAAAGTTATAGGTTCTGAAAGTTTTGACATATTTATAGGTTCGGAAAGTTTTGACATGAATTTCGAAAAAAAAAACATTTCCAACTATGAATGCGGTTTAATTATTGAGATCGAGCCACGACTAAAACGCCTTTCCTTTTGAAAATCGGTTCAGTTTTGACAAAGTTATATGTTCGGAAAGTTTTGACATAGTTATAGGTTCGGAAAGTTTTGACAAAGTTATAGGTTCGGAAAGTTTTAACATGAATTTCGAAAAAAAAAAACATTTCCAACTATGAATGCTGTTTAATTATTGAGGTCGAGCCACGACTAAAACGCCTTTTCTTTTGAAAATCGGTTCAGTTTTGACAAAGTTATAGGTTCGGAAAGTTTTGACATAGTTATAGGTTCGGAAAGTTTTGACAAAGTTATAGGTTCGGAAAGTTTTAACATGAATTTCGAAAAAAAAAAAACATTTCCAACTATGAATGCGGTTTAATTATTGAGATCGAGACACGACTAAAACGCCTTTCCTTTTGCAAATCGGTTCAGTTTTGACAAAATTATATGTTCGGAAAGTTTTGACATAGTTATAGGTTCGGAAAGTTTTGACAAAGTTATAGGTTCGGAAAGTTTTAACATGAATTTCGAAAAAAAAAACATTTACAACTATGAATGCGGTTTAATTATTCAGATCGAGCCACGACTAAAATGCCTTTCCTTTTGAAAATCGGTTCAGTTTTGACAAAGTTATAGGTTCGGAAAGTTTTGACATAGTTATAGGTTTCGGAAAGTTTTGACAAAAATTTCGAAAAAAAAAAAACATTTGCAACTATGAATACGGTTTAATTATTGAGATCGAGCCACGACTAAAACGCCTTTCCTTTTAAAAATCGGTTCAGTTTTGACAAAGTTATAGGTTCTGAAAGTTTTGACATATTTATAGGTTCGGAAAGTTTTGACATGAATTTGGAAAAAAAAATTATTTCCAACTATGAATGCGGTTGAATTATTGAGATCGAGCTACGACTAAAACGCCTTTCCTTTTGAAAATCGGTTCAGTTTTGACAAAGTTATAGGTTCGGAAAGTTTTGACACAGTTAAAGGTTCGAAAGTTTTGACAAAGTTATAGGTTGGGAAAGTTTTGACATGAATTTCGAAAAAAAAACACTTCCAACTATGAATGCGGTTGAATTATTGAGATCGAGCCACGACTAAAACGCCTTTCCTTTTGAAAATCGGTTCAGTTTTGACAAAGTTATAGGTTCGGAAAGTTTTGACATGGATTTCGAAAAAAAAACATTTGCAACTATGAATGCGGTTTAATTATTGAGATCGAGCCACGACTAAAACGCCTTTCCTTTTGAAAATCGGTTCAGTTTTGACAAAGTTATAGGTTCGGAGAGTTTTGACATAGTTATAGGTTCGAAAAGTTTTGACAAAGTTATAGGTTCGGAAAGTTTTAACATAAATTTCGAAAAAAAAACATATCCAACTATGAATGCGGTTTAATTATTGAGATCGAGACACGACTAAAACGCCTTTCCTTTTGCAAATCGGTTCAGTTTTGACAAAGTTATATGTTCGGAAAGTTTTGACATAGTTATAGGTTCGGAAAGTTTTGACAAAGTTATAGGTTCGGAAAGTTTTAACATGAATTTCGAAAAATAAAACATATCTAACTATGAATGCGGTTTAATTATTGAGATCGAGCCACGACTAAAACGCCTTTCCTTTTGAAAATCGGTTCAGTTTTGACAAAGTTATAGGTTCGGAAAGTTTTGACATAGTTATAGGTTCGGAAAGTTTTGACATGAATTTCGAAAAAAAAAAACATTTCCAACTATGAATGCGGTTTAATTATTGAGATCGAGCCACGACTAAAACGCCTTTCCTTTTGAAAATCGGTTCAGTTTTGACAAAGTTATAGGTTCGGAAAGTTTTGACATATTTATAGGTTCAGAAAGTTTTGACATGAATTTGGAAAAAAAAAAACATTTCCAACTATGAATGCGGTTTAATTATTGAGATCGAGCCACGACTAAAACGACTTTTCTTTTGAAAATCGGTTCAGTTTTGACAAAGTTATAGGTTCGGAAAGTTTTGACACAGTTAAAGGTTCGGAAAGTTTTGACAAAGTTATAGGTTGGGAAAGTTTTGACATGAATTTCGAAAAAAAAACACTTCCAACTATGAATGCGGTTGAATTATTGAGATCGAGCCACGACTAAAACGCCTTTCCTTTTGAAAATTGGTTCAGTTTTGACAAAGTTATAGGTTCGGAAAGTTTTGACATATTTATAGGTTCGGAAAGTTTTGACATCGAATTTCGAAAAAAAAAACATTTGCAACTATGAATGCGGTTTAATTATTGAGATCGAGCCACGACTAAAACGCCTTTCCTTTTGAAAATCGGTTCAGTTTTGACAAAGTTATAGGTTCGGAGAGTTTTGACATAGTTATAGGTTCGAAAAGTTTTGACAAAGTTATAGGTTCGGAAAGTTTTAACATAAATTTCGAAAAAAAAAACATTTCCAACTATGAATGCGGTTTAATTATTGAGATCGAGACACGACTAAAACGCCTTTCCTTTTGCAAATCGGTTCAGTTTTGACAAAGTTATATGTTCGGAAAGTTTTGACATAGTTATAGGTTCGGAAAGTTTTGACAAAGTTATAGGTTCGGAAAGTTTTAACATGAATTTCGAAAAAAAAACATATTTCCAACTATGAATGCGGTTTAATTATTCAGATCGAGCCACGACTAAAACGCCTTTCCTTTTGCAAATCGGTTCAGTTTTGACAAAGTTATAGGTTCAGAAAGATTTGACATAGTTATAGGTTCGGAAAGTTTTGACAAAGTTATAGGTTCGGAAAGTTTTAACATAAATTTAAAAAAAAAACATTTCCAACTATGAATTCGGTTTAATTATTGAGATCGAGCCACGACTAAAACGGCTTTCCTTTTGAAAATCGTTTCAGTTTTGACAAAGTTATAGGTTCGGAAAATTTTGACATAGTTAAAGGTTCGGAAAAAATTGACAAAGTTATAGGTTCGGAAAGTTTTAACATAAATTTCGAAAAAAAAACATTTCCATTTATAAATGCGGTTTAATTATTGAGATCGAGCCACGACTAAAACGCTTTTCCTTTTAAAAATCGGTTCAGTTTTGACAAAGTCATATGTTCGGAAAGTTTTGACATAGTTATAGGATCGGAAAGTTTTGACAAAGTTATAGGTTCGGAAAGTTTTGACATAGTTATAGGTTCGGAAAGTTTTGACATGAATTTCGAAAAAAAAAAAACATATCCAACTATGAATTCGGTTTAATTATTGAGATCGAGCCACGACTAAAACGGCTTTCCTTTTGAAAATCGTTTCAGTTTTGACAAAGTTATAGGTTCGGAAAATTTTGACAAAGTTAAATGTTCGGAAAAAATTGACAAAGTTATAGGTTCGGAAAGTTTAAACATAAATTTCGAAAAAAAAAACATTTCCAACTATGAATGCGGTTTAATTATTAAGATCGAGCCACGACTAAAACGGCTTTCCTTTTGAAAATTGGTTCAGTTTTGACAAAGTTATAGGTTCGGAAAGTTTTGACAAAGTTATAGGTTCGGAAAGTTTTAACATGAATTTTGAAAAAAAAAAACATTTCCAACTATGAATTTCGGTTTAATTATTGAGATCGAGCCACGACTAAAACAGCTTTCCTTTTGAAAATTGGTTCAGTTTTGACATAGTTATAGGTTCGGAAAGTTTTGACAAAGTTATAGGTTCGGAAAGTTTTAACATAAATTTCGAAAAAAAAACATTTCCAACTATGAATGCGGTTTAATTATTGAGATCGAGCCACGACTAAAACGCATTTCCTTTTGAAAGTCGGTTCAATTTTGACAAAGTTATAGGTTCGGAAAGTTTTGACATATTTATAGGTTCGGAAAGTTTTGACATGAATTTGGAAAAAAAAAACATTTGCAACTATGAATGCGGTTTAATTATTGAGATCGAGCCACGACTAAAACGCCTTTCCTTTTGAAAATCGGTTCAGTTTTGACAAAGTTATAGGTTCGGAAAGTTTTGACATAGTTATAGGTTCGGAAAGTTTTGACAAAGTTATAGGTTCGGAAAGTTTTAACATGAATTTCGAAAAAAAAACATTTGCAACTATGAATGCGGTTTAATTATTGAGATCGAGCCAAGACTAAAACGCCTTTCCTTTTGAAAATCGGTTCAGTTTTGACAAAGTTATAGGTTCGGAGAGTTTTGACA
Source organism: Scaptomyza reducta (assembly GCA_035044485.1). NCBI lineage: Eukaryota > Metazoa > Arthropoda > Insecta > Diptera > Drosophilidae > Scaptomyza > Scaptomyza reducta. The sequence continues at coordinate 60,232 of JAWNNV010000409.1, forward strand.
TAGTTAAAGGTTCGGAAAGTTTTGACAAAGTTATAGGTTCGGAAAGTTTTAACATGAATTTCGAAAAAATAAAACATTTCCAACTATGAATGCGTTTTAATTATTGAGATCGAGACACGACTAAAACGCCTTTCCTTTTGCAAATCGGTTCTGTTTTGACAAAGTTATAGGTTCTGAAAGTTTTGACACAGTTAAGGGTTCGGAAAGTTTTGACAAAGTTATAGGTTCGGAAAGTTTTAACATGAATTTCGAAAAAAAAAAACATTTCCAACTATGAATGCTGTTTAATTATTGAGGTCGAGCCACGACTAAAACGCCTTTTCTTTTGAAAATCGGTTCAGTTTTGACAAAGTTATAGGTTCGGAAAGTTTTGACATAGTTATAGGTTCGGAAAGTTTTGACAAAGTTATAGGTTCGGAAAGTTTTAACATGAATTTCGAAAAAAAAACATTTGCAACTATGAATGCGGTTTAATTATTGAGATCGAGCCAAGACTAAAACGCCTTTCCTTTTGAAAATCGGTTCAGTTTTGACAAAGTTATAGGTTCGGAGAGTTTTGACATAGTTATAGGTTCGAAAAGTTTTGACAAAGTTATAGGTTCGGAAAGTTTTAACATAAATTTCGAGAAAAAAACATTTCCAACTATGAATGCGGTTTAATTATTGAGATCGAGACACGACTAAAACGCCTTTCCTTTTGCAAATCGGTTCAGTTTTGACAAAGTTATATGTTCGGAAAGTTTTGACATAGTTATAGGTTCGGAAAGTTTTGACAAAGTTATAGGTTCGGAAAGTTTTAACATGAATTTCGAAAAAAAAAACATTTCCAACTATGAATGCGGTTTAATTATTCAGATCGAGCCACGACTAAAACGCATTTCCTTTTGAAAATCGGTTCAGTTTTGACAAAGTTATAGGTTCAGAAAGTTTTGACATAGTTATAGGTTCGGAAAGTTTTGACAAAAATTTCGAAAAAAAAAACATTTGCAACTATGAATACGGTTTAATTATTGAGATCGAGCCACGACTAAAACGCCTTTCCTTTTGAAAATCGGTTCAGTTTTGACAAAGTTATAGGTTCTGAAAGTTTTGAACATATTTATAGGTTCGGAAAGTTTTGACATGAATTTGGAAAAAAAAATTATTTCCAACTATGAATGCGGTTGAATTATTGAGATCGAGCCACGACTAAAACGCCTTTCCTTTTGAAAATCGGTTCAGTTTTGACAAAGTTATAGGTTCGGAAAGTTTTGACACAGTTAAAGGTTCGGAAAGTTTTGACAAAGTTATAGGTTGGGAAAGTTTTGACATGAATTTCGAAAAAAAAACACTTCCAACTATGAATGCGGTTGAATTATTGAGATCGAGCCACGACTAAAACGCCTTTCCTTTTGAAAATCGGTTCAGTTTTGACAAAGTTATAGGTTCGGAAAGTTTTGACAAAAATTTGACAAAGTTATAGGTTCGGAAAGTTTTGACATGGATTTCGAAAAAAAAACATTTGCAACTATGAATGCGGTTTAATTATTGAGATCGAGCCACGACTAAAACGCCTTTCCTTTTGAAAATCGGTTCAGTTTTGACAAAGTTATAGGTTCGGAGAGTTTTGACATAGTTATAGGTTCGAAAAGTTTTGACAAAGTTATAGGTTCGGAAAGTTTTAACATAAATTTCGAAAAAAAAACATATCCAACTATGAATGCGGTTTAATTATTGAGATCGAGACACGACTAAAACGCCTTTCCTTTTGCAAATCGGTTCAGTTTTGACAAAGTTATATGTTCGGAAAGTTTTGACATAGTTATAGGTTCGGAAAGTTTTGACAAAGTTATAGGTTCGGAAAGTTTTAACATGAATTTCGAAAAATAAAACATATCTAACTATGAATGCGGTTTAATTATTGAGATCGAGCCACGACTAAAACGCCTTTCCTTTTGAAAATCGGTTCAGTTTTGACTGCAAAGTTATAGGTTCGGAAAGTTTTGACATAGTTATAGGTTCGGAAAGTTTTGACATGAATTTCGAAAAAAAAAAACATTTCCAACTATGAATGCGGTTTAATTATTGAGATCGAGCCACGACTAAAACGCCTTTCCTTTTGAAAATCGGTTCAGTTTTGACAAAGTTATAGGTTCGGAAAGTTTTGACATATTTATAGGTTCAGAAAGTTTTGACATGAATTTGGAAAAAAAAAGAAAACATTTCCAACTATGAATGCGGTTTAATTATTGAGATCGAGCCACGACTAAAACGACTTTTCTTTTGAAAATCGGTTCAGTTTTGACAAAGTTATAGGTTCGGAAAGTTTTGACACAGTTAAAGGTTCGGAAAGTTTTGACAAAGTTATAGGTTGGGAAAGTTTTGACATGAATTTCGAAAAAAAAACACTTCCAACTATGAATGCGGTTGAATTATTGAGATCGAGCCACGACTAAAACGCCTTTCCTTTTGAAAATTGGTTCAGTTTTGACAAAGTTTTATAGGTTCGGAAAGTTTTGACATATTTATAGGTTCGGAAAGTTTTGACATGAATTTCGAAAAAAAAACATTTGCAACTATGAATGCGGTTTAATTATTGAGATCGAGCCACGACTAAAACGCCTTTCCTTTTGAAAATCGGTTCAGTTTTGACAAAGTTATAGGTTCGGAGAGTTTTGACATAGTTATAGGTTCGAAAAGTTTTGACAAAGTTATAGGTTCGGAAAGTTTTAACATAAATTTCGAAAAAAAAACATTTCCAACTATGAATGCGGTTTAATTATTGAGATCGAGACACGACTAAAACGCCTTTCCTTTCGCAAATCGGTTCAGTTTTGACAAAGTTATATGTTCGGAAAGTTTTGACATAGTTATAGGTTCGGAAAGTTTTGACAAAGTTATAGGTTCGGAAAGTTTTAACATGAATTTCGAAAAATAAAACATATCTAACTATGAATGCGGTTTAATTATTGAGATCGAGCCACGACTAAAACGCCTTTCCTTTTGCAAATCGGTTCAGTTTTGACAAAGTTATAGGTTCAGAAAGTTTTGACATAGTTATAGGTTCGGAAACTCTTGACAAAGTTATAGGTTCGGAAAGTTTTAACATAAATTTCGAAAAAAAAAACATTTCCAACTATGAATGCGTTTTAATTATTGAGATCGAGCCACGACTAAAACGCCTTTCCTTTTGCAAATCGGTTCAGTTTTGACAAAGTTATAGGTTCTGAAAGTTTTGACACAGTTAAAGGTTCGGAAAGTTTTGACAAAGTTATAGGTTCGGAAAGTTTTAACATGAATTTCGAAAAAAAAAACATTTCCAACTATGAATGCGGTTTAATTATTCAGATCGAGCCACGACTAAAATGCCTTTCCTTTTGAAAATCGGTTCAGTTTTGACAAAGTTATAGGTTCGGAAAGTTTTGACATAGTTATAGGTTCGGAAAGTTTTGACATGAATTTCGAAAAAAAAAAAAAACATTTCCAACTATGAATTCGGTTTAATTATTGAGATCGAGCCACGACTAAAACGGCTTTCCTTTTGAAAATCGTTTCAGTTTTGACAAAGTTATAGGTTCGGAAAATTTTGACATAGTTAAAGGTTCGGAAAAAATTGACAAAGTTATAGGTTCGGAAAGTTTTAACATAAATTTCGAAAAAAAAACATTTCCATTTATAAATGCGGTTTAATTATTGAGATCGAGCCACGACTAAAACGCTTTTCCTTTTAAAAATCGGTTCAGTTTTGACAAAGTTATATGTTCGGAAAGTTTTGACATAGTTATAGGATCGGAAAGTTTTGACAAAGTTATAGGTTCGGAAAGTTTTGACATAGTTATAGGTTCGGAAAGTTTTGACATGAATTTCGAAAAAAAAACATATCCAACTATGAATTCGGTTTAATTATTGAGATCGAGCCACGACTAAAACGGCTTTCCTTTTGCAAATCGGTTCAGTTTTGACAAAGTTATAGGTTCGGAAACTTTTGACATAGTTATAGGTTCGGAAAGTTTTGACATGAATTTCGAAAAAAAAAAAAACATTTCCAACTATGAATGCGGTTTAATTATTGAGATCGAGCCACGACTAAAACGCCTTTCCTTTTGAAAATTGGTTCAGTTTTGACAAAGTTATAGGTTCGGAAAGTTTTGACAAAGTTATAGGTTCGGAAAGTTTTGACATGAATTTGAAAAAAAAAACATTTCCAACTATGAATGCGGTTTAATTATTGAGATCGAGCCACGACTAAAACGCCTTTCCTTTTTGAAAATCGGTTCAGTTTTGACAAAGTTATAGGTTCGGAAAGTTTTGACATAGTTATAGGTTCGGAAAGTTTTGACAAAGTTATAGGTTCGGAAAGTTTTAACATAAATTTCGAAAAAAAAACATTTGCAACTATGAATGCGGTTTAATTATTGAGATCGAGCCACGACTAAAACGCCTTTCCTTTTGAAAATCGGTTCAGTTTTGACAAAGTTATAGGTTCGGAAAGTTTTGACATAGTTATAGGTTCGGAAAGTTTTGTTTACAAGAGTTATAGGTTCGGAAAGTTTTAACATGAATTTCGAAAAATAAAACATTTCCAACTATGAATGCGGTTTAATTATTGAGATCGAGCCACGACTAAAACGCCTTTCCTTTTGAAAATCGGTTTAGTTTTGACAAAGTTATAGGTTCGGAAAGTTTTGACATAGTTATAGGTTCGGAAAGTTTTGACAAAGTTATAGGTTAGGAAAGTTTTAACACAAATTTCGAAAAAAAAAACATTTCCAACTATGAATGCGGTTTAATTATTGAGATCGAGCCACGACTAAAACGCCTTTCCTTTTGAAAATCGGTTCAGTTTTGACAAAGTTATAGGTTCGGAAAGTTTTGACATAGTTAAAGGTTCGGAAAGTTTTGACAAAGTTATAGGTTCGGAAAGTTTTAACATGAATTTCGAAAAAAAAAAACATTTCCAACTATGAATGCGGTTTAATTATTGAGATCGAGCCACGACTAAAACGCCTTTCCTTTTTGAAAATCGGTTCAGTTTTGACAAAGTTATAGGTTCGGAAAGTTTTGACATATTTATAGGTTCGGAAAGTTTTGACAAAGTTATAGGTTCGGAAAGTTTTAACATGAAAAAAAAAACATTTGCAACTATGAATGCGGTTTAATTATTGAGATCGAGCCACGACTAAAACGCCTTTCCTTTTGAAAATCGGTTCAGTTTTTGACAAAGTTATAGGTTCGGAGAGTTTTGACATAGTTATAGGTTCGAAAAGTTTTGACAAAGTTATAGGTTTGGAAAGTTTTAACATAAATTTCGAAAAAAAAACATTTGCAACTATGAATACGGTTTAATTATTGAGATCAGACACGACTAAAACGCCTTTCCTTTTGAAAATCGGTTCAGTTTTGACAAAGTTATAGGTTCGGAAAGTTTTGACATAGTTATAGGTTCGGAAAGTTTTGACAAAGTTATAGGTTCGGAAAGTTTTAACATGAATTTCGAAAAAAAAAACATTTCCAACTATGAATGCGGTTTAATTATTGAGATCGAGCCACGACTAAAACGCCTTTCCTTTTGAAAATCGGTTCAGTTTTGACAAAGTTATAGGTTCGGAAAGTTTTGACATAGTTATAGGTTCGGAAAGTTTTGACAAAGTTATAGGTTCGGAAAGTTTTAACATAAATTTCGAAAAAAAAAACATTTCCAACTATGAATGCGGTTTAATTATTGAGATCGAGCCACGACTAAAACGCCTTTCCTTTTGAAAATCGGTTCAGTTTTGACAAAGTTATAGGTTCTGAAAGTTTTGACACAGTTAAAGGTTCGGAAAGTTTTGACAAAGTTATAGGTTCGGAAAGTTTTAACATAAATTTCGAAAAAAAAAACATTTCCAACTATGAATGCGGTTTAATTATTGAGATCGAGCCACGACTAAAACGCCTTTCCTTTTTGAAAATGGGTTCAGTTTTGACAAAGTTATAGGTTCGGAAAGTTTTGACATAGTTATAGGTTCGGAAAGTTTTAACATGAATTTCGAAAAAAAAACATTTCCAACTATGAATTGCGGTTTAATTATT
>JAWNNV010000410.1:0-39822 GCA_035044485.1 Scaptomyza reducta
TGAACTGATTTTCAAAAGGAAAGGCGTTTTAGTCGTGGCTCGATCTCAATAATTAAACCGCATTCATAGTTGGAAATGTTTTTTTTTTCGAAATTTATGTCAAAACTTTGTCAATTTTTTCCGAACCTTTAACTGTGTCAAAACTTTCCGAACCTATAACTTTGTCAAAACTGAACCGATTTTCAAAAGGAAAGGCGTTTTAGTCGTGGCTCGATCTCAATAATTAAACCGAATTCATAGTTGGAAATGTTTTTTTTTTCGAAATTCATGTTAAAACTTTCCGAACCTATAACTTTGTCAATTTTTTCCGAACCTTTAACTATGTCAAAACTTTCCGAACCTATAACTTTGTCAAAACTAAACCGATTTGCAAAAGGAAAAGCGTTTTAGTCGTGGCTCGATCTCAATAATTAAGCCGCATTCATAGTTGCAAATGTTTTTTTTTCGAAATTTATGTTAAAACTTTCCGAACCTATAACTTTATGTCAAAACTTTCCGAACATATAATTTTGTCAAAACTTAACCGATTTGCAAAAGGAAAAGCGTTTTAGTCGTGGCTCGATCTCAATAATTAAACCGCATTCATAGTTGGAAATGTTTTTTTTTTCGAAATTCATGTTAAAACTTTCCGAACCTATAACTTTGTCAAAACTTTCCGAACCTATAACCATGTCAAAACTTTCCGAACCTATAACTTTGTCAAAACTGAACCGATTTTCAAAACGAAAGGCGTTTTAGTCGTGGCTCGATCTCAATAATTAAACCGAATTCATAGTTGGAAATGTTTTTTTTTTCGAAATTCATGTTAATCTTAACTTTGTCAAAATTTTCCGAACCTATAACTATGTCAAAACTTTCCGAACCTATAACTTTGTCAAAACTTAACCGATTTGCAAAAGGAAAGGCGTTTTAGTCGTGGCTCGATCTCAATAATTAAACCGCATTCATAGTTGGAAATGTTTTTTTTTTCGAAATTCATGTTAAAACTTTCCGAACCTATAACGTGTAAAACTTTCCGAACCTATAACTTTGTCAATTTTTTCCGAACCTTTAACTGTGTCAAAACTTTCCGAACCTATAACTTTGTCAAAACTGAACCGATTTTCAAAAGGAAAGGCGTTTTAGTCGTGGCTCGATCTCAATAATTAAACCGCATTCATAGTTTGAAATGTTTTTTTTTTCGAAATTCATGTTAAAACTTTCCGAACCTATAACTTTGTCAAAACTTTCCGAACCTATAACTTTGTCAAAACTGAACCGATTTGCAAAAGGAAAAGCGTTTTAGTCGTGGCTCGATCTCAATAATTAAACCGAATTCATAGTTGGAAATATTTTTTTTTTCGAAATTCATGTTAAAACTTTCCGAACATATAACTTTGTCAAAACTTTCCGAACCTATAACTATGTCAAAAGGAAAGGCATTTTAGTCGTGGCTCGATCTCAATAATTAAACCGCATTCATAGTTGGAAATGTTTTTTTTTTTCGAAATTTATGTCAAAACTTTCCGAACCTATAACTTTGTCAAAACTTTCCAAACCTATAACTATGTCAAAACTTTCCGAACCTATAACTTTGTCAAAACTGAACCGATTTTCAAAAGGAAAAGCATTTTAGTCGTGGCTCGATCTCAATAATTAAACCGCATTCATAGTTGGAAATGTTTTTTTTTTCGAAATTTATGTTAAAACTTTCCGAACCTATAACTTTGTCAAAATTTTCCGAGCCTATAACTATGTCAAAACTTTCCGAACCTATAACTTTGTCAAAACTGAACGGATTTTCAAAAGGAAAGGCGTTTTAGTCGTGGCTCGATCTCAATAATTAAACCGCATTCATAGTTTGAAATGTTTTTTTTTTCCAAATTCATGTTAAAACTTTCCGAACCTATAACTTTGTCAAAACTTTCCGAACCTATAACCATGTCAAAACTTTCCGAACCTATAACTTTGTCAAAACTGAACTGATTTTCAAAACGAAAGGCGTTTTAGTCGTAGCTCGATATCAATAATTAAGCCGCATTCATAGTTAGAAATGTTTTTTTTTTCGAAATTCATGTCAAAACTTTGTCAATTTTTTCCGACCCTTTAACTGTGTCAAAACTTTCAGAACCTATAACTTTGTCAAAACTGAACCGATTTGCAAAAGGAAAGGCGTTTTAGTCGTGGCTCGATCTCAATAATTAAACCGCATTCATAGTTGGAAATGTTTTTTTTTTCTAAATTCATGTTAAAACTTTCCGAACCTATAAATATGTCAATTTTTTCCGAACCTTTAACTGTGTCAAAACTTTCCGAACCTATAACTTTGTCAAAACTGAACCGATTTGCAAAAGGAAAGGCGTTTTAGTCGTGGCTCGATCTCAATAATTAAACCGCATTCATAGTTTGAAATGTTTTTTTTTTCGAAATTCATGTTAAAACTTTCCGAACCTATAACGTTGTCAAAACTTTCCGAACCTATAACTTTGTCAAAACTGAACCGTTTTGCAAAAGGAAAGGCGTTTTAGTCGTGGCTCGATCTCAATAATTAAACCGCATTCATAGTTGGAAATGTTTTTTTTTCGAAATTCATGTCAAAACTTTGTCAGTTTTTTCCGAACCTTTAACTGTGTCAAAACTTTCAGAACCTATAACTTTGTCAAAACTTAACCGATTTGCAAAAGGAAAGCCGTTTTAGTCGTGGATCGATCTCAATAATTAAACCGAATTCATAGTTGGAAATATTTTTTTTTTCGAAATTCATGTTAAAACTTTCCGAACCTATAACGTGTCAAAACTTTCCGAACCTATAACTTTGTCAAAACTTTCCGAACCTATAACTATGTCAAAACTTTCTGAACCTATAACTTTGTCAAAACTGAACGGATTTTCAAGAGGAAAGGCGTTTTAGTCGTGGCTCGATCTCAATAATTAAACCGCATTCATAGTTTGAAATGTTTTTTTTTTCGAAATTCATGTTAAAACTTTCCGAACCTATAACGTTGTCAAAACTTTCCGAACCTATAACTTTGTCAAAACTGAACCGATTTGCAAAAGGAAAGGCGTTTTAGTCGTGGCTCGATCTCAATAATTAAACCGCATTCATAGTTGGAAATATTTTTTTTTTCGAAATTCATGTTAAAACTTTCCGAACCTATAACTTTGTCAAAACTTTCCGAACCTATAACTATGTCAAAACTTTCCGAACCTATAACTTTGTCAAAACTGAACCGATTTACAAAAGGAAAGGCGTTTTAGTCGTGGCTCGATCTCAATAATTAAACCGCATTCATAGTTTGAAATGTTTTTTTTTTTCGAAATTCATGTTAAAACTTTCCGAACCTATAACGTTGTCAAAACTATCCGAACCTATAACTATGTCAAAACTTTCCGAACTTATAACTTTGTCAAAACTGAACCGATTTTCAAAAGGAAAGGCGTTTTAGTCGTGGCTCGATCTCAATAATTAAACCGAATTCATAGTTGGAAATATTTTTTTTTTCGAAATTCATGTTAAAACTTTCCGAACCTATAACTTTGTCAAAACTTTCCGAACCTATAACTATGTCAAAACTTTCCGAACCTATAACTTTGTCAAAACTGAACCGATTTTCAAAAGGAAAGGCGTTTTAGTCGTGGCTCGATCTCAATAATTAAACCGCATTCAAAGTTGGAAATGTTTTTTTTTTCGAAATTCATGTCAAAATTTTCAGAACCTATAAATTTGTCAATTTTTTCCGAACCTTTAACTGTGTCAAAACTTTCCGATCCTATAACTTTGTCAAAACTGAACCGATTTTTAAAAGGAAAAGCGTTTTAGTCGTGGCTCGATCTCAATAATTAAACCGCATTCATAGTTTGAAATATTTTTTTTTTTCGAAATTCATGTTAAAACTTTCCGAACCTATAACGTTGTCAAAACTTTCCGAACCTATAACTTTGTCAAAACTTTCCGAACCTATAACTATGTCAAAACTTTCCGAACCTATAACTTTGTCAAAACTGAACGCATTTTCAAAAGGAAAGGCGGTTTAGTCGTGGCCCGATCTCAATAATTAAACCGCATTCATAGTTGGAAATATTTTTTTTTTCGAAATTCATGTTAAAACTTTCCGAACCTGTAACTTTGTCAAAACTTTCCGAACCTATAACCATGTCAAAACTTTCCGAACCTATAACTTTGTCAAAACTGAACTGCTTTGCAAAACGAAAGGCGCTTTAGTCGTAGCTCGATATCAATAATTAAGTCGCATTCATAGTTAGAAATGTTTTTTTTTTCGAAATTCATGTCAAAACTTTGTCAGTTTTTTCCGAACCTTTAACTGTGTCAAAACTTTCAGAACCTATAACTTTGTCAAAACTTAACCGATTTGCAAAAGGAAAGCCGTTTTAGTCGTGGATCGATCTCAATAATTAAACCGAATTCAAAGTTGGAAATATTTTTTTTTTCGAAATTCATGTTAAAACTTTCCGAACCTATAACGTGTCAAAACTTTCCGAACCTATAACTTTGTCAAAACTTTCCGAACCTATAACTATGTCAAAACTTTCTGAACCTATAACTTTGTCAAAACTGAACGGATTTTCAAGAGGAAAGGCGTTTTAGTCGTGGCTCGATCTCAATAATTAAACCGCATTCATAGTTTGAAATGTTTTTTTTTTCGAAATTCATGTTAAAACTTTCCGAACCTATAACGTTGTCAAAACTTTCCGAACCTATAACTTTGTCAAAACTGAACCGATTTGCAAAAGGAAAGGCGTTTTAGTCGTGGCTCGATCTCAATAATTAAACCGCATTCATAGTTGGAAATATTTTTTTTTTCGAAATTCATGTTAAAACTTTCCGAACCTATAACTTTGTCAAAACTTTCCGAACCTATAACTATGTCAAAACTTTCCGAACCTATAACTTTGTCAAAACTGAACCGATTTTCAAAAGGAAAGGCGTTTTAGTCGTGGCTCGATCTCAATAATTAAACCGCATTCATAGTTTGAAATGTTTTTTTTTTTCGAAATTCATGTTAAAACTTTCCAAACCTATAACGTTGTCAAAACTTTCCGAACCTATAACTATGTCAAAACTTTCCGAACTTATAACTTTGTCAAAACTGAACCGATTTTCAAAAGGAAAGCCGTTTTAGTCGTGGCTCGATCTCAATAATTAAACCGAATTCATAGTTGGAAATATTTTTTTTTTCGAAATTCATGTTAAAACTTTCCGAACCTATAACTTTGTCAAAACTTTCCGAACCTATAACTATGTCAAAACTTTCCGAACCTATAACTTTGTCAAAACTGAACCGATTTTCAAAAGGAAAGGCGTTTTAGTCGTGGCTCGATCTCAATAATTAAACCGCATTCAAAGTTGGAAATGTTTTTTTTTTCGAAATTCATGTCAAAATTTTCAGAACCTATAAATTTGTCAATTTTTTCCGAACCTTTAACTGTGTCAAAACTTTCCGATCCTATAACTTTGTCAAAACTGAACCGATTTTTAAAAGGAAAAGCGTTTTAGTCGTGGCTCGATCTCAATAATTAAACCGCATTCATAGTTTGAAATATTTTTTTTTTTCGAAATTCATGTTAAAACTTTCCGAACCTATAACGTTGTCAAAACTTTCCGAACCTATAACTTTGTCAAAACTTTCCGAACCTATAACTATGTCAAAACTTTCCGAACCTATAACTTTGTCAAAACTGAACGCATTTTCAAAAGGAAAGGCGGTTTAGTCGTGGCCCGATCTCAATAATTAAACCGCATTCATAGTTGGAAATATTTTTTTTTTCGAAATTCATGTTAAAACTTTCCGAACCTGTAACTTTGTCAAAACTTTCCGAACCTATAACCATGTCAAAACTTTCCGAACCTATAACTTTGTCAAAACTGAACTGCTTTGCAAAACGAAAGGCGCTTTAGTCGTAGCTCGATATCAATAATTAAGTCGCATTCATAGTTAGAAATGTTTTTTTTTTCGAAATTCATGTCAAAACTTTGTCAGTTTTTTCCGAACCTTTAACTGTGTCAAAACTTTCAGAACCTATAACTTTGTCAAAACTTAACCGATTTGCAAAAGGAAAGCCGTTTTAGTCGTGGATCGATCTCAATAATTAAACCGAATTCAAAGTTGGAAATATTTTTTTTTTCGAAATTCATGTTAAAACTTTTCGAACCTATAACGTGTCAAAACTTTCCGAACCTATAACTTTGTCAAAACTTTCCGAACCTATAACTATGTCAAAACTTTCTGAACCTATAACTTTGTCAAAACTGAACGGATTTTCAAGAGGAAAGGCGTTTTAGTCGTGGCTCGATCTCAATAATTAAACCGCATTCATAGTTTGAAATGTTTTTTTTTCGAAATTCATGTTAAAACTTTCCGAACCTATAACGTTGTCAAAACTTTCCGAACCTATAACTTTGTCAAAACTGAACCGATTTGCAAAAGGAAAGGCGTTTTAGTCGTGGCTCGATCTCAATAATTAAACCGCATTCAAAGTTGGAAATGTTTTTTTTTTCGAAATTCATGTCAAAATTTTCAGAACCTATAAATTTGTCAATTTTTTCCGAACCTTTAACTGTGTCAAAACTTTCCGATCCTATAACTTTGTCAAAACTGAACCGATTTTTAAAAGGAAAAGCGTTTTAGTCGTGGCTCGATCTCAATAATTAAACCGCATTCATAGTTTGAAATATTTTTTTTTTCGAAATTCATGTTAAAACTTTCCGAACCTATAACGTTGTCAAAACTTTCCGAACCTATAACTTTGTCAAAACTTTCCGAACCTATAACTATGTCAAAACTTTCCGAACCTATAACTTTGTCAAAACTGAACGCATTTTCAAAAGGAAAGGCGGTTTAGTCGTGGCCCGATCTCAATAATTAAACCGCATTCATAGTTGGAAATGTTTTTTTTTTCGAAATTTATGTTAAAACTTTCCGAACCTATAACTTTGTCAAAACTTTCCGAACCTATAACTATGTCAAAACTTTCCGAACCTATAACTTTGTCAAAACTGAACCGATTTTCAAAAGGAAAGGCATTTTAGTCGTGGCTCGATCTCAATAATTAAACCGCATTCATAGTTGGAAATGTTTTTTTTTTTCGAAATTCATGTCAAAATTTTCCGAACCTATAAATATGTCAATTTTTTCCGAACCTTTAACTGTGTCAAAACTTTCCGAACCTATAACTTTGTCAAAACTTAACCGATTTGCAAAAGGAAAGGCGTTTTAGTCGTGGCTCGATCTCAATAATTAAACCGAATTCATAGTTGGAAATATTTTTTTTTTTGAAATTCATGTTAAAACTTTCCGAACCTATAACTTTGTCAAAACTTTCCGAACCTATAACTATGTAAAAACTTTCCGAACCTATAACTTTGTCAAAACTGAACCGATTTTCAAAAGGAAATGCGTTTTAGTCGTGGCTCGATCTCAATAATTAAACCGCATTCATAGTTGCAAACGTTTTTTTTTTTCGAAATTCATGTTAAAACTTTCCGAACCTTTAACTGTGTCAAAACTTTCAGAACCTATAACTTTGTCAAAACTTAACCGATTTGCAAAAGGAAAGCCGTTTTAGTCGTGGATCGATCTCAATAATTAAACCGAATTCATAGTTGGAAATATTTTTTTTTTCGAAATTCATGTTAAAACTTTCCGAACCTATAACGTGTCAAAACTTTCCGAACCTATAACTTTGTCAAAACTTTCCGAACCTATAACTATGTCAAAACTTTCTGAACCTATAACTTTGTCAAAACTGAACGGATTTTCAAAAGGAAAGGCGTTTTAGTCGTGGCTCGATCTCAATAATTAAACCGCATTCATAGTTTGAAATGTTTTTTTGTTCGAAATTCATGTTAAAACTTTCCGAACCTATAACGTTGTCAAAACTTTCCGAACCTACAACTTTGTCAAAACTGAACCGATTTGCAGAAGGAAAGGCGTTTTAGTTGTGGCTCGATCTCAATAATTAAACCGCATTCATAGTTGGAAATATTTTTTTTTTCGAAATTCATGTTAAAACTTTCCGAACCTATAACTTTGTCAAAACTTTCCGAGCCTATAACTATGTCAAAACTTTCCGAACCTATAACTTTGTCAAAACTGAACCGATTTTCAAAAGGAAAGGCGTTTTAGTCGTGGCTCGATCTCAATAATTAAACCGCATTCATAGTTTGAAATGTTTTTTTTTTCGAAATTCATGTTAAAACTTTCCGAACCTATAACGTTGTCAAAACTTTCCGAACCTATAACTATGTCAAAACTTTCCGAACTTATAACTTTGTCAAAACTGAACCGATTTTCAAAAGGAAAGGCGTTTTAGTCGTGGCTCGATCTGAATAATTAAACCGAATTCATAGTTGGAAATATTTTTTTTTTCGAAATTCATGTTAAAACTTTCCGAACCTATAACTTTGTCAAAACTTTCCGAACCTATAACTATGTCAAAACTTTCCGAACCTATAACTTTGTCAAAACTGAACCGATTTTCAAAAGGAAAGGCGTTTTAGTCGTGGCTCGATCTCAATAATTAAACCGCATTCAAAACTGTGGAAATGTTTTTTTTTTCGAAATTCATGTCAAAATTTTCAGAACCTATAAGTTTGGCAATTTTTTCCGAACCTTTAACTGTGTCAAAACTTTCCGATCCTATAACTTTGTCAAAACTGAACCGATTTTTAAAAGGAAAAGCGTTTTAGTCGTGGCTCGATCTCAATAATTAAACCGCATTCATAGTTTGAAATGTTTTTTTTTTTTCGAAATTCATGTTAAAACTTTCCGAACCTATAACGTTGTCAAAACTTTCCGAACCTATAACTTTGTCAAAACTTTCCGAACCTATAACTATGTCAAAACTTTCCGAACCTATAACTTTGTCAAAACTGAACGCATTTTCAAAAGGAAAGGCGTTTTAGTCGTGGCTCGATCTCAATAATTAAACCGCATTCATAGTTGGAAATGTTTTTTTTTTCGAAATTTATGTTAAAACTTTCCGAACCTATAACTTTGTCAAAACTTTCCGAACCTATAACTATGTCAAAACTTTCCGAACCTATAACTTTGTCAAAACTGAACCGATTTTCAAAAGGAAAGGCATTTTGTCGTGGCTCGATCTCAATAATTAAACCGCATTCATAGTTGGAAATGTTTTTTTTTTCGAAATTCATGTCAAAATTTTCCGAACCTATAACTTTGTCAATTTTTTCCGAACTTTTAACTGTGTCAAAACTTTCCGAACCTATAACTTTGTCAAAACTGAACCGATTTTCAAAAGGAAAGGCATTTTAGTCGTGGCTCGATCTCAATAATTAACCCGCATTCATAGTTTGAAATGTTTTTTTTTTCGAAATTCATGTTAAAACTTTCCGAACCTATAACGTTGTCAAAACTTTCCGAACCTATAACTATGTCAAAACTTTCCGAACCTATAACTTTGTCAAAACTGAACGGATTTTCAAAAGGAAAGGCGTTTTAGTCGTGGCTCGATCTCAATAATTAAACCGCATTCATAGTTTGAAATGTTTTTTTTTTCCAAATTCATGTTAAAACTTTCCGAACCTGTAACTTTGTCAAAACTTTCCGAACCTATAACCATGTCAAAACTTTCCGAACCTATAACTTTGTCAAAACTGAACTGCTTTTCAAAACGAAAGGCGTTTTAGTCGTAGCTCGATATCAATAATTAAGCCGCATTCATAGTTAGAAATGTTTTTTTTTTCGAAATTCATGTCAAAACTTTGTCAATTTTTTCCGACCCTTTAACGGTGTCAAAACTTTCAGAACCTATAACTTTGTCAAAACTGAACCGATTTGCAAAAGGAAAGGCGTTTTAGTCGTCGCTCGATCTCAATAATTAAACCGCATTCTATAGTTGGAAATGGTTTTTTTTTTCGAAATTCATGTTAAAACTTTCCGAACCTATAAATATGTCAATTTTTTCCGAACCTTTAACTGTGTCAAAACTTTCCGAACCTATAACTTTGTCAAAACTGAACCGATTTGCAAAAGGAAAGGCGTTTTAGTCGTGGCTCGATCTCAATAATTAAACCGCATTCATAGTTTGAAATGTTTTTTTTTTCGAAATTCATGTTAAAACTTTCCGAACCTATAACGTTGTCAAAACTTTCCGAACCTATAACTTTGTCAAAACTGAACCGATTTGCAAAAGGAAAGGCGTTTTAGTCGTAGCTCGATCTCAATAATTAAACCGCATTCATAGTTGGAAATATTTTTTTTTTCGAAATTCATGTTAAAACTTTCCGAACCTGTAACTTTGTCAAAACTTTCCGAACCTATAACCATGTCAAAACTTTCCGAACCTATAACTTTGTCAAAACTGAACTGCTTTTCAAAACGAAAGGCGCTTTAGTCGTAGCTCGATATCAATAATTAAGTCGCATTCATAGTTAGAAATGTTTTTTTTTTCGAAATTCATGTCAAAACTTTGTCAATTTTTTCCGAACCTTTAACTGTGTCAAAACTTTCAGAACCTATAACTTTGTGAAAACTTAACCGATTTGCAAAAGGAAAGCCGTTTTAGTCGTGGATCGATCTCAATAATTAAACCGAATTCATAGTTGGAAATATTTTTTTTTTCGAAATTCATGTTAAAACTTTCCGAACCTGATAACGTCAAAACTTTCCGAACCTATAACTTTTCAAAACTTTCCGAACCTATAACTATGTCAAAACTTTCTGAACCTATAACTTTGTCAAAACTGAACGGATTTTCAAGAGGAAAGGCGTTTTAGTCGTGGCTCGATCTCAATAATTAAACCGCATTCATAGTTTGAAATGTTTTTTTTTTCGAAATTCATGTTAAAACTTTCCGAACCTATAACGTTGTCAAAACTTTCCGAACCTATAACTTTGTCAAAACTGAACCGATTTGCAAAAGGAAAGGCGTTTTAGTCGTGGCTCGATCTCGATAATTAAACCGCATTCATAGTTGGAAATATTTTTTTTTTCGAAATTCATGTTAAAACTTTCCGAACCTATAACTTTGTCAAAACTTTCCGAACCTATAACTATGTCAAAACTTTCCGAACCTATAACTTTGTCAAAACTGAACCGATTTTCAAAAGGAAAGGCGTTTTAGTCGTGGCTCGATCTCAATAATTAAACCGCATTCATAGTTTGAAATGTTTTTTTTTTCGAAATTCATGTTAAAACTTTCCGAACCTATAACGTTGTCAAAACTTTCCGAACCTATAACTATGTCAAAACTTTCCGAACTTATAACTTTGTCAAAACTGAACCGATTTTCAAAAGGAAAGGCGTTTTAGTCGTGGCTCGATCTCAATAATTAAACCGAATTCATAGTTGGAAATATTTTTTTTTTCGAAATTCATGTTAAAACTTTCCGAACCTATAACTTTGTCAAAACTTTCCGAACCTATAACTATGTCAAAACTTTCCGAACCTATAACTTTGTCAAAACTGAACCGATTTTCAAAAGGAAAGGCGTTTTAGTCGTGGCTCGATCTCAATAATTAAACCGCATTCAAAGTTGGAAATGTTTTTTTTTTCGAAATTCATGTCAAAATTTTCAGAACCTATAAATTTGTCAATTTTTTCCGAACCTTTAACTGTGTCAAAACTTTCCGATCCTATAACTTTGTCAAAACTGAACCGATTTTTAAAAGGAAAAGCGTTTTAGTCGTGGCTCGATCTCAATAATTAAACCGCATTCATAGTTTGAAATGTTTTTTTTTCGAAATTCATGTTAAAACTTTCCGAACCTATAACGTTGTCAAAATTTTCCGAACCTATAACTTTGTCAAAACTTTCCGAACCTATAACTATGTCAAAACTTTCCGAACCTATAACTTTGTCAAAACTGAACGCATTTTCAAAAGGAAAGGCGTTTTAGTCGTGGCTCGATCTCAATAATTAAACCGCATTCATAGTTGGAAATGTTTTTTTTTTCGAAATTTATGTTAAAACTTTCCGAACCTATAACTTTGTCAAAACTTTCCGAACCTATAACTATGTCAAAACTTTCCGAACCTATAACTTTGTCAAAACTGAACCGATTTTCAAAAGGAAAGGCATTTGTAGTCGTGGCTCGATCTCAATAATTAAACCGCATTCATAGTTGGAAATGTTTTTTTTTTCGAAATTCATGTCAAAATTTTCCGAACCTATAACTTTGTCAATTTTTTCCGAACCTTTAACTGTGTCAAAACTTTCCGAACCTATAACTTTGTCAAAACTGAACCGATTTTCAAAAGGAAAGGCATTTTAGTCGTGGCTCGATCTCAATAATTAAACCGCATTCATAGTTGGAAATGTTTTTTTTTTCGAAATTTATGTTAAAACTTTCCGAACCTATAAATATGTCAATTTTTTCCGAACCTTTAACTGTGTCAAAACTTTCCGAACCTATAACTTTTGTCAAAACTTAACCGATTTGCAAAAGGAAAGGCGTTTTAGTCGTGGCTCGATCTCAATAATTAAACCGAATTCATAGTTGGAAATATTTTTTTTTTGAAATTCATGTTAAAACTTTCCGAACCTATAACTTTGTCAAAACTTTCCGAACCTATAACTATGTAAAAACTTTCCGAACTATAAGCTTTGTTAAAACTGAACCGATTTTCAAAAGGAAAGGCGTTTTAGTCGTGGCTCGATCTCAATAATTAAACCGCATTCAAAGTTGGAAATGTTTTTTTTTTCGAAATTCATGTCAAAATTTTCAGAACCTATAAATTTGTCAATTTTTTCCGAACCTTTAACTGTGTCAAAACTTTCCGATCCTATAACTTTGTCAAAACTGAACCGAGTTTTAAAAGGAAAAGCGTTTTAGTCGTGGCTCGATCTCAATAATTAAACCGCATTCATAGTTTGAAATGTTTTTTTTTTTCGAAATTCATGTTAAAACTTTCCGAACCTATAAGCGTTCAAAACTTTCCGAACCTATAACTTTGTCAATTTTTTCCGAACCTTTAACTGTGTCAAAACTTTCCGAACCTATAACTTTGTCAAAACTGAACCGATTTTCAAAAGGAAATGCGTTTTAGTCGTGGCTCGATCTCAATAATTAAACCTCATTCAAAGTTGGAAATGTTTTTTTTTTCGAAATTCATGTCCAAACTTTCAGAACCTATAAATTTGTCAATTTTTTTCCGAACCTTTAACTGTGTCAAAACTTTCCGATCCTATAACTTTGTCAAAACTTAACCGATTTTCAAAAGGAAAGGCGTTTTAGTCGTGGCTCGATCTCAATAATTAAACCGCATTCATAGTTGCAAACGTTTTTTTTTTTGAAATTCATGTTAAAACTTTCCGAACCTTTAACTGTGTCAAAACTTTCAGAACCTATAACTTTGTCAAAACTTAACCGATTTGCAAAAGGAAAGCCGTTTTAGTCGTGGATCGATCTCAAAATTAAACCGAATTCATAGTTGGAAATATTTTTTTTTCCGAAATTATGTTAAAACTTTCCGAACCTATAACGTGTCAAAACTTTCCGAACCTATAACTTTGTCAAAACTTTCCGAACCTATAACTATGTCAAAACTTTCTGAACCTATAACTTTGTCAAAACTGAACGGATTTTCAAAAGGAAAGGCGTTTTAGTCGTGGCTCGATCTCGATAATTCAACCGCATTCATAGTTTGAAATGTTTTTTTTTTCGAAATTCATGTTAAAACTTTCCGAACCTATAACGTTGTCAAAACTTTCCGAACCTATATCTTTGTCAAAACTGAACCGATTTGCAAAAGGAAAGGCGTTTTAGTCGTGGCTCGATCTCAATAATTAAACCGCATTCATAGTTGGAAATATTTTTTTTTCGAAATTCATGTTAAAACTTTCCGAACCTATAACTTTGTCAAAACTTTCCGAACCTATAACTATGTCAAAACTTTCCGAACCTATAACTTTGTCAAAACTGAACCGATTTTCAAAAGGAAAGGCGTTTTAGTCGTGGCTCGATCTCAATAATTAAACCGCATTCATAGTTTGAAATGTTTTTTTTTTCGAAATTCATGTTAAAACTTTCCGAACCTATAACGTTGTCAAAACTTTCCGAACCTATAACTATGTCAAAACTTTCCGAACTTATAACTTTGTCAAAACTGAACCGATTTTCAAAAGGAAAGGCGTTTTAGTCGTGGCTCGATCTCAATAATTAAACCCGAATTCATAGTTGGAAATATTTTTTTTTTCGAAATTCATGTTAAAACTTTCCGAACCTATAACTTTGTCAAAACTTTCCGAACCTATAACTATGTCAAAACTTTCCGAACCTATAACTTTGTCAAAACTGAACCGATTTTCAAAAGGAAAGGCGTTTTAGTCGTGGCTCGATCTCAATAATTAAACCGCATTCAAAGTTGGAAATGTTTTTTTTTCGAAATTCATGTCAAAATTTTCAGAACCTATAAATTTGTCAATTTTTTCCGAACCTTTAACTGTGTCAAAACTTTCCGATCCTATAACTTTGTCAAAACTGAACCGATTTTTAAAAGGAAAAGCGTTTTAGCGTGGCTCGATCTCAATAATTAAACCGCATTCATAGTTTGAAATGTTTTTTTTTTCGAAATTCATGTTAAAACTTTCCGAACCTATAACGTTGTCAAAACTTTCCGAACCTATAACTTTGTCAAAACTTTCCGAACCTATAACTATGTCAAAACTTTCCGAACCTATAACTTTGTCAAAACTGAACGCATTTTCAAAAGGAAAGGCGTTTTAGTCGTGGCTCGATCTCAATAATTAAACCGCATTCATAGTTGGAAATGTTTTTTTTTTCGAAATTTATGTTAAAACTTTCCGAACCTATAACTTTGTCAAAACTTTCCGAACCTATAACTATGTCAAAACTTTCCGAACCTATAACTTTGTCAAAACTGAACCGATTTTCAAAAGGAAAGGCATTTTAGTCGTGGCTCGATCTCAATAATTAAACCGCATTCATAGTTGGAAATGTTTTTTTTTTCGAAATTCATGTCAAAATTTTCCGAACCTATAACTTTGTCAATTTTTTCCGAACCTTTAACTGTGTCAAAACTTTCCGAACCTATAACTTTGTCAAAACTGAACCGATTTTCAAAAGGAAAGGCATTTTAGTCGTGGCTCGATCTCAATAATTAAACCGCATTCATAGTTGGAAATGTTTTTTTTTTCGAAATTTATGTTAAAACTTTCCGAACCTATAAATATGTCAATTTTTTCCGAACCTTTAACTGTGTCAAAACTTTCCGAACCTATAACTTTGTCAAAACTTAACCGATTTGCAAAAGGAAAGGCGTTTTAGTCGTGGCTCGATCTCAATAATTAAACCGAATTCATAGTTGGAAATATTTTTTTTTTGAAATTCATGTTAAAACTTTCCGAACCTATAACTTTGTCAAAACTTTCCGAACCTATAACTATGTAAAAACTTTCCGAACCTATAACTTTGTCAAAACTGAACCGATTTTCAAAAGGAAAGGCGTTTTAGTCGTGGCTCGATCTCAATAATTAAACCGCATTCAAAGTTGGAAATGTTTTTTTTTTCGAAATTCATGTCAAAATTTTCAGAACCTATAAATTTGTCAATTTTTTCCGAACCTTTAACTGTGTCAAAACTTTCCGATCCTATAACTTTGTCAAAACTGAACCGAGTTTTAAAAGGAAAAGCGTTTTAGTCGTGGCTCGATCTCAATAATTAAACCGCATTCATAGTTTGAAATGTTTTTTTTTTCGAAATTCATGTTAAAACTTTCCGAACCTATAACGTTGTCAAAACTTTCCGAACCTATAACTTTGTCAATTTTTTCCGAACCTTTAACTGTGTCAAAACTTTCCGAACCTATAACTTTGTCAAAACTGAACCGATTTTCAAAAGGAAATGCGTTTTAGTCGTGGCTCGATCTCAATAATTAAACCTCATTCAAAGTTGGAAATGTTTTTTTTTTCGAAATTCATGTCCAAACTTTCAGAACCTATAAATTTGTCAATTTTTTTCCGAACCTTTAACTGTGTCAAAACTTTCCGATCCTATAACTTTGTCAAAACTTAACCGATTTTCAAAAGGAAAGGCGTTTTAGTCGTGGCTCGATCTCAATAATTAAACCGCATTCATAGTTGCAAACGTTTTTTTTTTCGAAATTCATGTTAAAACTTTCCGAACCTTTAACTGTGTCAAAACTTTCAGAACCTATAACTTTGTCAAAACTTAACCGATTTGCAAAAGGAAAGCCGTTTTAGTCGTGGATCGATCTCAATAATTAAACCGAATTCATAGTTGGAAATATTTTTTTTTCCGAAATTCATGTTAAAACTTTCCGAACCTATAACGTGTCAAAACTTTCCGAACCTATAACTTTGTCAAAACTTTCCGAACCTATAACTATGTCAAAACTTTCCGAACCTATAACTTTGTCAAAACTGAACGGATTTTCAAAAGGAAAGGCGTTTTAGTCGTGGCTCGATCTCAATAATTAAACCGCATTCATAGTTGGAAATGTTTTTTTTTTCGAAATTCATGTTAAAACTTTCCGAACCTATAACTTTGTCAAAACTTTCCGAACCTATAACTTTGTCAAAACTGAACCGATTTTCAAAAGGAAAGGCGTTTTAGTCGTGGCTCGATCTCAATAATTAAACCGCATTCATAGTTGGAAATATTTTTTTTTTCGAAATTCATGTTAAAACTTTCCGAACCTATAACTTTGTCAAAACTTTCCGAACCTATAACTATGTCAAAACTTTCCGAACCTATAACTTTGTCAAAACTGAACCGATTTTCAAAAGGAAAGGCGTTTTAGTCGTGGCTCGATCTCAATAATTAAACCGCATTCATAGTTTGAAATGTTTTTTTTTTCGAAATTCATGTTAAAACTTTCCGAACCTATAACTTTGTCAAAACTTTCCGAACCTATAACTATGTCAAAACTTTCCGAACTTATAACTTTGTCAAAACTGAACCGATTTTCAAAAGGAAAGGCGTTTTAGTCGTGGCTCGATCTCAATAATTAAACCGAATTCATAGTTGGAAATATTTTTTTTTTCGAAATTCATGTTAAAACTTTCCGAACCTATAACTTTGTCAAAACTTTCCGAACCTATAACTATGTCAAAACTTTCCGAACCTATAACTTTGTCAAAACTGAACCGATTTTCAAAAGGAAAGGCGTTTTAGTCGTGGCTCGATCTCAATAATTAAACCGCATTCAAAGTTGGAAATGTTTTTTTTTTTCGAAATTCATGTCAAAATTTTCAGAACCTATAAATTTGTCAATTTTTTCCGAACCTTTAACTGTGTCAAAACTTTCCGATCCTATAACTTTGTCAAAACTGAACCGATTTTTAAAAGGAAAGGCGTTTTAGTCGTGGCTCGATCTCAATAATTAAACCGCATTCATAGTTTGAAATGTTTTTTTTTTTCGAAATTCATGTTAAAACTTTCCGAACCTATAACGTTGTCAAAACTTTCCGAACCTATAACTTTGTCAAAACTTTCCGAACCTATAACTATGTCAAAACTTTCCGAACCTATAACTTTGTCAAAACTGAACGCGATTTTCAAAAGGAAAGGCGTTTCAGTCGTGGCTCGATCTCAATAATTAAACCGCATTCATAGTTGGAAATGTTTTTTTTTTCGAAATTTATGTTAAAACTTTCCGAACCTATAACTTTGTCAAAACTTTCCGAACCTATAACTATGTCAAAACTTTCCGAACCTATAACTTTGTCAAAACTGAACCGATTTTCAAAAGGAAAGGCATTTTAGTCGTGGCTCGATCTCAATAATTAAACCGCATTCATAGTTGGAAATGTTTTTTTTTTTCGAAATTCATGTCAAAATTTTCCGAACCTATAACTTTGTCAATTTTTTCCGAACCTTTAACTGTGTCAAAACTTTCCGAACCTATAACTTTGTCAAAACTGAACCGATTTTCAAAAGGAAAGGCATTTTAGTCGTGGCTCGATCTCAATAATTAAACCGCATTCATAGTTGGAAATGTTTTTTTTTTCGAAATTTATGTTAAAACTTTCCGAACCTATAACTTTGTCAAAACTTTCCGAGCCTATAACTATGTCAAAACTTTCCGAACCTATAACTTTGTCAAAACTGAACGGATTTTCAAAAGGAAAGGCGTTTTAGTCGTGGCTCGATCTCAATAATTAAACCGCATTCATAGTTGCAAATGTTTTTTTTTTCGAAATTCATGTTAAAACTTTCCGAACCTGTAACTTTGTCAAAACTTTCCGAACCTATAACCATGTCAAAACTTTCCGAACCTATAACTTTGTCAAAACTGAACTGCTTTTCAAAACGAAAGGCGCTTTAGTCGTAGCTCGATATCAATAATTAAGCCGCATTCATAGTTAGAAATGTTTTTTTTTTCGAAATTCATGTCAAAACTTTGTCAATTTTTTCCGAACCTTTAACTGTGTCAAAACTTTCCGATCCTATAACTTTGTCAAAACTGAACCGATTTTCAAAAGGAAAGGCGTTTTAGTCGTGGCTCGATCTCAATAATTAAACCGCATTCATAGTTGGAAATGTTTTTTTTTTCGAAATTCATGTTAAAACTTTCCGAACCTATAACTTTGTCAAAACTTTCCGAACCTATAACTATGTCAAAACTTTCCGAACCTATAACTTTGTCAAAACTGAACCGATTTTCAAAAGGAAAGGCGTTTTAGTCGTGGCTCGATCTCAATAATTAAACCGCATTCATAGTTTGAAATGTTTTTTTTTTTCGAAATTCATGTTAAAACTTTCCGAACCTATAACTTTGTCAAAACTTTCCGAACCTATAACTTTGTCAAAACTGAACCGATTTGCAAAAGGAAAGGCGTTTTAGTCGTGGCTCGATCTCAATAATTAAACCGCATTCATAGTTGGAAATTTTTTTTTTTCGAAATTCATGTTAAAACTTTCCGAACCTATAACTTTGTCAAAACTTTCCGAACCTATAACTTGTCAAAACTTTCCGAACCTATAACTTTGTCAAAACTGAACCGATTTTCAAAAGGAAAGGCGTTTTAGTCGTGGCTCGATCTCAATAATTAAACCGCATTCATAGTTGGAAATGTTTTTTTTTTCGAAATTCATGTTAAAACTTTCCGAACCTATAACTTTGTCAAAACTTTCCGAACCTATAACTATGTCAAAACTTTCCGAACCTATAACTTTGTCAAAACTGAACCGATTTTCAAAAGGAAAGGCGTTTTAGTCGTGGCTCGATCTCAATAATTAAACCGAATTCATAGTTGGAAATATTTTTTTTTTCGAAATTCATGTTAAAACTTTCCGAACCTATAACTTTGTCAAAACTTTCCGAACCTATAACTATGTCAAAACTTTCCGAACCTATAACTTTGTCAAAACTGAACCGATTTTTAAAAGGAAAAGCGTTTTAGTCGTGGCTCGATCTCAATAATTAAACCGCATTCATAGTTGGAAATGTTTTTTTTTTTCGAAATTCATGTTAAAACTTTCCGAACCTATAACGTTGTCAAAACTTTCCGAACCTATAACTTTGTCAAAACTTTCCGAACCTATAACTATGTCAAAACTTTCCGAACCTATAACTTTGTCAAAACTGAACCATTTTCAAAAGGAAAGGCGTTTTAGTCGTGGCTCGATCTCAATAATTAAACCGCATTCATAGTTGGAAATGTTTTTTTTTTTCGAAATTTATGTTAAAACTTTCCGAACCTATAACTTTGTCAAAACTTTCCGAACCTATAACTATGTCAAAACTTTCCGAACCTATAACTTTGTCAAAACTGAACCGATTTTCAAAAGGAAAGGCGTTTTAGTCGTGGCTCGATCTCAATAATTAAACCGCATTCATAGTTGGAAATGTTTTTTTTTTCGAAATTCATGTTAAAATTTTCCGAACCTATAACTTTGTCAAAATTTTCCGAACCTATAACTATGTCAAAACTTTCCGAACCTATAACTTTGTCAAAACTGAACCGATTTTCAAAAGGAAAGGCGTTTTAGTCGTGGCTCGATCTCAATAATTAAACCGCATTCATAGTTGGAAATGTTTTTTTTTTCGAAATTTATGTTAAAACTTTCCGAACCTATAAATATGTCAAATTTTTCCGAACCTTTAACTGTGTCAAAACTTTCCGAACCTATAACTTTGTCAAAACTGAACCGATTTGCAAAAGGAAAGGCGTTTTAGTCGTGGCTCGATCTCAATAATTAAACCGAATTCATAGTTGGAAATATTTTTTTTTTCGAAATTCATGTTAAAACTTTCCGAACCTATAACTTTGTCAAAACTTTCCGAACCTATAACTATGTCAAAACTTTCCGAACCTATAACTTTGTCAAAACTGAACCGATTTTCAAAAGGAAATGCGTTTTAGTCGTGGCTCGATCTCAATAATTAAACCTCATTCAAAGTTGGAAATGTTTTTTTTTTCGAAATTCATGTCAAAACTTTCAGAACCTATAAATTTGTCAATTTTTTCCGAACCTTTAACTGTGTCAAAACTTTCCGATCCTATAACTTTGTCAAAACTGAACCGATTTTCAAAAGGAAAGGCGTTTTAGTCGTGGCTCGATCTCAATAATTAAACCGCATTCATAGTTGGAAAGTTTTTTTTTTCGAAATTCATGTTAAAACTTTCCGAACCTTTAACTGTGTCAAAACTTTCCGAACCTATAACTTTGTCAAAACTGAACCGATTTTCAAAAGGAAAGCCGTTTTAGTCGTGGCTCGATCTCAATAATTAAACCGAATTCATAGTTGGAAATGTTTTTTTTTTCGAAATTCATGTTAAAACTTTCCGAACCTATAACGTGTCAAAACTTTCCGAACCTATAACTATGTCAAAACTTTCCGAACCTATAACTTTGTCAAAACTGAACGGATTTTCAAAAGGAAAGGCGTTTTAGTCGTGGCTCGATCTCAATAATTAAACCGCATTCATAGTTTGAAATGTTTTTTTTTTCGGAATTCATGTTAAAACTTTCCGAACCTATAACGTTGTCAAAACTTTCCGAACCTATAACTTTGTCAAAACTGAACCGATTTGCAAAAGGAAAGGCGTTTTAGTCGTGGCTCGATCTCAATAATTAAACCGCATTCATAGTTGGAAATATTTTTTTTTTCGAAATTCATGTTAAAACTTTCCGAACCTATAACTTTGTCAAAACTTTCCGAACCTATAACTATGTCAAAACTTTCCGAACCTATAACTTTGTCAAAACTGAACCGATTTTCAAAAGGAAAGGCGTTTTAGTCGTGGCTCGATCTCAATAATTAAACCGCATTCATAGTTTGAAATGTTTTTTTTTTTCGAAATTCATGTTAAAACTTTCCGAACCTATAACGTTGTCAAAACTTTCCGAACCTATAACTATGTCAAAACTTTCCGAACTTATAACTTTGTCAAAACTGAACCGATTTTCAAAAGGAAAGGCGTTTTAGTCGTGGCTCGATCTCAATAATTAAACCGAATTCATAGTTGGAAATATTTTTTTTTTCGAAATTCATGTTAAAACTTTCCGAACCTATAACTTTGTCAAAACTTTCCGAACCTATAACTATGTCAAAACTTTCCGAACCTATAACTTTGTCAAAACTGAACCGATTTTCAAAAGGAAAGGCGTTTTAGTCGTGGCTCGATCTCAATAATTAAACCGCATTCAAAGTTGGAAATGTTTTTTTTTTCGAAATTCATGTCAAAATTTTCAGAACCTATAAATTTGTCAATTTTTTCCGAACCTTTAACTGTGTCAAAACTTTCCGATCCTATAACTTTGTCAAAACTGAACCGATTTTTAAAAGGAAAAGCGTTTTAGTCGTGGCTCGATCTCAATAATTAAACCGCATTCATAGTTTGAAATGTTTTTTTTTTTCGAAATTCATGTTAAAACTTTCCGAACCTATAACGTTGTCAAAACTTTCCGAACCTATAACTTTGTCAAAACTTTCCGAACCTATAACTATGTCAAAACTTTCCGAACCTATAACTTTGTCAAAACTGAACGCATTTTCAAAAGGAAAGGCGTTTTAGTCATGGCTCGAGTCTCAATAATTGAACCGCATTCATAGTTGGAAATGTTTTTTTTTCGAAATTTATGTTAAAACTTTCCGAACCTATAACTTTGTCAAAACTTTCCGAACCTATAACTATGTCAAAACTTTCCGAACCTATAACTTTGTCAAAACTGAACCGATTTTCAAAAGGAAAGGCATTTTAGTCGTGGCTCGATCTCAATAATTAAACCGCATTCATAGTTGGAAATGTTTTTTTTTTTCGAAATTCATGTCAAAATTTTCCGAACCTATAACTTTGTCAATTTTTTCCGAACCTTTAACTGTGTCAAAACTTTCCGAACCTATAACTTTGTCAAAACTGAACCGATTTTCAAAAGGAAAGGCATTTTAGTCGTGTCTCGATCTCAATAATTAAACCGCATTCATAGTTGGAAATGTTTTTTTTTTCGAAATTTATGTTAAAACTTTCCGAACCTATAACTTTGTCAAAACTTTCCGAGCCTATAACTATGTCAAAACTTTCCGAACCTATAACTTTGTCAAAACTGAACGGATTTTCAAAAGGAAAGGCGTTTTCGTCGTGGCTCGATCTCAATAATTAAACCGCATTCATAGTTGCAAACGTTTTTTTTTCCGAAATTCATGTTAAAACTTTCCGAACCTGTAACTTTGTCAAAACTTTCCGAACCTATAACCATGTCAAAACTTTCCGAACCTATAACTTTGTCAAAACTGAACTGCTTTTCAAAACGAAAGGCGCTTTAGTCGTAGCTCGATATCAATAATTAAGTCGCATTCATAGTTAGAAATGTTTTTTTTTTCGAAATTCATGTCAAAACTTTGTCAATTTTTTCCGAACCTTTAACTGTGTCAAAACTTTCAGAACCTATAACTTTGTCAAAACTTAACCGATTTGCAAAAGGAAAGGCGTTTTAGTCGTGGCTCGATCTCAATAATTAAACCGAATTCATAGTTGGAAATATTTTTTTTTCGAAATTCATGTTAAAACTTTCCGAACCTATAACTTTGTCAAAACTTTTCGAACCTATAACTATGTAAAAACTTTCCGAACCTATAACTTTGTCAAAACTGAACCGATTTTTTAAAGGAAAAGCGTTTTAGTCGTGGCTCGATCTCAATAATTAAACCGCATTCATAGTTTGAAATTTTTTTTTTTCGAAATTCATGTCAAAACTTTCCGAACCTATAACTTTGTCAAAACTTTCCGAACCTATAACTATGTCAAAACTTTCTGAACCTATAACTTTGTCAAAACTGAACGGATTTTTAAAAGGAAAGGCGTTTTAGTCGTGGCTCGATCTCAATAATTAAACCGCATTCATAGTTGGAAATGTTTTTTTATTTTCAAAATGTATGTTAAAACTTTCCGAACCTATAACTTTGTCAAAACTTTCCGAACCTATAACTATGTCAAAACTTTCCGAACCTATAACTTTGTCAAAACTGAACCGATTTTCAAAAGGAAAGGCATTTTAGTCGTGGCTCGATCTCAATAATTAAACCGCATTCATAGTTGGAAATGTTTTTTTTTTTCGAAATACATGTCAAAATTTTCCCAACCTATAACTTTGTCAATTTTTTCCGAACCTTTAACTGTGTCAAAACTTTCCGAACCTATAACTTTGTCAAAACTGAACCGATTTACAAAAGGAAAGGCATTTTAGTCAAGGCATGATCTCAATAATTAAACCGCATTCATAGTTGGAAATGTTTTTTTTTTCGAAATTTATGTTAAAACTTTCCGAACCTATAACTTTGTCAAAACTTTCCGAGCCTATAACTATGTCAAAACTTTCCGAACCTATAACTTTGTCAAAACTGAACGGATTTTCAAAAGGAAAGGCGTTTTAGTCGTGGCTCGATCTCAATAATTAAACCGCATTCATAGTTGCAAATGTTTTTTTTTTTCGAAATTCATGTTAAAACTTTCCGAACCTGTAACTTTGTCAAAACTTTCCGAACCTATAACCATGTCAAAACTTTCCGAACCTATAACTTTGTCAAAACTGAACTGCTTTTCAAAACGAAAGGCGCTTTAGTCGTAGCTCGATATCAATAATTAAGCCGCATTCATAGTTAGAAATGTTTTTTTTTTTGAAATTCATGTCCAAACTTTGTCAATTTTTTCCGAACCTTTAACTGTGTCAAAACTTTCAGAACCTATAACTTTGTCAAAACTGAACCGATTTGCAAAAGGAAGGGCGTTTTAGTCGTGGCTCGATCTCAATAATTAAACCGCATTCATAGTTGGAAATGTTTTTTTTTTCGAAATTCATGTTAAAACTTTCCGAACCTATAAATATGTCAATTTTTTCCGAACCTTTAACTGTGTCAAAACTTTCCGAACCTATAACTTTGTCAAAACTTAACCGATTTGCAAAAGGAAAGGCGTTTTAGTCGTGGCTCGATCTCAATAATTAAACCGAATTCATAGTTGGAAATATTTTTTTTTTTGAAATTCATGTTAAAACTTTCCGAACCTATAACTTTGTCAAAACTTTCCGAACCTATAACTATGTAAAAACTTTCCGAACCTATAACTTTGTCAAAACTGAACCGATTTTCAAAAGGAAATGCGTTTTCATCGTGGCTCGATCTCAATAATTAAACCTCATTCAAAGTTGGAAATGTTTTTTTTTTCGAAATTCATGTCAAAACTTTCAGAACCTATAAATTTGTAAATATTTTTCCGAACCTTTAACTGTGTCAAAACTTTCCGATCCTATAACTTTGTCAAAACTGAACCGATTTTCAAAAGGAAAGGCGTTTTAGTCGTGGCTCGATCTCAATAATTAAATCGCATTCATAGTTTGAAATTTTTTTTTTTCGAAATTCATGTTAAAACTTTCCGAACCTATAACTTTGTCAAAACTTTCCGTACCTATAACTATGTCAAAACTTTCCGAACCTATAACTTTGTCAAAACTGATCCGATTTTCAAAAGGAAAGGCGTTTTAGTCGTGGGTCGATCTCAATAATTAAACCGCATTCAAAGTTGGAAATGTTTTTTTTTTCGAAATTCATGTCAAAACTTTCAGAACCTATAAATTTGTCAATTTTTTCCGAACCTTTAACTGTGTCAAAACTTTCCGATCCTATAACTTTGTCAAAACTGAACCGATTTTTAAAAGGAAAAGCGTTTTAGTCGTGGCTCGATCTCAATAATTAAACCGCATTCATAGTTTAAATTTTTTTTTTTCGAAATCCATTTTAAAACTTTCCGAACCTCTAACTTTGTCAAAACTTTCCGAACCTATAACTTTGTCAAAACTTTCCGAACCTATAACTATGTCAAAACTTTCCGAACCTATAACTTTGTCAAAACTGAACGGATTTTCAAAAGGAAAGGCGTTTTAGTCGTGGCTCGATCTCAATAATTAAACCGCATTCATAGTTGGAAATGTTTTTTTTTTCGAAATTTATGTTAAAACTTTCCGAACCTATAACTTTGTCAAAACTTTCCGAACCTATAACTATGTCAAAACTTTCCGAACCTATAACTTTGTCAAAACTGAACCGATTTTCAAAAGGAAAGGCATTTTAGTCGTGGCTCGATCTCAATAATTAAACCGCATTCATAGTTGCAAACGTTTTTTTTTTTTTTCGAAATTCATGTTAAAACTTTCCGAACCTGTAACTTTGTCAAAACTTTCCGAACCTATAACCATGTCAAAACTTTCCGAACCTATAACTTTGTCAAAACTGAACTGATTTTCAAAACGAAAGGCGTTTTAGTCGTAGCTCGATATCAATAATTAAGTCGCATTCATAGTTAGAAATGTTTTTTTTTTCGAAATTCATGTCAAAACTTTGTCAATTTTTTCCGAACCTTTAACTGTGTCAAAACTTTCCGAACCTATAACTTTGTCAAAACTTAACCGATTTGCAAAAGGAAAGGCGTTTTAGTCGTGGCTCGATCTCAATAATTAAACCGAATTCATAGTTGGAAATATTTTTTTTTTCGAAATTCATGTTAAAACTTTCCGAACCTATAACTTTGTCAAAACTTTCCGAACCTATAACTATGTAAAAACTTTCCGAACCTATAACTTTGTCAAAACTGAACCGATTTTCAAAAGGAAAAGCGTTTTAGTCGTGGCTCGATCTCAATAATTAAACCGCATTCATAGTTTGAAATTTTTTTTTTTCGAAATTCATGTTAAAACTTTCCGAACCTATAACGTGTCAAAACTTTCCGAACCTATAACTTTGTCAAAACTTTCCGAACCTATAACTATGTCAAAACTTTCCGAACCTATAACTTTGTCAAAACTGAACGGATTTTCAAAAGGAAAGGCGTTTTAGTCGTGGCTCGATCTCAATAATTAAACCGCATTCATAGTTGGAAATGTTTTTTTTTTTCGAAATTTATGTTAAAATTTTCCGAACCCATAACTTTGTCAAAACTTTCCGAACCTATAACTATGTCAAAACTTTCCGAACCTATAACTTTGTCAAAACTGAACCGATTTTCAAAAGGAAAGGCATTTTAGTCGTGGCTCGATCTCAATAATTAAACCGCATTCATAGTTGGAAATGTTTTTTTTTTCGAAATTCATGTCAAAACTTTCCGAACCTATAACTTTGTCAATTTTTTCCGAACCTTTAACTTTGTCAAAACTTTCCGAACCTATAACTTTGTCAAAACTGAACCGATTTTCAAAAGGAAAGGCGTTTTAGTCGTGGCTCGATCTCAATAATTAAACCGCATTCATAGTTGGAAATGTTTTTTTTTTCGAAATTTATGTTAAAACTTTCCGAACCTATAACTTTGTCAAAACTTTCCGAACCTATAACTATGTCAAAACTTTCCGAACCTATAACTTTGTCAAAACTGAACCGATTTTCAAAAGGAAAGGCGTTTTAGTCGTGGCTCGATCTCAATAATTAAACCGCATTCATAGTTGGAAATGTTTTTTTTTTTCGAAATTCATGTTAAAACTTTCCGAACCTGTAACTTTGTCAAAACTTTCCGAACCTATAACCATGTCAAAACTTTCCGAACCTATAACTTTGTCAAAACTGAACTGATTTTCAAAACGAAAGGCGTTTTAGTCGTAGCTCGATCTCAATAATTAAGCCGCATTCATAGTTAGAAATGTTTTTTTTTTCGAAATTCATGTCAAACTTTGTCAATTTTTTCCGAACCTTTAACTGTGTCAAAACTTTCCGAACCTATAACTTTGTCAAAACTGAACCGATTTTCAAAAGGAAAGGCGTTTTAGTCGTGGCTCGATCTCAATAATTAAACCGCATTCATAGTTGGAAATGTTTTTTTTTTCGAAATTCATGTTAAAACTTTCCGAACCTATAAATTTGTCAATTTTTTCCGAACCTTTAACTGTGTCAAAACTTTCCGAACCTATAACTTTGTCAAAACTGAACCGATTTTCAAAAGGAAAGGCGTTTTAGTCGTGGCTCGATCTCAATAATTAAACCGCATTCATAGTTGGAAATGTTTTTTTTTTCGAAATTCATGTTAAAACTTTCCGAACCTATAACTTTGTCAAAACTTTCCGAACCTATAACTATGTCAAAACTTTCCGAACCTATAACTTTGTCAAAACTGAACCGATTTTCAAAAGGAAAGGCGTTTTAGTCGTGGCTCGATCTCAATAATTAAACCGCATTCAAAGTTGGAAATGTTTTTTTTTTTCGAAATTCATGTCAAAACTTTCCGAACCTATAACTTTGTCAATTTTTTCCGAACCTTTAACTGTGTCAAAACTTTCCGATCCTATAACTTTGTCAAAACTGAACCGATTTTCAAAAGGAAAGGCGTTTTAGTCGTGGCTCGATCTCAATAATTAAACCGCATTCATAGTTTGAAATGTTTTTTTTTTCGAAATTCATGTTAAAACTTTCCGAACCTATAACTTTGTCAAAACTTTCCGAACCTATAACTATGTCAAAACTTTCCGAACCTATAACTTTGTCAAAACTGAACCGATTTTCAAAAGGAAAGGCGTTTTAGTCGTGGCTCGATCTCAATAATTAAACCGCATTCATAGTTGGAAATGTTTTTTTTTTTTCGAAATTCATGTTAAAACTTTCCGAACCTATAACTTTGTCAAAATTTTCCGAACCTATAACTATGTCAAAACTTTCCGAACCTATAACTTTGTCAAAACTGAACCGATTTTCAAAAGGAAAGGCGTTTTAGTCGTGGCTCGATCTCAATAATTAAACCGCATTCATAGTTGGAAATGTTTTTTTTTTCGAAATTCATGTTAAAACTTTCCGAACCTATAACTTTGTCAAAACTTTCCGAACCTATAACTTTGTCAAAACTTTCCGAACCTATAACTATGTCAAAACTTTCCGAACCTATAACTTTGTCAAAACTGAACCGATTTTCAAAAGGAAAGGCGTTTTAGTCGTGGCTCGATCTCAATAATTAAACCGCATTCATAGTTGGAAATGTTTTTTTTTTTCGAAATTTATGTTAAAACTTTCCGAACCTATAACTTTGTCAAAACTTTCCGAACCTATAACTATGTCAAAACTTTCCGAACCTATAACTTTGTCAAAACTGAACCGATTTTCAAAAGGAAAGGCATTTTAGTCGTGGCTCGATCTCAATAATTAAACCGCATTCATAGTTGGAAATGTTTTTTTTTTCGAAATTCATGTCAAAACTTTCCGAACCTATAACTTTGTCAATTTTTTCCGAACCTTTAACTGTGTCAAAACTTTCCGAACCTATAACTTTGTCAAAACTGAACCGATTTTCAAAAGGAAAGGCATTTTAGTCGTGGCTCGATCTCAATAATTAAACCGCATTCATAGTTGGAAATGTTTTTTTTTTCGAAATTTATGTTAAAACTTTCCGAACCTATAACTTTGTCAAAACTTTCCGAGCCTATAACTATGTCAAAACTTTCCGAACCTATAACTTTGTCAAAACTGAACGCGATTTTCAAAAGGAAAGGCGTTTTAGTCGTGGCTCGATCTCAATAATTAAACCGCATTCATAGTTTGAAATGTTTTTTTTTTTTCGAAATTCATGTTAAAACTTTCCGAACCTGTAACTTTGTCAAAACTTTCCGAACCTATAACCATGTCAAAACTTTCCGAACCTATAACTTTGTCAAAACTGAACTGATTTTCAAAACGAAAGGCGTTTTAGTCGTAGCTCGATATCAATAATTAAGCCGCATTCATAGTTAGAAATGTTTTTTTTTTCGAAATTCATGTCAAAACTTTCGAAAAACTTTGTCAATTTTTTCCGAACCTTTAACTGTGTCAAAACTTTCCGAACCTATAACTTTGTCAAAACTGAACCGATTTTCAAAAGGAAAGGCGTTTTAGTCGTGGCTCGATCTCAATAATTAAACCGCATTCATAGTTGGAAATGTTTTTTTTTTCGAAATTCATGTTAAAACTTTCCGAACCTATAAATTTGTCAAATTTTTCCGAACCTTTAACTGTGTCAAAACTTTCCGAACCTATAACTTTGTCAAAACTGAACCGATTTGCAAAAGGAAAGGCGTTTTAGTCGTGGCTCGATCTCAATAATTAAACCGCATTCATAGTTTGAAATGTTTTTTTTTTCGAAATTCATGTTAAAACTTTCCGAACCTATAACTTTGTCAAAACTTTCCGAACCTATAACTATGTCAAAACTTTCCGAACCTATAACTTTGTCAAAACTGAACCGATTTTCAAAAGGAAAGGCGTTTTAGTCGTGGCTCGATCTCAATAATTAAACCGCATTCATAGTTGGAAATGTTTTTTTTTTCGAAATTCATGTTAAAACTTTCCGAACCTATAACTTTGTCAAAACTTTCCGAACCTATAACTATGTCAAAACTTTCCGAACCTATAACTTTGTCAAAACTGAACCGATTTTCAAAAGGAAAGGCGTTTTAGTCGTGGCTCGATCTCAATAATTAAACCGCATTCATAGTTGGAAATGTTTTTTTTTTTCGAAATTTATGTTAAAACTTTCCGAACCTATAACTTTGTCAAAATTTTCCGAACCTATAACTATGTCAAAACTTTCCGAACCTATAACTTTGTCAAAACTGAACCGATTTTCAAAAGGAAAGGCATTTTAGTCGTGGCTCGATCTCAATAATTAAACCGCATTCATAGTTGGAAATGTTTTTTTTTTTTCGAAATTCATGTCAAAACTTTCCGAACCTATAACTTTGTCAATTTTTTCCGAACCTTTAACTGTGTCAAAACTTTCCGAACCTATAACTTTGTCAAAACTGAACCGATTTTCAAAAGGAAAGGCATTTTAGTCGTGGCTCGATCTCAATAATTAAACCGCATTCATAGTTGGAAATGTTTTTTTTTTCGAAATTTATGTTAAAACTTTCCGAACCTATAACTTTGTCAAAACTTTCCGAGCCTATAACTATGTCAAAACTTTCCGAACCTATAACTTTGTCAAAACTGAACGGATTTTCAAAAGGAAAGGCGTTTTAGTCGTGGCTCGATCTCAATAATTAAACCGCATTCATAGTTTGAAATGTTTTTTTTTTTCGAAATTCATGTTAAAACTTTCCGAACCTGTAACTTTGTCAAAACTTTCCGAACCTATAACCATGTCAAAACTTTCCGAACCTATAACTTTGTCAAAACTGAACTGATTTTCAAAACGAAAGGCGCTTTAGTCGTAGCTCGATATCAATAATTAAGCCGCATTCATAGTTAGAAATGTTTTTTTTTTTCGAAATTCATGTCAAAACTTTGTCAATTTTTTCCGAACCTTTAACTGTGTCAAAACTTTCAGAACCTATAACTTTGTCAAAACTGAACCGATTTGCAAAAGGAAAGGCGTTTTAGTCGTGGCTCGATCTCAATAATTAAACCGCATTCATAGTTGGAAATGTTTTTTTTTTCGAAATTCATGTTAAAACTTTCCGAACCTATAAATATGTCAATTTTTTCCGAACCTTTAACTGTGTCAAAACTTTCCGAACCTATAACTTTGTCAAAACTGAACCGATTTGCAAAAGGAAAGGCGTTTTAGTCGTGGCTCGATCTCAATAATTAAACCGCATTCATAGTTTGAAATGTTTTTTTTTTCGAAATTCATGTTAAAACTTTCCGAACCTATAACTTTGTCAAAACTTTCCGAACCTATAACTTTGTCAAAACTGAACCGATTTTCAAAAGGAAAGGCGTTTTAGTCGTGGCTCGATCTCAATAATTAAACCGCATTCATAGTTGGAAATGTTTTTTTTTTCGAAATTTATGTTAAAACTTTCCGAACCTATAACTTTGTCAAAACTTTCCGAACCTATAACTATGTCAAAACTTTCCGAACCTATAACTTTGTCAAAACTGAACCGATTTTCAAAAGGAAAGGCATTTTAGTCGTGGCTCGATCTCAATAATTAAACCGCATTCATAGTTGGAAATTTTTTTTTTTTCGAAATTCATGTCAAAACTTTCCGAACCTATAACTTTGTCAATTTTTTCCGAACCTTTAACTATGTCAAAACTTTCCGAACCTATAACTTTGTCAAAACTGAACCGATTTTCAAAAGGAAAGGCATTTTAGTCGTGGCTCGATCTCAATAATTAAACCGCATTCATAGTTGGAAATGTTTTTTTTTTCGAAATTCATGTTAAAACTTTCCGAACCTATAACTTTGTCAAAACTTTCCGAGCCTATAACTATGTCAAAACTTTCCGAACCTATAACTTTGTCAAAACTGAACGGATTTTCAAAAGGAAAGGCGTTTTAGTCGTGGCTCGATCTCAATAATTAAACCGCATTCATAGTTTGAAATGTTTTTTTTTTTTCCAAATTCATGTTAAAACTTTCCGAACCTGTAACTTTGTCAAAACTTTCCGAACCTATAACCATGTCAAAACTTTCCGAACCTATAACTTTGTCAAAACTGAACTGATTTTCAAAACGAAAGGCGTTTTAGTCGTAGCTCGATATCAATAATTAAGCCGCATTCATAGTTAGAAATGTTTTTTTTTTCGAAATTCATGTCAAACTTTGTCAATTTTTTCCGAACCTTTAACTGTGTCAAAACTTTCAGAACCTATAACTTTGTCAAAACTGAACCGATTTGCAAAAGGAAAGGCGTTTTAGTCGTGGCTCGATCTCAATAATTAAACCGCATTCATAGTTGGAAATGTTTTTTTTTTCGAAATTCATGTTAAAACTTTCCGAACCTATAAATATGTCAATTTTTTCCGAACCTTTAACTGTGTCAAAACTTTCCGAACCTATAACTTTGTCAAAACTGAACCGATTTGCAAAAGGAAAGGCGTTTTAGTCGTGGCTCGATCTCAATAATTAAACCGCATTCATAGTTGGAAATGTTTTTTTTTTCGAAATTTATGTTAAAACTTTCCGAACCTATAACTTTGTCAAAACTTTCCGAACCTATAACTATGTCAAAACTTTCCGAACCTATAACTTTGTCAAAACTGAACCGATTTTCAAAAGGAAAGGCGTTTTAGTCGTGGCTCGATCTCAATAATTAAACCGCATTCATAGTTGCAAATGTTTTTTTTTTTCGAAATTCATGTTAAAACTTTCCGAACCTGTAACTTTGTCAAAACTTTCCGAACCTATAACCATGTCAAAACTTTCCGAACCTATAACTTTGTCAAAACTGAACTGCTTTTCAAAACGAAAGGCGCTTTAGTCGTAGCTCGATATCAATAATTAGGCCGCATTCATAGTTAGAAATGTTTTTTTTTTCGAAATTCATGTCAAACATTGTCAATTTTTTCCGAACCTTTAACTGTGTCAAAACTTTCAGAACCTATAACTTTGTCAAAACTGAACCGATTCGCAAAAGGAAAGGCGTTTTAGTCGTGGGTCGATCTCAATAATTAAACCGCATTCATAGTTGGAAATGTTTTTTTTTTCGAAATTCATGTTAAAACTTTCCGAACCTATAAATATGTCAATTTTTTCCGAACCTTTACTGTGTCAAAACTTTCCGAACCTATAACTTTGTCAAAACTGAACCGATTTGCAAAAGGAAAGGCGTTTTAGTCGTGGCTCGATCTCAATAATTAAACCGCATTCATAGTTTGAAATGTTTTTTTTTTCGAAATTCATGTTAAAACTTTCCGAACCTATAACTTTGTCAAAACTTTCCGAACTTATAACTTTGTCAAAACTGAACCGATTTTCAAAAGGAAAGGCGTTTTAGTCGTGGCTCGATCTCAATAATTAAACCGCATTCATAGTTGGAAATGTTTTTTTTTTCGAAATTTATGTTAAAACTTTCCGAACCTATAACTTTGTCAAAACTTTCCGAACCTATAACTATGTCAAAACTTTCCGAACTTATAACTTTGTCAAAACTGAACCGATTTTCAAAAGGAAAGGCGTTTTAGTCGTGGATCGATCTCAATAATTAAACCGCATTCATAGTTGGAAATTTTTTTTTTTTACGAAATTCATGTCAAAACTTTCCGAACCTATAACTTTGTCAATTTTTTCCGAACTTTAACTGTGTCAAAACTTTCCGAACCTATAACTTTGTCAAAACTGAACCGATTTTCAAAAGGAAAGGCATTTTAGTCGTGGCTCGATCTCAATAATTAAACCGCATTCATAGTTGGAAATGTTTTTTATTTCGAAATTCATGTCAAAACTTTCCGAACCTATAACTTTGTCAATTTTTTCCGAACCTTTAACTATGTCAAAACTTTCCGAACCTATAACTTTTTCAAAACTGAACCGATTTTCAAAAGGAAAGGCATTTTAGTCGTGGCTCGATCTCAATAATTAAACCGCATTCATAGTTGGAAATGTTTTTTTTTTCGAAATTTATGTTAAAACTTTCCGAACCTATAACTTTGTCAAAACTTTCCGAGCCTATAACTATGTCAAAATTTTCCGAACCTATAACTTTGTCAAAACTGAACCGATTTTCAAAAGGAAAGGCGTTTTAGTCGTGGCTCGATCTCAATAATTAATCCGAATTCATAGTTTGAAATGTTTTTTTTTTCGAAATTCATGTTAAAACTTTCCGAACCTATAACGTTGTCAAAACTTTCCGAACCTATAACTATGTCAAAACTTTCCGAATCTATAACTTTGTCAAAACTGAACCGATTTTCAAAAGGAAAGGCATTTTAGTCGTGGCTCGATCTCAATAATTAAACCGCATTCATAGTTGGAAATGTTTTTTTTTTTCGAAATTTATGTTAAAATTTTCCGAACCTATAACTTTGTCAAAACTTTCCGAACCTATAACTATGTCAAAACTTTCCGAACTTATAACTTTGTAAAAACTGAACCGATTTTCAAATGGAAAGGTGTTTCAGTCGTGGCTCGATCTCAATAATTAAACCGCATTCATAGTTGGAAATTTTTTTTTTTTCGAAATTTATGTTAAAACTTTCCGAACCTATAACTTTGTCAAAACTTTCCGAGCCCATAACTATGTCAAAATTTTCCGAACCTATAACTTTGTCAAAACTGAACCGATTTTCAAAAGGAAAGGCGTTTTAGTCGTGGCTCGATCTCAATAATTAAATCCGAATTCATAGTTTGAAATGTTTTTTTTTTCGAAATTCATGTTAAAACTTTCCTAACCTATAACGTTGTCAAAACTTTCCGAACCTTTAACTGTGTCAAAACTTTCCGAACCTATAACTTTGTCAAAACTGAACCGATTTTCAAAAGGAAAGGCATTTTAGTCGTGGCTCGATCTCAATAATTAAACCGCATTCATAGTTGGAAATGTTTTTTTTTTCGAAATTCATGTCAAAACTTTCCGAACCTATAACTTTGTCAATTTTTTCCGAACCTTTAACTGTGTCAAAACTTTCCGAACCTATAACTTTGGCAAAACTGAACCGATTTTCAAAAGAAAAGGCATTTTAGTCGTGGCTCGATCTCAATAATTAAACCGCATTCATAGTTGGAAATGTTTTTTTTTCGAAATTTATGTTAAAACTTTCCGAACCTATAACTTTGTCAAAACTTTCCGAGCCCATAACTATGTCAAAATTTTCCGAACCTATAACTTTGTCAAAACTGAACCGATTTTCAAAAGGAAAGGCGTTTTAGTCGTGGCTCGATCTCAATAATTAATCCGAGTTCATAGTTTGAAATGTTTTTTTTTTCGAAATTCATGTTAAAACTTTCCGAACCTATAACGTTGTCAAAACTTTCCGAACCTATAACTATGTCAAAACTTTCCGAACTTATAACTTTGTCAAAACTGAACCGATTTTCAAAAGGAAATGCGTTTTAGTCGTTGCTCGATCTCAATAATTAAACCGCATTCATAGTTGGACATGTTTTTTTTTTCGAAATTTATGTTAAAACTTTCCGAACCTATAACTTTGTCAAAACTTTCCGAACCTATAACTTTGTCAAAACTTTCCGAACCTATAACTATGTCAAAACTTTCCG
This sequence comes from Scaptomyza reducta, assembly GCA_035044485.1. NCBI lineage: Eukaryota > Metazoa > Arthropoda > Insecta > Diptera > Drosophilidae > Scaptomyza > Scaptomyza reducta. The sequence goes on from JAWNNV010000410.1 coordinate 35,334, forward strand.
AACTTATAACTTTGTCAAAACTGAACCGATTTTCAAATGGAAAGGTGTTTCAGTCGTGGCTCGATCTCAATAATTAAACCGCATTCATAGTTGGAAATGTTTTTTTTTCGAAATTCATGTTAAAACTTTCCGAACCTATAAATATGTCAATTTTTTCCGAACCTTTAACTGTGTCAAAACTTTCCGATCCTATAACTTTGTCAAAACTGAACCGATTTTCAAAAGGAAAGGCGTTTTAGTCGTGGCTCGATCTCAATAATTAAACCGCATTCATAGTTTGAAATTTTTTTTTTTCGAAATTCATGTTAAAACTTTCCGAACCTATAACGTTGTCAAAACTTTCCGAACCTATAACTTTGTCAAAACTTTCCGAACCTATAACTTTGTCAAAACTGAACCGATTTTCAAAAGGAAAGGCATTTTAGTCGTGGCTCGATCTCAATAATTAAACCGCATTCATAGTTGGAAATGTTTTTTTTTTTCGAAATTCATGTAAAAATTTTCCGAACCTAAAACTTTGTCAATTTTTTCCGAACCTTTAACTGTGTCAAAACTTTCCGAACCTATAACTTTGTCAAAACTGAACCGATTTACAAAATGAAAGGCATTTTAGTCAAGGCTCGATTTCAATAATTAAACCGCATTCATAGTTGGAAATGTTTTTTTTTTCGAAATTTATGTTAAAATTTTCCGAACCTATAACTTTGTCAAAACTTTCCGAGCCTATAACTATGTCAAAACTTTCCGAACCTATAACTTTGTCAAAACTGAACTGCTTTTCAAAACGAAAGGCGCTTTAGCCGTAGCTCGATATCAATAATTAAGCCGCATTCATAGTTAGAAATGTTTTTTTTTTCGAAATTCGTGTCAAACTTTGTAAATTTTTTCCGAACCTTTAACTGTGTCAAAACTTTCAGAACCTATAACTTTGTCAAAACTGAACCGATTTGCAAAAGGAAAGGCGTTTTAGTCGTGGATCGATCTCAATAATTAAACCGCATTCATAGTTGGAAATGTTTTTTTTTTCGAAATTCATGTTAAAACTTTCCGAACCTATAAATATGTCAATTTTTTCCGAACCTTTAACTGTGTCAAAACTTTCCGAACCTATAACTTTGTCAAAACTGAACCGATTTGCAAAAGGAAAGGCGTTTTAGTCGTGGCTCGATCTCAATAATTAAACCGCATTCATAGTTTGAAATGTTTTTTTTTTCGAAATTCATGTTAAAACTTTCCGAACCTATAACGTTGTCAAAACTTTCCGAACTTATAACTTTGTCAAAACTGAACCGATTTTCAAAAGGAAAGGCGTTTTAGTCGTGGCTCGATCTCAATATTTAACCGCATTCATGGTTGGACATGTTTTTTTTTTCGAAATTTATGTTAAAACTTTCCGAACCTATAACTTTGTCAAAACTTTTCCGAACCTATAACTATGTCAAAACTTTCAGAACCTATAACTTTGTCAAAATTGAACCGATTTTCAAAAGGAAAGGCGTTTTAGTTGTGGCTCGATCTCAATAATTAAACCGCATTCATAGTTGCAAATGTTTTTTTTTTCGCAATTTATGTTAAAACTTTCCGAACCTATAACTTTGTCAAAACTTTCCGAACCTATAACTATGTCAAAACTTTCCGAACTTATAACTTTGTCAAAACTGAACCGATTTTCAAAAGGAAAGGCGTTTTAGTCGTGGATCGATCTCAATAATTAAACCGCATTCATAGTTGGAATTTTTTTTTTTTCGAAATTCATGTCAAAACTTTCCGAACCTATAACTTTGTCAATTTTTTCCGAACCTTTAACTGTGTCAAAACTTTCCGAACCTATAACTTTGTCAAAACTGAAACGATTTTCAAAAGGAAAGGCATTTTAGTCGTGGCTCGATCTCAATAATTAAACCGCATTCATAGTTGGAAATGTTTTTTTTTTCGAAATTCATGTCAAAACTTTCCGAACCTATAACTTTGTCAATTTTTTCCGAACCTTTAACTGTGTCAAAACTTTCCGAACCTATAACTTTGTCAAAACTGAACCGATTTTCAAAAGGAAAGGCATTTTAGTCGTGGCTCGATCTCAATAATTAAACCGCATTCATAGTTGGAAATGTTTTTTTTTTCGAAATTAATGTTTAAACTTTCCGAACCTATAACTTTGTCAAAACTTTCCGAGCCTATAACTATGTCAAAATTTTCCGAACCTATAACTTTGTCAAAACTGAAGCGATTTTCAAAAGGAAAGGCGTTTTAGTCGTGGCTCGATCTCAATAATTAATCCGAATTCATAGTTTGAAATGTTTTTTTTTTCGAAATTCATGTTAAAACTTTCCGAACCTATAACGTTGTCAAAACTTTCCGAACCTATAACTATGTCAAAACTTTCGAACTTATAACTTTGTCAAAACTGAACCGATTTTCAAAAGGAAAGGCATTTTAGTCGTGGCTCGATCTCAATAATTAAACCGCATTCATGGTTGGACTTGATTTTTTTTTCGAAATTTATGTTAAAACTTTCCGAACCTATAACTTTGTCAAAACTTTCCGAACCTATAACTATATCAAAACTTTCCGAACCTATAACTTTGTCAAAACTGAACCGATTTTCAAAAGGAAAGGCGTTTTAGTCGTGGATCGATCTCAATAATTAAACCGCATTCATAGTTGCAAATGTTTTTTTTTTTCGCAATTTATGTTAAAACTTTCCGAACCTATAGCTTTGTCAATACTTTCCGAGCCTATAACTATGTCAAAACTTTCCGAACCTATAACTTTGTCAAAACTGAACTGATTTTCAAAACGAAAGGCGCTTTAGTCGTGGCTCGATATCAATAATTTAGCCGCATTCATAGTTAGAAATGTTTTTTTTTTTCGAAATTCATGTCAAACTTTGTCAATTTTTTCCGAACCTATAACTGTGTCAAAACTTTCAGAACCTATAACTTTGTCAAAACTCGAACCGATTTGCAAAAGGAAAGGCGTTTTAGTCGTGGATCGATCTCAATAATTAAACCGCGATTTCATAGTTGGAAATGTTTTTTTTTTCGAAATTCATGTTAAAACTTTCCCGAACCTATAAATATGTCAATTTTTTCCGAACCTTTAACTGTGTGCAAAACTTTCCGAACCTATAACTTTGTCAAAACTGAACCGATTTGCAAAAGGAAAGGCGTTTTAGTCGTGGCTCGATGTCAATAATTAAACCGCATTCATAGTTTGAAATGTTTTTTTTTTTCGAAATTCATGTTAAAACTTTCCGAACCTATAACGTTGTCAAAACTTTCCGAACTTATAACTTTGTCAAAACTGAACCGATTTTCAAAAGGAAAGGCGTTTTAGTCGTGGCTCGATCTCAATAATTAAACCGCATTCATGGTTGGACATGTTTTTTTTTTCGAAATTTATGTTAAAACTTTCCGAACCTATAACTTTTGTCAAAACTTTCCAAACCTATAACTATGTCAAAACTTTCCGAACCTATAACTTTGTCAAAACTGAACCGATTTTCAAAAGGAAAGGCGTTTTAGTCGTGGCTCGATCTCAATAATTAAACCGCATTCATAGTTGCAAATGTTTTTTTTTTCGCAATTTATGTTAAAACTTTTCGAACCTATAACTTTGTCAAAACTTTCCGAACCTATAACTATGTCAAAACTTTCCGAACTTATAACTTTGTCAAAACTGAACCGATTTTCAAAAGGAAAGGCGTTTTAGTCGTGGATCGATCTCAATAATTAAACCGCATTCATAGTTGGAATTTTTTTTTTTTCGAAATTCATGTTAAAACTTTCCGAACCTATAACTTTGTCAATTTTTTCCGAACCTTTAACTGTGTCAAAACTTTCCGAACCTATAACTTTGTCAAAACTGAACCGATTTTCAAAAGGAAAGGCATTTTAGTCGTGGCTCGATCTCAATAATTAAACCGCATTCATAGTTGGAAATGTTTTTTATTTCGAAATTCATGTCAAAACTTTCCGAACCTATAACTTTGTCAAAATTTTCCGAACCTTTAACTGTGTCAAAACTTTCCCGAACCTATAACTTTGTCAAAACTGAACCGATTTTCAAAAGGAAAGGCGTTTTAGTCGTGGCTCGATCTCAATAATTAAACCGCATTCATAGTTGGAAATGTTTTTTTTTTCGAAATTTATGTTTAAACTTTCCGAACCTATAACTTTGTCAAAACTTTCCGAGCCTATAACTATGTCATGAAAATTTTCCGAACCTATAACTTTGTCAAAACTGAACCGATTTTCAAAAGGAAAGGCGTTTTAGTCGTGGCTCGATCTCAATAATTAATCCGAATTCATAGTTTGAAATGTTTTTTTTTTCGAAATTCATGTTAAAACTTTCCGAACCTATAACGTTGTCAAAACTTTCCGAACCTATAACTATGTCAAAACTTTCCGAACTTATAACTTTCTTGTCAAAACTGAACCGATTTTCAAAAGGAAAGGCATTTTAGTCGTGGCTCGATCTTCAATAATTA
>JAWNNV010000411.1:0-19237 GCA_035044485.1 Scaptomyza reducta
TTAGGCTGCCAATTAGGAGCAAAAAAGATAAAAGAAGCTTAAATCCAAATAAAAATCCGCTAATTCAAATCAAATGTCTCATGGTAAATTTCGAGTTGGGTTTCGCTGCATTATTAAATGCTCCGCGATTCATTACATAATTACAGTTTGATTTGTGAAAAGGGCATCTGCTGGTCGAGAATACTTTGGATAAGTGCACTTTTGCCTTTTGTAATCAACTTTTTACTGGGTTCACACCAAAACAACAACAATCCACTTTTGATAAGCGAATATCGAAAATAAGCAATGGAGATAAGCATATGGTTTATCAGAGTGTGGCTGAAATGAAATTCGTGTTACCTAGAATTTCCATTAATATGCTGACATATTGGCTGGAAGTGCAAATTAATTAATTCACGACAGCCCAGCGGAAGTAAAAGTATTAAGCAATGTATTATAGCTGTGTTATCGATTCGATATTAGTGACAAATGTTAGAGAGCTTGATATAATAACAATGCAAACAAAAAAAACACATATGGAAAAGACTTTTATGTCCTCTGACTACATTAATATTTTATTTTATCGTTTAGATAAGCTTTGATTGAAAGAAAAAAAAGTAAAGTATTAATCCTATTCCTACATCTTCTTAATGTATATATATCTCTTGCCCATCACCACTTTCATAACCCTTCCTATTCATTTTATCGATCTGCTGAATATCGATAGCAATAAAAACAAAAATATTAATACATTTTGCTCGGTTGAGTTGAATAAAGTTGATAGAGACAGTTTAATAAACTTGCAAATTGGATGTTTTTATGTACCAAAGTAGAGAGCAGGATAAGCAATCGGAAAATAACAGAAATTAAAAACAAAAATAGAGGAATTCTGTGGAAAAACTGTTCCACATTTTTGATTAAGGTTTTTTGCTCAGCGAGGGGAAAATAATTGATTTGTATAAGATAAAGCTTACTGATTTAACGTTGTGCTTTAATGACAAAGACAAAGAAATAAGGAAAATAATAACGGGCTGACAAAAACTAAAAGAAAATAAATGATTAACATTAAACAAATGACAGATTAACATTGCCCCCAATTTTACTTATGAACGCATCTGATTTGGGGGCTGAGGCGTGTTAGTAAAGACAATAGGATGGATTATCATACAAGACAATAACAATGAAAATGTGAAAAATCTTTGTCGTGTGTTTTTGTTTTCAGCTGTGTTTCTGTATGTGTGTGTGTGTGTTTCCTTAGCATCATTTGTATGCAAATGAAGTGAAAATCTAATTATGGGAAAATATGCGCGAAATCTAATGACAAAACAAACAATGAGCGACTCTCGCCCTCTCTGTGTGTGTGTGTGTGTGTGTGCAAATGAAAATGTTTGTATTATGTGTGAGTGATTACATTATGTACAAAAACACACACAAAAACACAAACACACACATACATACACACATACACTTGCAGATAGCAAAGGCAAAAGACGAAGACAATTTGTAATGCGCCAATAAGAATTTATATCACAAGCTTTTCCTTACAGGGCGCAAGGCGCACACGACATCAACGAGAGAAACACATCCCCCCCAACCCCACCCACCAAAAAAAAACGAGGAGGACATCACATAACGGCAGACAACCAGCGAGAAGTACGAAGGGAAAGCAGCTCGCAGTAAGTACGAAGTACGACAACGCGTTGTTTCGCGCTTCCTACATATCGCCCACTGATAAGCAGCGCCAGCCTGCATTGAATCAAAACAACAACAACAACTAGTACAGAAACAATGCGCTGATTGCTAAAGGCACAAACAACGCCAAGCAGCAGCAGCCGTCGTCGCAGTTATAGCAGCAGCAGCAGTCAGCCAGGCAGCCAGCACGTGGCGCTGTGGCGAACATCGTCAAGCGTTGTAATTCGTTGAAAAATTGCCGACTGTGCCGACACCAGCGACGGCGGCAGCGCAGCGATGACGATGACGATGTGAATCGTGAAATTAGAAGAGTGGTGAGTATAAGAGTATAAGAGTTAATAGTAGCGTAAGCAACAACAAACGACAGCCGGCAAAAATACTGAGCAGGGAACAGAATGTGGTAACAGTTGAGAATTGAACACAAACTATGAAAGATTAACGAATATTGGCATATATATGCTTCGATATAATCTAGAAAAAGTGTTAAATTGAGAATACTCGACCCTGAACTCTGGAGTTTACGAATACATGGAAATCGAAATCTTATTTCTATAGTTTCCAAGGCGAGTTTAAAGCATTCGCGATTTAAGATAATGTTATTAACGATTTAGTGTGCAAATCGCAATCGGATAAAGTTATCGAAAATGTAAAAGAGAGCTTATAAAACAAATCCCGAGCATGGCATACAGGAAATAATATTTAAAATCTGAAATCTCTAGCTATTTCAGTCTTTGAGATCGATATTATTACAGACAGATTGTTTATTTTTTTTGCTCATTTTCAATAATTTAAGTATATAGAAATAAATACATTTTCGATGTAAGGACAAAAAGTTGTAATATGTTTGTGATGTGAAACAGATATTTCCCATTTTAATTAAATGTCCCAAAATAATGTCCCAGCAAGCATTCGACTTATACAATTGCGCCCAGTATTTGTCGAACTGGTTCGGCAATTGTGTTCGTCAAAGAAGACGAGGACTATTGCGAAGCCAACCGATTGCCGATTGCTGTTGTTGTTATTCTTGTTGCTGGCAGTGCTTGCTGCTGCTGCGCGATTGGCGACGCACTGCTCTGTGTGTGTGTAGGCAGAGGCGCGTTGCATATCCTTTGGCGCTGATATCAGCAAGCAGTTCAGTCAGTGACACAACTCAGTTTCAATTCGGATGCAGATACAAACGGACGCGTGCGCTCGCTACCCAAATTGAAAAGCCCAGCCAAGGAGCGCGTAAACGAAAAGCAGTTTGAATTAATCTGAATAATATTAAATGCATATGTAGTAACTAAAAGAAAATGAATAGAGAAAAACACAGTTAATATATTTCGCGAGTTCAGATATATATATATCTATATATTTTTTACAATTTTTTTTGTTTTGTTTCGTGAACTAAAAATTATAGAAAAAAGAGAGAAAAATAGAAAAAAAAAGCAAAAAAAAAAAAGAGTTGTGCGCCGGAAATGAAGGATGTCAGTTGTGAGCACATCGAAGAAAGCAACGGAAATTAAAATTTGCATGTGCAACCGGCTGCAGCTGGACACCAAGAGACCGAGAGGCAGGGCGCTATTATTTGTTGCACGAGCGTGGTCAGTGTCAGTGTGAGGGCAAGTGTGGCAAGTGTGTAGTGCTGTGCGGTGTGGGTCAACAATGTGGCCAATACATGAGCGTCGGCTGCTGTTGCTGCCACTGCCAAATCTAAATGAAGCCGGCAATCGAATTCAGCACTCAAAAACTCGGCTCCAAGCTGTTTTCTGAACAAACTTGACAGTCCACCTAAAAAGCCAAAAATCTAAAAAAAAAAATAGAAAAAAAAACAAGAGACATACGGAAAAAGAGAAACACACCAAAAAAAAGGAATCCAAAGAGTGAAGGGAGACCAAGAGATCTGTTGTGCATTAGCCGACAACTAGATAAAACGCCCAACGACATTGACAACGTCATCAACTGCTGCCAGTGTGTCTGCTTCATCAGCAGACAGAGAGGGATACAGAGAGAGAGAGAGAGAGAGAGTTAAACGACTTCTATCTTCAATTTTTTTTTTGCTAAGAGGCAGGGGACAAGGCAAACACTTCTCCTCTTCGCTACAAAGAAAACTAACCCAAACGTAAGCCCCTTGCAGCACCTCTGCAATAATGGCATTGCAAGGACAGACGTTCTGCTTCTCCGCAGCTGGATTTATCGCTTGCTCAGCAATCGTTCTGCTTTGCAGTTCCGGTAAGTGAAATATGGTCTCGCAACGGGCCAAAATAAACCAAAATATCCTGTGCGAAATATCAAGTTGACCCAACCACGCTGATACTCTCCCAAAAAAATAACGTTACAAAAGGTGTTCAAGTGTTTGACGAACTCCTACTTGCAGCGTAAATAAATATCTTAAGAGGGAAACAGAAAAAAATGACCCTTTCTTAAGCGACTATATCAAATATAATTAGCTTCGATAAATATTTGATTCACACACTGATACGGTTAAAAATCAAGTAGAGAAGAAACATTTATATATTTTTTTATTACTGGGCATCGAATTATAATTCTTTGTAAGGTCTGCAGGGTATTTGAAAAACGAACGAAAGATAGAAAGTAAGAAAAAGATTGAATACAATGTGAACTGAGCAGCGGTGGCAAAATCTGCAGCTCCTCAAACTGTTTATTCATTTATACATTCATTCATTCACTCACTCACTCGCCCGGTCATTCATTCAGTTGCTTGGTCAGTTATTCATGCGAGCAAACAGCTGAATTTGTTATTGTACTTTGTACTGCCCCTGCCGCTGTCCCTGCCCCAGCCACTGCTTCTATTTCTATTTCTGTTATTGTTGACGTTGCATCTGGCAATGAAAACGTCATCGAATCTAAAATGTTGTACGAGGAACGTTATACACACATGCATAGACAAATATAGAAGAGGTCAGAGAAAAGGAAGACAAGGTCTTGCTGCAAGTTGTAACAAATTGCTGCAAGTGCAACATCAGTTGCAACGGCAAACTGTTACTGCAGCAAGTGTTGAGTTAATGCATTTCGTTGCACAATAAAATAACTACTTTTTTGGGAGCACTCTCTCCCTCTCTCACTCACTCTCTGTCTCTGCCTAATTCTTGTTGCCACTTGTGCTTTATGAGCTCTTGTTGCACCAGGCAACAAATTCAGGTTCCACACTGGCCTTTATCGTCTGGCTGTCAGTATTTTTAATGACATTTGCAATCAAAGTCGCCCAAAGATTATTCCTCTGGGAATACTCTAACGAAGGAGAGTGGAAGTCAGAAAGTAAAATTTTAATAAAGCAAACAAGCTAAAAAACATGTATGAACGTATACGTAATAGCAGTAGAGTAAGTTTATATAAAAATTTAGCCAGTTAATTGGTTATAATATTTTTTAATTTATTTTGCATGAAACAAACCCATTTTGATAGATTAAATATGATAGAAATTCATGCCCGTATACGTAATATGATTTACTTAAAAATAATTTTTTTGGTTTCTTTACTTATTTATTTCTCTATTTTTTAAATGAAGTACTGCTTCTATGTAAATAATTAAAACAAGAAAGGTGTGAATGTAAAAACTTTAATACAAAAAAAAATTGTGAAAATAAAATAAAGCATATCTTTAGGCATAATCAAAATGAAATGCTTTTCAATACGCAGTGCATATAAGTGTACAACCAAAGCATTTGTTTAATAAATTCAAGGTTTCAATCAATTTCTCATTACTTTTATAAGAGGAAAACACAAATTTTTCCTTGTCAAGCAATTACTATACTTTTTCTTTGCTAGTTTCAATGTAATATATTTTATGTTGTAGTAAAGAAAATTTCAATTAATTGTGATTCCGTAGCCGAAAAGTATTTAATTTCATATTTGAAAACATGTTCCAAAATTTGATTAAATAAATACAAAATAATTGTTTTTATTTTATTTATTAAGTACGCTTCATTTAAACTAAAAGCAAATAGTTCAATAGAAAATCACAAATAATGAACAGTGAACATATTAAAAAATATTCTTGTTCAAAATTACTGGGAAAAAAATAAAAAAATAAAATAAAACAATCACAACAGTTTGGCCAAAACTCAAGAAGCACTTGCAACAAATAGAGCGAAAACGTACAAAATGTGTGAGGCAATATAAATATTTCAGCAAATATAAAATAGCATTTGTTTTTCATTTTATTGTGGTTGTTGTTTAATAAAGTGCAAATTTCACAAACTTGAAAGTTTTACCGTCTGCGTATTTGTTTGCAATTTATTTGCACCTTAACTAAATGATTGGGAAGGGGGGAGTGGAGAAGAAGGTGGGGAGGTAAGGCTAGTTATTCATCGATCTGAAATGCAATTGCAATCCCATTATTCATATATCCCAAGTATATAAGTACTATATAAATAATATTGTGTAAAATGTCACAAAAAAATTTGAAAATAAAAAAATATTAAGGAGTTTCAATTTCAAATCAAGAACGCACACTTAAAGTGCTTAATTAAATTTTGAAAACAATACAATGCAAAGGAAATCCACAAATGAAATTTCTTAAATATTGACTTTGCTAAAAATTTGAAATTGTCATTTGTTTTGGCTGGAAACTGAACCATAAACATATTGAGAGTAAAAACTTTTCTCATGCCATGGAACAACCCATTTTATTTAATCTTTAATAATAATCTATAATATCTAATTTATCACTTAAATGTAACAAATATTTTGTTATTTAGTTCATAACTTTTTTAGTTCTTTATCATTTTATTAAAAGCGAACGGAAATACATAATAAAAAAAAAACAATTTTAGTGTCGTAAATCTTGAAAAATATCGAGCAACACAAACAAGGTGAAAGCATCCCAGACCTTAGAAGCTAGTTACAGATTTTACACCCATGGTTTCGTGTTTAAAATATCTTCTATTCTCTATAAAATAATATTTTGATAGATTATTCCTGGCCTTTTCGTACCCGAACACATTTATTCTTTCATTCTATGTACATAAACATAAAGTAAAGTAATTTTACAATGGATTTTTATTAAATATTCGATTGTATATGTATTACCATAAATACATATCATCGTAAAATAAATATCGTTTCAGGGAAATGAAAGTGCATTTAAATCTAAAATACATTTTTAAATACACAGTAAAGGAAAAATACTACAAATTGCATATAAAATCGCAAAAGAGAAAAAAAAGTTCATGTGCATAGCAAACAAAACAAAAATCAAGATAATCAAAGTGTTTCTCTTTGAGTTCATAATAAATAATAATAAAATTCCTACAATGAAAACTATACTAAGAACTTATTCTTCAAAAATCCCAGCACATATTTATAAGCAACTACAACTATATATGCCGATTATAATTATCATTATTTTGTATGTGTGATTTTATTAGGTCGTTGTCATACCTCTTTGTGTGGCGACATACTAGTATATTTGATTTTTATGGCTATAGCGTATAGAAATAATAAAAAATCAGATGAGGTCGTTACAAACAAGTCTAACTGCACACAGGACAATCAACTTGTCTGACTGCCTGACTCTTTGACTCTTTCACTACATGTCTGTCTATCTGTCTTTCTGTCTGTCTGTGTGTGTCTATGTGTGTGCTGCTGATGTGAGTGCCTGCTGTTGTGGTTTATGATACACCATTTAGCTCGAGGGTTGTTTTGACAAATTGTGCAAATTATTGTGTTAAATTTGCCCTTGAGGTGAAAAATCATTTTGACATGGCGCAATGCCAATGGATAATAAATATTCTTCTTTTTTTGTTGTTTGTGCGGCTATTTTCGGTTCGTGTATGTGTGTGTGGGAGTGTTTAGTTGATTGTTTAGTTGTCTGTCAAGAGCTGTGTGCCATGGGCCAAAAAAAACGGCGACTGACAATCGACAATCGACAAGTCGATAAATGAGAATGAAAATGAGCTTAAAAGCAGTTGTTTTTGTTGCTCTTACTGTTGGAATTTGGCTTCAAAGGCCAATGCCACACACAGAATGTTGCATGTAACAACAATTGAGCCAGCTTTTGCCCAAGCCACTTAATCGGTGTCGACCAGGCAGCTACACTGAACAAAACATTCAAACTTCTCGCACTGGCATTCATTTAATAGCATTGAGTTCGTTCAGTTCTTTAGTTGGTTCAACTGGGTGTTCCTTCAATAATTTGTGTTTTCCGAAATACCAAAACGAACCATAAATGACCAAAAACGATCAAAACCCTTAAACGAATTCAATTAATTGCAGATAAATATGTAAAAATGTTTTCTTGATTCGGAATCTATAGAAGATATTAATGCACATTGCTTTCTGATAATTTATAAAGATTGGTTTAAAAAGAATATATTTTTCATTAAGTTTTCTGTCTTTCTTTGCTCTAGTTCTCTTTTTTCTTCTTTTGTTGAGATTAACAAAATATGTTCTGGCTTTTTTTCTTAGTGTGTAGTAAAGATCCATAAATTTTAATTCGGTTGTTTCTTGTTGGTTTTTATTGTTGTTTTTTTTTTTGTCGCTAAGCGTAAAGTGTAGAAAAAGTTGTGGAAACTTTACGGAACCTATGTAGCCAGGAACTTTACAACGATTTCGTATGCAGTGTTGACGTGACTCGCATTAGCATTGCACACGTGTGCCACGCCCCTACGAAAACCGCCCACCGCCCACTCTCTCCTATGCTTTGCCTACTAATGCGCTCTGTTGCTTATTATCGAAATTGTATATGCCACAAAACTGCAGCGCCAACTTCCTCACTTACCTCCGCCATGTTATGTCTTTCCCTCGAAAGGTGCCTGACTTTAGGATATATATATTATTTTTTTTCGAGGGGGCTTCTTGGGCAAAGTCTTTGCCGGCAGCAACTTATTAAGATAGTTGGTTAGTTGGCGCGTCTAGACGGTTTTTAGCCAAATTATGGTTTTCAAACGTTTTTGGGTTTCAACTAACTATCCCTCACCTCCACCTCCCCCACACACTTTGCTGCTGCACCGTAACCATGCCCTCTTTGTCGCTCACTAAGAAACTTAACATGAGCTTTTTGTTGCCACAATTGTTTGCACGTGTGTGTGTTTGTGTTTGCTGGCATGTCAAGGAATTGGCCATTAGAATGAGTTCGGTCTACATGCGCCTGGAGCCCTACAATTTGCCACCGCGAATTGTGTTGCTAAAAAGTGTGGCACGCTTGTTGTTGCAGCGGCACGGCGGGAGAGTGATGCGGGGTTTGGAAAAGCTTTGTTGGTTTTCGGTTTGCTTTTTTCATCCCTTTTTGACATTTAGCTTGGCGACCTTTGCACAGCCACAAATCTGTTCAGCCTTTAAATATTAATACCAAAACACAAAACGCAAATCCGTGAATGCATGTTAAATATTAAATTTGCGTTTTCGAGTATGCCCACAATGTGGGTCAAAATGCGTAACGTGGGTTTATTCAAAAGTTGCAACAACTTTTATAAAGAAAACTATAAATTGATCCTTCGGAAAACCGAAAAATCTTTAAAATACTGATTTACTTACAAAAGAAGAAGTTTTTGTTTAACAGTAAAGGACCTTGGCACTCGAGTAGTAAAAATATTTCCCTTATTTATTACTGTAATAGTTTTATTCATTTGCCTCCTTATCCATATCAATGAGCTAGGGCCAAAAGAAGTGTTTTTATACCCTGAACCCATTGAAAATGGATAAAAAGGGTATAATGGTTTTGTGCAAAAGTATGTTACAGGCAGAAGGAAGCATCTCCGACCCCATAAAGTATATATATTCTTGATCAGCATCAACAGCCGAGTCCATATGTATGAACGCGTCGATCTCAGAGACTATATGAGCTAGAGACTCCAGATTTGGAACATAAGCTCGCTTAATCCCTAGGCAGTACAAGTTTGTTTCAAATTTTCGATAACTCTTCCCGTTTCCGATATACACATGTGATCGATAACAACAAAATCTTGAATATCTTGAATATTAAACGTGGTTTGAAACATTAGACGAAATAATTACAATCTGTTAATTGTTTTTCGAAATCGGTTTAGAAACACCGGAGATATGGAACACTGAAGTTAAGAAAGTATGCACTGCACGCGTACACACACACATACCGGCAAGCAGTGACTGTACGCGTAAAGTATAGGGTTCAGGGTATCGTCCAGTCGGGCTTTCTCGACTAGAGCCTTTTTACTTGTATATTATAAGGAATTAACAAAAATTAACGATATGAAATCGATAGAAAATGTGTATCAAGATAGACAGAAACAAAAGGTATCAGACAATTCACATTATAGGCCTAAAATAAACTTAAAAACAAATAAATAACATGCGAACAAAGAAAATATATAGAGATAGCGAGAGAGAGAGAGAGACATAGAGAGAGACAGAGAGAGACACAGAGAGGGACAGAGAGAGAGAGAGAGATGGTAAAAAGGAATGTGAACATGAATAAACTTTTGCTGTTAACTCATGGCGTGAATTGCACATATTTGTTTGATGTGGTTTTCCTGCTCTCATGTTGTTTTAACTATTTCGCTAGCCTGGCAAGAGTATTTGAATATTTACTACTTTTTATTCTACGAACCGCAATCATTCAGATTATGATCCGTGCAGAGAAAGCCAGCTAGTTAAACTTACATATTTAAACATAACCCATTTGATTTTGATTGATTTAAAATATGTATTCAATATCTTTGGCAAGGGTATTGAATCATCAGGACGGCAGAATTTGCTTTCTTCATTATTTATTTTGTTTTATTTATTTTTGTGGCATTGTTTTTTTGCACATTGTTGACCTATTTTTTAATTTACTTGCCACCCCTGTGGCCAAAGATGAAATTGGAATTTTATTTGAAAACCAACAAAAGTATTTCTCACGGTTTTTTGCAGTTCGGTTTTGTTGTTTTGTTTTGTTTTAAATTGCTGCCACGCACACAAATATACCCGCAAAAATAACAGCAGGAAACATCAACAACAACAAATACTTTTGACGCCATTGCCAACAATTTTTGAGTTTACATTTTTTATTTTTCTTTGTTGGAATTCATTTGTTACTTTGTACCCCATAACCAACAACAACAACAACAACAACAATAAAAACCAACACAATATTGAAATAAAACAGAGAAACACGAAAAATTGCGGCGACTGACAAAAAAGTTTGGCAAAACATTTACAGAAATCGTGTAATTGCTCAAGAATTGCTGCTGCTCTCATTGTTCGTGGTAATCAAGTGTTTAAAGTGCAAATTGAAGTGAAGAAAATGATTGAAAGCACACACAACATTTAATCGTAGCGAAAAGCAATAAGCAATGTATTTTCAAATCGTGTCTAGCTAAGCCTAAGTAGCACAGGCAATACCACGTATGTTCCATCCAGCTACGACTTTTTAGTTGAACCCTTTGAGATGACCATTACTTACATATGGGCTTATTTAAGTCGTCAGCATCAGCCTAAAAGCAACTCGAAAACCGAGCTTTTACGGACTGAAAGAACGAAACTATGTCGAATACTGTTCAGGACGAATGTGCTCATATTTTTGGAATCTGAGCTTCACTTTTCAGGACTTTTAATCCCCATTTCAAGCTATGTGTTGTTGCACTCAGTTTTCATGCTGCATCTGAAGAGTTTCTGCTCTTGCATTCTGTTTTTAATTTTCAAAGTCCATAAGAGCTAAACGAGTTTACACGACTTTTAAGAAATTTTACTTTAAAGATCAGGCCACGGATTCAATTGGCCAACTCCATTAAAACAAATTAACCCAGTGGCAAAGTTTCGGCCACAACAACAACAAAAGACAGCCAAAGTGTCAAAACAGGCATCCTGCCCTCTCCCCCTTTTCCACCTGCTCTGCGCCGCAACCCCAGCAAAATGCCAAAGCCAAACCGAAATCCATTGGGAAGCTATTGTTGAGATAAATGTGTTTGTATATGTGTGTGTGTGGGTGGGTGGGTGTCTGGGATGGAGGGGAATACCAAAGTTATGCCCGTCAATCTTCGCGAGGAGGCGACAGTTTGATAAACTGAGAAACGCTGGCGAAGTCGACGTCGATGTATCCTTCAGATACCCAGATACTGCTCAGATACTCAGATACTAATCAGCGTTCGTTGAGCGCTTAACAGGAAGTCATAAATTGTCGCCAGGCCATGACACAGCATATCTGTGTGTGTGTGTGTGTGTGTGAGTGCGTCGCGCCCTTGTCTAGAAATTTTAATTAAAAGCGATGACATAGCGAGTAATTCGATATCAGAATGTCGCCTATTAATTTTAAGGACATTTCCTTTATTGATTCTTTGTCAATATTATATTGAGCCCATAATTTACACATAAAAGGGCTCACTACATACAAACACACACACACACAAATACATATTGTAGTGATGTTTGCGGCTTGTCCATTGTCTTTGACTTTTAGATTTGACTTTGGCTCTCGGACGCCTTTGTTTGACTCGGTTCGAGTGTGTGTGTGTGCTTGGTTGTGCATGTGTTGCATTCACTTCAAGTAAAACTGAACAGGGCCGGATTCGGGTACAAATAATCGGTCCAGAATTAGCCTCACATTATTGTTTCAAGCTGATCTAACCTTTCCAGCTGAATTTTTCGAGAAAATCGGAACTCATATGTTTACGATTTCTTTTATTTGTTATTTTAAAATTAGGTAAAACCTGATCAGATTCCCAAGCAGTGAACTATAGTTATGTAAACTACTTCTTTGGAATGCAAGACAAACAAAGAAGCCGACTTTTTATACCCTGAACCCATTGAAAATGGGTAAAAAGGGTATAATGGTTTTGTGCAAAAGTATGTAACAGGCAGAAAGAAGCACCTCCGACCCCATAAAGTATATATATTCTTGATCAGCATAAACAGCCGAGTCGAGTTATGTATAAACGCTTTGATCTCAGGGACTATAAGAGCTAGAGACTCCAGATTTGGAACATAAGCACGCCTAAGCTCTAAGCAGTACAAGTTTGTTTCAAACATTCGATAACTTTATCCGTTTCCGATATACACATGAGAAATGTATATTTTATGTGCAACATTTGTGTGTCATGTTAGCCTCGTTTCAGGCCGTTATTCCGCTTAAGTTCGCACCTGGCGTCGAACTCGTTACTAGGGCGTGTTGTCTTTTGATGCGCAACGCCATCATAAGGACTCATTCACACACACACACAGACACGCCCTATACAAATGCAGTATGTGTGTGTGTGTGCGTGCGTGACTTTTGTTCTTGTTGTCTTTTCATTGCCACTTTCCATTTAGGAACAACAACAACCGCAACCATGAACGACATTACGACTCTTGATCCTTTTGCCTTTGACATTGTCCACCCCTCCCCCCTTTTTATCACTGTTTCTCTAACCCTGTATCGCTATCTTCATTTCGATTTTGATTTAACGTTCTTAATTACAACAACATCAACAACAACAACAGCAGCAACAATAATAACAACATACAAACAATAACAAGAACAACGACAACCAAAAACAAATCTGACTTAGTCATCGCTAGGCGCTTGTTATCGATAAGCTCATAATAGGAGAATGCGTAAATACGGTAACGGGGAAACGGGGGTATGGGGTACGTTGTACGAGGGACGGGCAAACAATGGATTGGCATGTTCAATATGCCGAAAGCGTAAACCTTTGTTTATTGGTTTAATTGCGTACGCAGCTTTGATGTTTAAAGCCACAAAAGTGTTTTTGAATTATTGGATAATCCCCTTGCAATACGCAAACCTGAAAATCTAAACAGCTTCTAATAAGTATAAAACAGTCAATAGAAGCCAATTTTGAAGAAAACAATGCCACTTAACTTCGTATTGAATATAACTTTAAAGAAAACAAGCCAATCGCTAGCTGATTGAAGATAAAATTAATCAAGCGTAAAACTATTGCCACTTTGAATCGCATTGCAAACTTTGACTTTGTGCCAAACGAACGAGCAAAAATGTGCAAATGAAGATACAAGCATAAAACAACCCGAAAACAGTTTAAGAGTGAACGAAAGATATTCTGTCAATGAATGCCATTTGAATAGATAATGAAATTCTGGCAAATCTCTCTTCATAAAGCATCCAACAAAGTGGCGACACTCGGTCCGTCCAACATAAAGATAAAGGAGACGAAGGACCAAAAGAAAGTTGTACTAAAAAAAACCCTCCGGAATGTGGCCTGAAAAACTGTTAGAACAATAAATTAAGTTGCTGTTGCAGCATAAAACCAAATTGCCAAATGACTCAAGGCGCAAAGGACAAGCGGTAGGGGGGGGCGGAGGTATATTTCTTGGTTTTAGAAAATGTGCAATCTGTTGACGAATCATCAGAGATGAAACGATTCGAATTGAGACTCAGTCGAAACTACACATTGCAGCAATTTGGATACAATACTGCTGGCACCAGCAGGGGTCGGATTCGTATTGGGGTGGTGATGGTGGTGCTTGTGGTGGTGGTGGTGGATAGCAAAGCGACCCTTGCAAAATGCCGTAAAACATTCTCAAATGTTTTTTATTGAGGGCTTTGTGCCATTTTTTGGTTTGACTTCGTTCCGAGGCCAATTTAATAGCATACTTTACAGCGCTAAGCAGGCATCAACAACAACAACAAAAACAAGAACAGCAGCAAAAGCAACCAAAACGAAGCGAAGAACTAGTTGTTGTAGCTGAAGAAGAAGAAAAATAAAGAAATATGAAGCCAGCAGCAAGCAGCAAGAGGAAAAGCCAATGCTAAAGGAAGAAAGTTACAATAACAACAACAACAACTATGCCACAAAATACGCGACAAACAAACACAAAATGAAGTGACGGCAACTCGCGACTTGCGAATCCAGCCAAACGGACGTTCATTGTTATTTTAAGAAAAGCAACACGACAAACCGCCTACCACAACTCCCCGTCACACAAATCTCTGACTCCAACGCCGCCAACTCCTCCAACAACTTTACTATCTAACAGTCAGACACAGACAACATTGATACCGCGTAGTTTAACTGTGAAGGAAATAAAGAAGTAAGATCAAGTTAAAGACTCTTTGCTTCTTCTCTGTTTTGATCTGATTTGGCTTCGGATAAACAATAAAAGAATTTTGTTAAGTTCAGTTGGAAAATATATTTAAATTCACCAAAAAACTTTCGTACAAAACTTATTTATATAACTTTCAAAAAGGTTTAATTTTGATAGTTGTGGGAATGAGATATAACAAAATTTTTTATTGAATTACTGTCTAGATGATGTCTTGTAGTAGTTAATATGCCCTACTGAGCAGAGGGTATATGAAAAGAAGACAGCGCATAACGCTGGTAGAGCTGCAGCAGGAAGCAGCAACGAATCCAGCGACTCCCTTTCTCAACTTCCGCTCCGGCTTGCAGCAATTTCTTTTGGCTTTATTGCCCCACAACCCCATCAATGTCTCCCTTTCTTTCCTTTCCTCTCTCTTCTCTCTCTCTCTCTCTTACTGGAACATACAAACAGTGTGCTACCCGCTGCGACACGACGCATATAGCATAAATTTTGAATACGCTCCAAAAATAGACAAAAAAAATGAATAAAAGGAGAAGAGAAGAGGATTGGGTTGAGTTTTTGGTCCGAAAGAAAAATAGCGAAAATTGTCTGTCGCTTGATAAAGCGGAAGCAGAACTTGCCCAGTAAACGAAATGTGGCAACTGAGTGTAAACTTTATTGGCGCCCGACGGACTGGCGACGCCATCGCCATCGCCGATGCTGACGTCGACGCCAGGCATTTGGCGACAATAACATTTGCCAGGAGAGACCGTCCTAGCCATATATCCAGGAACCGCTGCCGACACGCAACGCATTTTGGACCAATGGATGCCCCATTCGACGGCGGCATCGGCATCGGCATCGGCGACGGCGTCGGCGTCTCGATGGCTGGCACCGTGAAGCCATAAGTGAAGCTGCGCTTTGTTTGTTTTGTCTGCCTCATTTCTCACTCTGTCTGCCTTTCAGTCTGACTGAATGTCTGACTGTGTGTGTGTGTGTGCTGTGCTTCATAAGGAAAAATCTTACATTAGTTGATTTCATGCGCTGTTTACATTGGCAGCGAATTATGCGCATTGAAGAGCCAAAAGATTTGGGCTGCCAAATGTGTTCCATTCCCAAAAACTTCTCGGCACCCGGTCAAATTCAAAACGGAGTTTACATATCGTGTGCGTTTGTGTCTATGTGTGTATGTGTGTGTGTGGCTTAAAGTCTTGGCATATTAATGCATGCTTCATTCTGTTATTGTCTCTTTTTTCCAACTGAAACGTTTCTTTTTTTTCATTCTCACAATATTTAATCTTTTTTTTCTCCTCTCATTCCATATTTTCCTTGCGCATTTTCGCAGAGGTCCTGTCTAGCTGGGAGGAATGGTGGACATACGATGGCATATCCGGTAAGTTCCAGCTTTATTTAAAACCAAGCCAATAGCGAAACCAAAAACTTACGACAAAATGCATTTGTACACTAAATTTAAAGAAGTATTTGTTGAAAAGTGTAACGAGTGCGGAATACTCGCTGCAACAAATAAAAACAATTGACAGCAAATTTATTTGAACTATAACATAATGATTATTGATTAGACATACTATTTTTTGGATTTTAGGAGCAAATATCTTAATAATGGATGTGATTTTTATTAGTTAAAGGTTCTCTTACTAAATCATTTACCAGCACATTTATTTGTATTGTTGCACGTTAAGAAAACAAATTTGTTAAATGTTTATAAAAAGTGGAACTAGCAAAAGGATGAAGCGAAACGAAAGAGATTAATAGAAGAGAAGTTAGACATTTATTTAATTATTAGTTGTTGAATGGAGTGATCAATAAAGATAAAATGTAACTAAAATACGATTCATAAAAAAACGGCAGCGGAATCATGAGGCGAAGAAAGAGACAAAAAGAAGAAAAATAATAGAAACGAAAGTAGAAATATAGATATAGATATTGATATAGATTTAGGCATAGATATATATATAGATATAGTTGTAGATATAGATAAAAATAGAAAGATAGAAATGTAAGTAGAAACACAGAGATACAGATAAAGATATTGATATAGATATATAGGAATAAGATATTAAAATAATATATTGGTAAAGAACGATTCAGAGATAGAAATATATTTAGATACAAATAGATACAGATTCATTCAGATAGAGAGATAGTTATATAGATAGGGATAGCCAGTTAGATAAAGATAATGATCAAGATAAATTTGCAGATACTGATACATATACAGATACCCGTTTATATATGCAAGATACGCCTTTTGCATCAATCTAAGTTGTTAATACTGTAAACCAGCAACATGTTTGTAAATAATTCAAAATGCAACACACCACGCACAAGCGTATTGATGTGCATGTGTGTGTGTGTGTGTGTGTAGGGGCGAATGGCTTTGAACCTGAATATGCCACAGGCACTGCGGAGGTCTGTTTGTGTTTTTTTTTTATTTGTTATTATGCCGCACAGTTGCAGGTTGCAACTGAATGCATTTTTTTTTATGCACCACAACAGATCAATAACCATAACAACAGCAGCACCAACAACAATTGGCACGCAACAGACAAGGCAGCAAAACAAAACGAATGAGCAAGTGAATGCAATGCAAACACAAAATGAACATCAGCATCTGTAGCAGCGTTGCAGGCCACAAAACGTTGAACTGAAATGTAGCGCCTTTTAAACTTTGGCATTTATTGCCAACAGTAGGGTGTCCGCAAAGTGTTACACTCTTACTCAGTTCAAGCGTATTGATTGTTACCTAACGTTTATATGTGCCACTTATGAGAATCACAAATGTTATATAACACAATTAGAGATTAAATAACGATTTAAAACTTCGAAGCACAGTTTGTTGGTACCACATACAGTATTCATTATATAACATAAGAGTATGTCTAGGACTCGCTCCCTTCATCTAGAAGTTAACACTTTTGTCCTTCGACCTATTTAAAGACCTGTCCAATCGAGTATCTTGTCACATGAATATTGACTTCCAATTACCGAGTCGGAAGAGGATATAAATTTTTTGTATATATATGCAAGTTTGGCTGCCTGGCTTACTCCTTGACATTCTTCGTTAAATGTGCTGGTACCAGTAAATATTTGGAGAGCATTGCAGAGTACGCAAATTTTGGAAAATCACTTTGTTGCACATTTTTCATTTTGATTTGCCAGCAATGCAGCAGCAAGCTCCAAAAAATAAATTTAATTTTTCCATACGTCTGCAGCACAAACAACACTCCCACTCCTCCCACCCACTCTCTCATTCATTCCACATAAGCACACTTTTCACAAGGGTGAGGCGTTTGTTTTGAAAACTTTCGCCATTTTCGACACACACGGTGTCAAACAACATTCGCAACTATCGCTTACCTATAGGTGAGGCAAAGAGGCGGTCTTTTTTTAAGCGGAGGGGCGTGACTATTCCCTTTTGGATCATTTAATTGCTGTTTAAACTGACAGACAGCAGCAGCAGATGCGAACAAAAAGGCAGCACTGGGAGAAGATACGAAGCTTATGAAATTTTATTTGGTATTTGAAGTTCCGAATTCAACATTTGCCAGGCGGCAACAGATTGGTCCGGACAACCGATTGACAGTCAGTCAGTCAGCAATCATTCACTAACCGTTACATTCTTTTTAATACCCTGAACCCATTGAAAATGGGTAAAAAGCCCTAGTAAAAGTTTGTTTCAAAGCATTGATAATTCAACCCGTTTCCGATATACACATGGAATCTTAAATTCGGAAAACTTGGCTCTTAAAACTAAAGACGAAGTTATGAAATGTGTGTATTTTATTAAAATTGTTTGAGAAACACTGGATATATGGAAGATTAAAGTTTAGTCTTCAAGCGTTGGTGTAGTAGTGGAAACCTGACTGTACTTGTAGGGTCCTAGGGTTCAGGGTATCTCCTAGGCGAGCTTACACGACTATAACCATATTACTTTTTATTATTAGTATTATGGAGTAAATATTTACAAAAGAAATTACTAAATTTTAAGGTTTATGTTTATTGAGTATTGAGTGAAGAAAATCTATTTCATGGCTATTCAATAATATGTTATTGAAACAGCTCTGACAGGATACAAAGGACTTATTTATTGCAAATCCTTCTTACTGTATCGATAATAATGAATAATATTATTAGGATTCTATGGTATACATTTAATTGTTTTCAATTTTGTATATTGAGAATCATTTAATAAATAACTTCTACTTATTTTGAAATGATAATAATAAACATTATATATATATAATATATTATATACATTAAACCTTAGAATTTACTAACAGAACCTTAAACAAGAATTTAAAAATATATTTGATTCCATTTCTAACTAAATTTATCTCTTACAGTGAAGTAATCATTTAAAAATATATAATTTATAAACACTAAATAAAAAAAAATATCATTAACGCACAAAACTGCAGGATATTATCGAGTTGTTAAGTTTAATCCATAATAATATTTATTGTGCATTTTGTGCAGGTCCAAGCTTCTGGGGCCTCATCAATCCGCAGTGGAATATGTGCAACAAAGGACGCCGCCAGTCGCCCATCGATGTGGTGCCCGATAAGCTGCTGTTCGATCCTTACCTGCGACCGTTGCACATTGACAA
>JAWNNV010000413.1:0-153220 GCA_035044485.1 Scaptomyza reducta
TGATGCGCCACGTGAAGGCATACGGCGTATACTAAAAGAGGTATAATTATTCAATAGATAAATGGGAGTATGATTTAATGAAATGAGCATGAATTGCAGGAAACTGGCTCAGATTTAACGGCTGCGGGTCTGGTGGATACCTCAAGGATTGGCTGGGTGCGCATGGGCACCACGGTGGCGACCAATGCTCTGCTCGAACGCAAAGGTGATCCTGTTGTCCTAGTGGTTAAGCACTGAAATCCGAGATCTGCTCTACATTGGCAACCAGGCGAGACCAAAAATCTTTGATCTCAACATACGCAAACCAGCTAATCTCTACCAGACGGTCGTCGAGGTCAACTGTCGCATTGTGCCCGAGCAGTCGGAACGTTGTCGCTAAGTATGTTGACTTGGTTTCATCATATATTTATTAGCTTGCTAACGACATGCCTTCCAGATCAACAGTGGAAAGTCCTGCAGGGCATCACTGGAAGCAATTACTTGGAAGTAGAACCGGTGGACGAGTCGGCTGTGCGGGAATCCTTAGCTGGCGCTCGCCAACAGGTCATAAACTCCGTTGCTGTGGTGCTCACCCACAGTTACGCCTGTCCGGAGCATGAACTGCGCATTGGAGAGATTGCCACCGAGCTGGGATTCAGTCATGTCACACTGTCCCACAAGGCTATGCCCATGTGCCGGGTGGTGGCTAGAGGTTATACAGCCTGTGCGGAGGCATATCTAACACCACACGTAGATCGTTATCTAGCGAGGTGAGTTATTCTCTCTCTCCCTCTCTCTCTCTCTTTCTGTACGTATATAAATCTTTGTGTTTGTGTGTGTGTGTAGTTTAACTGCTAATAAATTAGTGTGATGAGAGTGCGTCTTTGTTTTTGGTCAATCCACAATTCAGAAATCCAAAACAACGGCGACAACAATAAAGATAATGATAATAATATAAAGAATGCAAACACAAACACGTCGCTAGAAAAAGTCTAAGTGAAAAGCTTTCCTCACACAAAACTTTTTGAGTCTAACAATGCAATAACAAAATTTCAGTGTTCTCTAGTGTACAGTGATGGTCAAAAAAGTAGTCAAGCCCAATTTAACAGTGCAGTAACAAAATTTTCCGTTGAGCGTCATTCGACATTTATTGATTACTTAAAGCAATTACGTTTGTGCAAGACTTTATTAATTTTTGAATTTACACAATTGCAGCTTTAAGTCTAGCCTCGAGAATCAATTGAGTGGCGTTGATGTGCTCTTCATGCAATCGGATGGAAACACAAACAAACGTCTAAGTGAAAAGCTTCACAACAAAATTTCAGTGTTCTGTAATGTAAAGTGATGCTAAAAAAAGTCCAAAATTCCCATTTAACAGTGCTGTAACAAAATTTTCCGTTGAGCGTCATTCGACATTTATTCATTACTTAAAGCAATTATGTTTGTGCAAGACTTTATTAATTTGAATTTACTCAATTGCAGCTTTAAGTCTGGCTTCGAGAATCAATTGAGTGGCGTTGATGTGCTCTTCATGCAATCGGACGGTGGCTTAACTAATATGGAGAACTTTCGTGGCGCTCGTGCCATACTCTCCGGGCCGGCAGGTGGCGTTGTCGGTTATGCATTGACGGGTTGCCGTGAAACTGAGCTGCCATTGATTGGTTTCGACATGGGCGGCACTTCCACCGATGTGTCTCGATATGCCGGCAGCTATGAGCATGTGATTGAGAGCACCACGGCGGGTGTGACAATACAGGCGCCACAATTGGACATCAATACGGTGGCGGCGGGTGGCGGTTCCCGACTCTTCTTTCGCTCGGGCATATTTGTGGTGGGTCCAGAGTCAGCTGGCTCGCATCCGGGACCAGCGTGCTATAAGAAGGGCGGTCCACTGACTGTTACCGATGCCAATCTGATGCTTGGACGCATTATCTCCCCCAATACTTTCCCCAGATCTTTGGTCCCAATGAAAACGAACCTCTGGACTATGAACTGACGCGCACGAAGTTTGCCGATCTGCAGTCGGATATCAATGCTCACTTGAAAGCGACCGGAGATTCCAGAGTGCTAAGCATAGAGCAAGTGGCTCTGGGATTTATCCGTGTGGCCAACGAAACCATGTGTCGTCCCATACGCGCTCTAACCCAATCCCGTGGCCTGGACACGGCCAATCATGTGCTCTCCTGTTTCGGCGGGGCGGGCGGACAACATGCCTGCTCCATAGCCAGAAATCTGGGCATTGCCAAGGTTCTGGTGCACAAATAGTGCTGGAGTACTCTCCGCCTATGGCATGGCCCTGGCCGATGTGGTGCAGGAGCTGCAGGAGCCCAGCGGCATTGAGTACAATGAGGCGAATGCTCAGCTCCTTAAATCCCGGCTGGATGCCTTGTCGGAACGGTGTCATGCGCAGCTGGCGGAGCAAGGATTTAAGCATATTGAGTTGCAGGCATTCTTTTACATTTGCGCTACGAGGCCACAGATGGCTGCTTTAATGTGCTCACCAGCTGCTGTAGACTGAAAATCCAACGTGGATCGGTTCTAGTTGCGGCCTATGGTGATTTTCATGTGACTTTCCTGGAACGCTATCGCACCGAGTTTGGCTTTGTGCTCCAGAATCGACGCATCATTGTGGATGACATACGCATACGTGGTCTGGGCAAGAATGAGACGCCACCGGAGGCGCAAGTGGAACGTGCCCAGGAGCCGAAACCAGATGCCGAAGGAACTACCAGGCTGCACTTTGATCAGGGCTCCTACGATGCGCCCATCTATTTGACCAAGCATCTGCGTGCGGGTCATCAAATCGCTGGACCCGCTGTGCTCATCGATCAGCTGTCCACAATCATTGTGGAGCCCGAGTGCCAGGTGCATGTGAGCAGCCATGGTGATCTGATTATGGATGTGCAAACGAGTGGCAAGCATGGCATCAATGCCGACTTGGATCCAGTGCATCTGAGCATCTTTAGTCATCGTTTCATGAGCATCGCCGAGCAGATGGGCAGGTGAGGTGCTTCAATACTCTGCGCTTGCTCGAGAATTGAAGAGAGAAGTCTGTTTTTTTTCTTTCAGGGTACTTCAACGCACTTCGATTTCAACCAATATCAAGGAACGTTTGGATTTCTCCTGCGCCTTGTTTGGTCCGGATGGCGGGCTGGTCAGCAATGCACCACATATTCCAGTGCATCTGGGTGCCATGCAGGAGACGGTGCAGTATCAGCTTAGGGTCCGTGGAGAAACATTGAAAAATGGCGACGTCATCTTGGCTAATCATCCCCAAGCGGGTGGCTCCCATTTGCCAGATCTAACCGTTATAACACCAGTCTTTTATGAGTAAGGAAGAACTCTTGAAAGGATTAGTGTTTCCCCCATCTCACTCTCTTTCCATTGCAGGGGCCAGTCGCGTCCGGTGTTCTTTGTGGCCTCGCGTGGACATCATGCCGATATAGGAGGCATTACGCCGGGCTCAATGCCGCCGCATTCGACATCTTTGTCCCAGGAGGGAGCCGCCTTCAAGTCCTTCCTCATTGTGGAGAACGGAGTGTTCCAGGAGCAACAGATTGTCCAACGCCTGACAACGCCAACGGGCGCCAAGGGAGCTGTGGGCACCCGGAACCTTAGCGACAATCTATCCGATCTGAAAGCCCAGATCGCGGCTAATCACAAGGGTATTCATTTGGTGTCCGAGCTCATCGATAGCTATGGCTTGCATGTTGTCCAGGCGTACATGACGCACATACAAAGGAATGCAGAGCTTGCGGTGCGGGATATGTTGCGTCAGATTGGCAAGGATGCGTTGGCAAGGACAGGTTCGACGGTGTCCAAGCACAGGAGTTTATGGATGATGGTTCACCCATTACACTCAGGGTTACCATAGATGCTGAGCAGGGCTCAGCACTGTGTGACTTCACTGGCTCTGGTCAGGAGGTGTGGGGCAACTGTAATGCTCCGCGTGCCATTACATTGTCAGCTCTGATCTATTGCCTCCGTTGCATGGTGGGACACGATGTGCCCCTTAATCAGGGTTGCCTCGCGCCCATTCGGGTGATCATACCAAAGAACTCCATATTGGATCCGTCAGAGGGCGCTGCTGTTGTCGGTGGCAATGTGCAGACTTCGCAGCGTATTGTGGACACAGTCCTGAAGGCATTCGGGGCATGTGCCGCATCCCAGGGCTGCATGAACAACATTACGATTGGTGATGAGCAGTGGGGCTATTATGAAACTGTTGCCGGCGGAGCTGGCGCCGGACCGGGTTGGCATGGTGCCGGTGGTGTACACACGCACATGACCAATACACGTATTACGGATCCGGAGATCTTGGAATTGCGCTATCCCATGATACTGAAACGTTTCTGCTTGCGCACGGATGGCTCCGGCGGACAGGGCCAGCATATTGGAGGCGAGGGCGTCGAGCGATATTTGCTTTTCCGCAAGCCAGTTACATTATCCGTTCTCACCGAACGTCGCACACTGCAGCCGTACGGTCTAGCTGGCGGCGAGCCGGGCAAACGTGGACGCAATCTAATCATTAAACATGATGGCAGAGTTATTGCCCTTGGTGGTAAGACCTGCATTGATGTTGAGGCAGGCGTAAGTATAACCCGGCACCTTTATATATGCCAAAATAATATATCGGCTGTATTTTCCAGGATACATTTGCAATGAAAACACCTGGTGGTGGTGGCTATGGTGACGCCTCCAAAACTGATCTGTCCTCGCAGAATAATGAAAACACACAGAAGTTTATTGAACGTGGCACAGTTCATGATTATCGTCAAGCACAGGAGTCTGCATAAATATGCATTAAATTAAGCATGTTTTATTCCATTATATTTATAAAAGAAATTTTATTAAAATTCAAACTGCCGCTTATTACGTGTGTGACCAGATATGTTGTTTACCTTGTCGATGTACTTTTAGTGCGAAACAGCTGTTCAATGCCTACGGCGAATTTACCTATCGATTGCATGCTACTCTTTACCTGTTGCTAACCTATCGATTAATGCAGTTCTTAAATCAACCATCTCTATTAACATTTCTATTCTCCTGAATTTGCAATGAAAACACCTGGAGTTGGTGGCTATGGTGACGCCTCCAAAGCTGAACTGTCCTCGCAAAATAATGAAAACACACAGAAGTTTATTGAACGTGGCACAGTTCATGATTATCGTCAAGCACAGGAGTCTGCATAAATATGCATTAAATTAAGCATGTTTTATTCCATTATATTTATAAAAGAAATTTTATTAAAATTCAAACTGCCGCTTATTACGTGTGTGACCAGATATGTTGTTTACCTTTTGATGTACTTTTAGTGCGAAACAGCTGCTGGATGCCTGCGGCGAATTTACCTATCGTTTGCATGCTGTTGCAACCTATCGATTAATACAGCTCTTAAGTCAACCATCTCTATTCACATTTCTATTCTCCTGAATTTTGTAAACAATATGCACGTGTTGCGGTCCTAAGTCAATTTAAATTAATAAGTACTACTTATTAAGTGCTTTAAACGCGTTAATTGAACACAATTAAGAAACAGCACTGACTGCAAAATGGCGTCATTACCAGAGAAGTCGAAAGAAACAAATACTTTTCGGGTAACTAACTCGCATATATTCGGTGCACATGGAACCTATGCTAATTTCTATTATTTCGCCTTTGCAGTTTAAATCGTTTACAGATCGCGTCAATGAGATTGATTTGCGCCACTTGGCACTCTATCACATTGGTCACAAAAATGAACAGCTCGAAGAGGAGGACAATGAGACCTACTTTCAACAAACGCTCCAAAAATGGAATGTGCTCAACTTGACCGAAGAGTACAACGATTTTAGCAAGCGTTGTCGCAAAATTGTCACTCTGCCCCAGCTTTTGCATCAAAAGGACTTTGTTATCGATTTGCTGCTGGAGCGCCTGGCAACAGCAACAAATTTATCTCAGCAACCGCTGCTGGAATTGCTCTACGTTCTGGCACGCGATCTGCGCGAGGAGTTCTATGCATATTTTCAACGTGTGCTGGATCGTTTGATATGTCTACTAAATACCCAGGATGCCGAGCAGCTCGAGTGGACACTCATCTGTCTGGCACATCTGTTCAAGACCCTCAAATCGTATCTGAAACGCAACATTGGCATTGTCTTCAATGCCATCCTGCCGCTCTTGGATGAGCATCGTTATGCGGAGCATGTGACTAACTTTGCCGTGGAATGCTTTGCCTATATAGCAAGGGATGTGCGCGATTTCCCACGTTTCCTGGCATACGTGTTGAAAACTGTGATACGCGAGCAGGTAGCTAGTGTCCATGGCTGTGGACGCCTGCTCTACGAGATTCTGCGTGGTGTCAATGGACATCTGCACACTTGTGCCGCAGACTTACTCGCACACGTTCTCCGGCTGCTCGCCAATGTGGAGGGCACACACACGGACGCACAAACAGCACTGCTGGCCGACATTGTGCAGCATTGTTTTGGATTGCTTTTGAACTTCATCAATGCCGATCAAAGTGTTGTCCTTTGGCTGCAGCTCTGTGCTGCTATCAGCCACGAGCAGCTCAGTGTGACTGCCACCGTGCAATTGTTGGACCTCATCCTACCACTCATTACGCACAAGGAGGGCACATATATTGCGGAACTATCGCTCCTGGTGCCCACAATATTGAAACTCTTGGATCGGCATGCGGCGGAGCCATTGCATCAGCTGAGCACGCTGGTTAGCAGCCTGTTGCAGGCTAAGCACACCCAATTGACTCAACTCGATGCCAGTTGCCTGCTCCAGCAACAGCTCAAAGTCAGCCAAGTGTCGCGCACGGTTTACTCCGATTTCATACTACAAATGTTGGACTATAAACTCTTTGAGCTGCTCGTGCTGCCCCATGTTGTGGCACACTATGAGGAGCATCTGGATGGCGCTGCGCTGGAACTGCTAGCGCGCATTATACAGCACAAACGTCCGCTGCTCGTGGATGCCACCAGCCTGTCCCAGTGGCAGCCATATCCCATGCAGCTAAAGCAAGCACAAACCTTTAAGCATCTGGAGCAACAAATCCAGCACATTGATGTTAAGCAGGAGCAAAAGCTTTTGCTGTTAGTGCTGCTGCCACATTTGCGTGGCTTCGACAAGCAGCCTCTGGCGCAGGCTCTGGAGTCTGCCATGCAGGAGCAACTGCAGCAACTAGCTGACTGCCAGCTGCTGCTGCTGCTCCTCCAAACCCATTCACTGCTGCAGTTTAAGTTGTCCAAAAAACTCAGCGCACAATTGCAAGCAGTCACTGCTGCCACTGCTCCATCAAGATGTGCGTGCCTTGGCCTGCCTGCAGCTCATCCTGCTCCAGGCGTCCAAGTGCGAGTTGACGGCGGAGATCTTACGTGCCACCTCCCAGCAGTTAAGTCAGCCGGATCGTCAGTGTCGTCGCATTGCCGCACACTGTCTGGAACTTCTCTACCGCAACAAGCAGTCAGCCAATCCCTATGGCTATTTTGCTGCCGCCTGTGGCATTGTGCCCACGGTGCACAATTATCGCGAGCTGTTGCTGCAACTGCAACAACTGGAGCCAACAGCGGCACAGTTCAAGCAATACGAGCAACTGCCACACTTCAAGGAGCATACGGTCAGCCTACTGCTCGGCCTGCTCTTCAACAACTTTAAGTTCGTGTGGGCTCCCGTCCAGCAATTGCTGGCGCAGTATGTTAAAGTGATGACCACCGATGAGTTCTGGCCGCAGTTCCATGCGAAACTCCAGCTGACATTCACATGCATTAATGCCACAGCGAAGGCAACGCCATTGCCACAACGTAGCTTTGAGTCACTGGCTCTAGCCACGCTGTTGCCACTCGATGAGGAGCAGCTGGAAATGAGGCCGCAGCAGGCGGTTAATTACCGCCAATTGCTGTGGCAATGCATACCCATGCTGGGTCAGATGGCAGAGATCAAGAATCGGGATCTGGTGAGCCTGGTCATGCAGTTTGTGGAGCACGAGTATCGTGGCCAGCTGGAGCGCACGGAGCACACATGGAATCTCAATGAGATAACAGGTAATCTGAACTTCATAACTCAAAAGCAAAATCTCTAAACTTTGGCCAACAATTCTAGCTGACATGGATATCGAGCCGGACAACGAGCCGGATGCCGACGAGACAGTTGAAAAGACTCCAGGACGCAAGCGTAAGATACGCAACTCCCAAGCCAAATACATTCTACAAACAATTCAGCTCAAGTTGGCCTGTTTTGTGAAGCAACCAAATCCGAAAGCTGTGCATCGCGAGTCGGAGATGCGTGAATTCTATCTGGAGCTGTTGGCTGGCGCCAATGGACAGCTGCAGCAGCTGGCCTTGGATTGCCTTGTGGCATACAAGCAACCCTCAGCGCTCGTGCAGCACAAGCAACAGCTGGCGGGACTCATTGATGATGCCAAGTTCAAGGCCGTGCTCACTGGCTTTGAGATTGGCAGTTTGGCTGAACAGCAGCGCCAGGAACTGATGCCATTTATACTGCGTGTGCTCTATGGCCATCTGACCAAGGGCGGACAACGTCAGTTGAGTGGACAGCAGCGCAAGACATTGATATTGCGTTTCCTGGGCCAGTTGGAGGAGCAGGAGATCTTTAGTTTTCTCAAAATGGCTTTCGGACGCTTCGAGGAGTATACGGATCAACCAGTTGAACTACTGCCACGTCATGTAGCGCAACAGTTCCAGATCAATGCTGTTATCTCTGCACGTCAGCTGCAGCGCATTGTCAATCTGCTGGAGCTGATACGCAAGGAGTTTGCTGGCCGATTGAGTGTGGAGTTTCAGCAATATGTGCTCAAGCTATTGCTGCTGGCGGGCAGCGTGGCCCAGCAGGTGGTCGGAGGCACGGCACACCATGGCGTGGAGGCGGCCTACAAGAATGTCCGTCAAGGAGCACTCCAAACGCTGGTCAACTATTTTGGCCAGCTCTTGGATATGTCCGAGCTGTGGCAAGCGGAACAGCTGCAGGCCATATGCGAGGTCTTTGTTTGGCCTGGTTTGGAGCGACTGGCTCAGGATTCAATACATACGCCTACGCCACTGTTGAAGCTACTCCTGCTGTGGGGTGGCGAACCCTGCTTTCAGCCCTGGCTGCAGCAGCGGCCAACGCCCCAATCAATGCCCATCATGCACCATTTGATGGCACTACTGATGAACGACAGGGCAAAGACTGTGGTGCGACGTGCCCTGCTCCAGCTGGTGGAACAGTTGCTGGAGAGTGCCAATTCCGAGGAGCAGCATGCTGCAGTTGCTCTAGCCATACTGCAACCCTATATACCCGATGTGCTGCAGCTGATGCAGGCCAGTTGGCGGCACAAGCGTGCCGGCAAACAGACGCTGGACAGGCGGGAACTCAACATCCTCAGTCTGCTCACCGTGCATGTGCATCAGCCGGATACGTGTGAACTGCTGCTGCAGACACTTCTGCCCATATTCACCAAGCAGGCGGCCAGTGCCGGACCCGAAACAGTGCTCCAACTAATCACGACGCTGTCTAATCTCTGCCAGCGTGTGCCCGCGCCACATGACTATGTGCGTCAGCTGGCGCCACTCTTCGAGCAGGTTCACGTTTTGCCCGCACGCAAGCTGCTTTGCGAGATCCTCGCCGAGATGGCCAAGCGACTGCATAAGCAGGCCAAGGAGCAGGTGGAGCTGTCTACTGCTGCTGGCTCTCTCCGGGATTGGGCGCGCTTGGTGCTGCAGCTGAATGCCTGGGATAAGCGCTGGCTGGAGCAGCCCGACTACGACAGGCGACTCCAAGCCATAACGGAGCTAAAGCAGCTGCTGGAACGCAAGGATCATAGTGAATCCTCCATAGATCTTGAACTGGGTCTGTTGGTCACCTACAATTGTTTCTACATGCTGCGACATGTCTCCGATCTGGGCATGCGTGTCAACATTGGCGAGCTGCTCAAGCTCCTGCTCCCGCAGCTTACCCAACAGCTCCAACAGATTCCCGCTGAACTCCACTTTTGGCTGGATGAATCTCTGTTGCCGCTGCTGCAGCGCTGCCTGCGTGATGAGCGGCACGAGCATGCCCGGAACGAAGCCATCGGTCTCTTGGGCGAACTAGCCCGCCAGTGTCCCGCTGCCCATGAGACTCTGCGGGATCTGGCTCCCCTGTGCGATTCCCATGATGTGGACGTGGATTTCTTTGAGAATATGCTGCACTTGCAGACACAGCGCCATGGACGTGGTCTACAGCGTCTCGTGAATATTGCCGGTGGCGCCAGCTGGCGTCAGACCTGCCCCACACCACGCACCCTGACCCAGTTCCTCATGCCACTGGCCACGAGATATCTGCTTAGTGAGAAGCATGCCGGCAAGCATACATTGGTGGATGTGGCCATCGAGTCGGTGGGCGTGATGTGTGAGCTCCTGCCCTGGCAGCAGTATCATGCTGTGCTCCGACATTACCTGCAACGATTGCGTCTGGCTCATGGCCAGCAGAAGCAGTGCGTCCGCTTGGTGGTGCGCATTCTCGATGCCTTCCACTTTGATCTAAGCCATGCCGATGGCAATCTTCAGGCCCAGCTCAAGCACATGATTAAAGAAGCGGTGAAAGAAGAGAATGTGGAGGAGGCGGAGGAGGATGCCAAAGAGGAGCTACCTGTGGACAGCACACACATTGAGTTTGACGAGGAGCCGCAGCTGGAGGATGAGGAACCGCCCAAGGCACAGAAAGTCACCTCCTCGCTGGCGCTGGCACCAAATGCAGCTAAACGCGTTATGGCCACCATTACCACGGTGCTCCTGCCCACGCTGAATCGCGCCATCACCGAGAAAACCAACTATGACAACAAGCACAAGGTGAATCGCAGACGCCTCAGCTACGAACGTGAGGAGGAGGAAATCCAGCGGGTGCCCATTGCTCTGGCCATGGTGAAGCTGCTGCAGAAGCTCCCCCACGAGCTACTGGAGAACAGTTTGCCAGGTGAGTAGTGGTGAAGTAATGCTGCAGCAACCACATATTCAATGTAACTCCTTGACAGGCATCTTCATGAAGGTATGCACGTTCCTGCGATCACCCCTCAAGTCCGTGCGGATGTTGACCCGCGATATACTGAAGAAGATTATGCTCACGCTGGGTGGCAGTTGGCTGGGCATGCTGCTGGAGCAGCTGCAATCGCTGCTGACACGTGGCTTCCAGGTGCATGTGCTGTCCGTGACGCTGCATGGTGTCTTGGACGCACTTCGTGGTCAGCTGCAGCCAGCGCATATTGAATTGTGTCTGCAGAATCTGCTGGAAGTGGCCTTGAATGACATCTTCGGGGATGTGAGTGCTGAGAAGGAGGTGGACAAGATAGTGTCGCATACGCCGGAGGCGAAACCAAGTGCCAAGAGCTACTTAACATTGAATATAGCTGCCCGGCATATACGTGATAATTGTCTGTTGGATTTACTGCTGCCGTTTAAGGATCAATTGGCGCGCAGCCATTCCCGCCGCGTTACACAGAAGATACAGGAGTGCTTTGCCAAGATTGTGGCGGGTCTCGTGGAGAATACGCATATAGCGAGGGAGAGCCTTTTGATCTTCATCTATGGCACCATGTCGGAGAGCATAATGGATCTGCTGCCAGGCAGCAGACAGAAACGACAGCTAAACGCCAAAGAGCAGGACCTTATGCGTCGCTACCGTCCCGATTGTTTGCTGCTGCAAGCAGCACCGGGCAGACGCAGTGTTGCCACCGGCAACAAACTGGTCAAATCCAATGCCCAGGCCAATGCCCATATACTCATCGAGTTCGGCTTGGAGCTGCTACACTTTGTGCTCAAGCGCAAGAAGCTAACTGATTTGGACTATCAACCCTTTTTGCATCCGCTGCTGCCACTGCTAAAGGATGCGCTGAGCAGCAATCATGCCAGGACAACGACGTATGCGTTGAAGTGCTACACAGCCATCTGGATGGCTGACTATGAGCTGTCCGATCTGAACACGGAGACACTAGGTCCAGTTGTCAATCGCATGTTCGAGATTCTGAAGAACTTTTCCACATTTGGAGCCACGCGACAGGAGGAGAACGCACAGCTGGTTCGCGCTAGCTTCAAGGCTGTCGTTGCCCTGCTGCGCAAGTGTGAGGATTATGTGTTGAGCGATGAGCAAATCGAGCAGCTGCTCCTGCACATTGAACAGGAACTGCAGGAGGGCGAGTGCAGCAGTCAAACCATGTGCTTTACTCTACTCAAGGCGCTCGTTGGACGCAGGGTGGACACGCGTTCGTTGCACGATCTGATGAGGCGTCTGGCGGACTTGTCCATCATCTCACAGTCGGATCATGTCCGGGATGAGTCGCGCGGCATCCTGATCACCTACCTAATGGAGTATCCGCTGCAAAAGCGTGTGGATCAATTGCTCAAGTTCATGTCCGTACAGCTGGCCTATACACAGACAGCCGGACGCCAATCGGCCATTCAGTTTATGCACACAATCATCAACAAGTTCCCGCTGCAGTTGCTCGCCAAGCACTCGGAGTTCCTCTACCTATCGCTGGGCACGCGCCTCGTCAATGATGAAGATACTGGCTGCCGTCGTAGTGTCGCCGCTGCACTGGAGGCAATGATTGGACGTCTCAATAAGCCACAGCGTCAGCCACTGCTTGATCTGACCATGCTGTTCTTCACGTCGCCACAGTCTAGCCAAAAACCCGGTGTTCGTGAATTGGCCTCTGCGCTGCTTTCCCGATTTGTGCAAGCGGAGCGTTCCGGTTTTGCCGACAGATTGCCCGTGGTGTTGCCCACATTGGTCACAATTTTAACACTAGGCGATGCGGATGCTGGCGGCAAGTTTGTACGTGCTCCGGGTCGCGAGCCCCTGGAGCTAGATGAGTCAACGCTGCCCCAGAAACGACGCCGTAAGGTAAGTACAAAATATATAATCCGATTTTTTGTAGTAAAAGTTTCTAACACGCTTTTCTTGCAGTCGAATAAAGCAGCGATTGAGGATGTCTTGCTCCAAGATGAACTCGATCCGACAGCGCAGTTGCAGCATCAGCAGCGTAATATTGATCATCAGCTAATTCAGCTGCAGTACTGCCTGCTCAAGATATTTGAGCATTGTGGCGAGGCATTGCTGAGCGTTGAGGAACTGGCAGCAACTGTGGACGAGCTGGCTTATGGCAGTCAACGTCTGCTTGGACACGAGCACAATTGGGTGCGTTGCAATGCGGCCAAGATGCTGACACACATCCTGGCGCACTACGACTACGATTATGTGGGCCAGCAGTTAGTTGGCATTAAGCGGGAGCAGGCAGCGGATGTGAAGGCTTTGGAGTTTATCTATGCACAGCCAGCGCAGGATCTGAAGAGCTTGGTGCTTGATCTGTGTGCTCAGGTGAATCCTGGGGAGACGGCACAGGAAATGATTGATGAGATTGGCAAGCTGCTGCTCTTCGTCGCGCACATGCTGCGTGATGTGCCCTTTAGCTTTAAGAGTGAGGAAACGGAGAAATCCGAACATCCAACAACTACGGCCAGCAAAATCCATCTCAATTGGCTGGTGCGAAATCTGCGCATACTGATTAACAAAGAGGTGTCCAAGGCGCCGCACGATACCACAATTGTAAGTAGCTACCTACTCTTCCTAATCCTACTTACTCATTTGCTCCGTTTTGTATCCCCCAGCGCACTGCCTTATTTACGCTCATTGAAGGACTTTCCACGTTGCTCAGCATTGATACGGTCACGCGCTTGGCGCCTTCGCTGATGCAGGCGCTCGTTCGCGAGATGTCCGAGGAGGATCAGAATGTCGATCCGGAACTGCGGCAACTGGCATTGCGTGTGGGCAGTCGACTACGCAAGCGCATCGGTGCCGAGACCTATGATAAGCTGCGCAATGTTGTACAAACCAAGTTGATGGTGCGCCGGGCGGAGCGTCGCAAGAATGTTGCCCAGGAGAAGATTCATGATCCGGTGCGTGCGGCCAAGCGTAAGGCGGGCATGCAGCAGCGCAAGAAGGTGGCCAAGCGCCTCAAGACAGCTGTGGTGCGGGGCAAGGCACCCGACATGAAACAGAAGCTAAAGAAGCGCAAACGCAAAGCCGAAATGGATGGATTTTAATTAGGTTTCTCTTTATGTTTAAGTAAAACACATTGTATAGTTCTAAATGGTGTTTTTTTTAGAGGTATAGAACTTTGAAAAAGAATAAAACAAAGATGATTTATTTTTATTGATATGAAATTTACTTTTTTTCGAAAGACAAACTTCTGGCATTATATTTTAAATGTTTAAGTAGAACACATTGTATAGTTCTGAAGTGGTTTTTTTTTTAGAGGTATAGAACTTTGAAATGGAATAAAACAAAGATGATTTATTTTATTGATATGAAATTGACTTTATTCGGAAGACAAACTTCTGGCATTATAATTGAAATATGATTTCTGGCATATGTCCGCCACGGCTGGCTCAATCTAAAGGTCCAGTAAAAAAAAGTTCAAGTTCTATACCTCTAAAAAAACACCCTTTATATGTATATTTTATATTGTTTATTGCATTGAGTTATAATAATGGTTAATTTGGCAAGCGCAGTGTAACATCTACATATAATACATTTATATATCATTCTTATAATTCTAAATACTATTAACGTCAATAAGTATGGTCTACAGATTACTTCAATTTGGAAACAACACGATTGCAGTTGGCCAGGCGGAGCAGTAACTTGGCTGCATAGGCCAGGATTAGTAGCACCAACGTTGTCACCTCAATGATAACAAAATGCGATATGGATGAACCAATTTCTAGCCAGGAACCCGTATTCCGCACCAAGAACAAAAAGTTCAAACCCATAATGTCGCAGATGATCAGCAGACAGATGAAGATTTCTCGCTCCTGCTGACGTGCATACTCGCTGTGCGTGTACACAATGGCCAAGTTAAGGACCACGGGCAACAGCAGCTTCAGCAGCACCAGCGACATAATCACAAACGGCGCAAACTGACTAAGGAAGCAGCGGGCAATGTTTGGATCAAACGAACTGATCGTTGCACTGTTGCCGCTGCCGAAAAGCGAGAAGAATGTGTAAAGTAGAATGGTAAAAGCCAGTCGTAACGATGACTGCAGTGACTGTGACTGTGGCTGATGCTGCAGTGGCTCCAACTGTGCACGTTGTGCTTCCAACGCCGTTGTCAGCTCCATGGCCAGCAGTTGCATAAACAGTGCCTCGTACGAGGTGCAAAAAAGTACGTAAAGTGCACCAAAATTATATCTTATCTGCGCCAGACGCAACTCCAACGACGTCTCCTTGCTGAGCTGAATGGACACAAAGGCATATGCCAGATACAGCCAACTGAGCAGCTTAAGTGGCAGCGGCACAGCCAACTGATGGCTGTGCAGATAAACGCATACAGTAGTATTGATCAGAATCCAAGCATTGCCGAATTTGGTATGCCATCTGTAGTGCCTTTTCTCCTTGTTCAGAAACTCACGGAGCAGCAGTAGCACAATGCCAGCCAGGAGCAAATAGTTATTCTGGTAACCCACTGACGCTGGCAGCAAAGGGAAGCCGGCGAGTGTGACAACCAGGAGGAGCCATTTGTACAATTCAATCGTTTTGGGCTTGAAGCAGCCCCAATTGCTGTAAACAGCAAAGGCAACAAAGCACAATGAGATCAGGCGACGCTCGAAGAAGGTGAAGACCAGCAGCTCAGCGCAAGCAATAAGCAACAGCAGTTGAATCGGAGACACCGTTGTTCGATGGCCAATTGTTGCTGCAGTTTCGGAGACGCTGTCCTGGTTGGGTTGCACGGCCAGCAGCCAGACAATCAGTGGCAGCAGCAAATAAAATCCGACAGAGATTGGTACACGTTGGGCCACAACAAAGACAATCAGGAGCACAGCTGCAATACATAAGCCAACCGTAAGTCGAGAATCCTGGCGAGCTTTCTTAGCTGCTGTTTTGTCCTGGACAAGCAAGCGATATAGATATAGTATCCAGCCCACAAATGTAAGTGTGGTGCATAGAAGCAACATATTGCAATAGTATCCATGATAGTATTCAATGCCAGCCAGTGCCGTTTGCATTATGGTCTCTGAATACATAAGCATTTCATTGAAGTTCTCCAATTCGAATGCTGCCCCCATTTCGGCTTTGTAACCAATAATATGCCTGGATGTCAGTCGCTTGAAACTTTTCAAGTACGGCGTCAATATGCCACGCTTGTGCTGCTCCTTCAACATGGTGTATTGGGCGATCAACTGCATCGCATTGCTGTAAGCTGCCAACGCCTCGTACTTGTCGCCCGCATTGATGTAGCCAAATGGCAGGATTCCAAAATTGTTCATTGGCGGCGGCAGACCAATCAAAGCGGCCATTAATGGTGTGAGGTGTGCCTGTTCCAGTTCGTGCAATGGCAATTCCTTTCCCTCATCGTTAGCCACAAACATGGTGCGGTAGTTTGCACTACGTGCGACACCAGCACCCCACAGCATAAAAGGTGTATCCGTTTCATACGCCGAACCAGCGCCATGGGAACCTTTTAAACCAAACTCAATTAAGTTGCGTCCAGGAACTTGTTGGAGACATTACTTACCCGAATCCGTCATGCCATGATCCGAGGTCAGCAAATAGGCCGTTAGCTTATCGGGAAACGTCTGCTCAAAGTGCTGATAAATCTTATAGATTTGCTCCTCGGTATACTTAAGGTTCTCCAGGAATAGTGGCTTGCCCGGCTTGTGCACATGTCCAGCGGTATCTAGACCCAGCAGGTGTAGAAAAAACACAACCTTCTTGGCGTTGCGCAAGTCCTGCTGCTTGCGGTTGAGGAACAAGCGTACCCGTTCAAAAACCCATTTATCCTGCTCGTAGGTCTTGTCCTGACCAGAAAAATCCAGTTGATCGTAGGTATCGAAATGCATGGGCCGGCCGCTACCGGCAAGCTTCTCAAATATGTGGAGTACATCGTGGGCACCCCATGCATATGTGTGATCGCTCCGATTGAATACCGTATCGAATTCAATGGGATTCTCCTTCCAGCCGCGTGTCACTGCCGATGGATCCTCGTAGAGGCCGGCTATCAGCGCTATGTGGCCGGGTCGTGACTCCGTCGGCACGCGTGTCCGTGAGATGCCAACGATGCCCTCTGCCATAAATATCTTGCGCAAGTGCGGCACCTTATTGCAATTCTCATCGAAGAATGAATCAGCGCGCAGTCCATCGGTAACAATCAGAACGAGACGATTAGCTGGAGCCTCAGCATTCAGTGCTGCCTGTGGCTGTAGTCCTTTTATGACTGGCGACCGAAAGTAAATAACAAATATGGATCCTAGCAGCAGCAGATGCACCACTAACGCATAAACAATCCACATTGCTGCACATCTAACAAAAAAAAACAAACACTAAAATATTTCAAACAGCTGTTGTTGACAAAAGTATCGAGTATATTTGCAATTGAGTTGAATTTGCCGGCAACAGTGTTGAGCAATGCCGTGAAAAAATACCAGTTCAAAGGAGTTTGGAAGTTCCCATTTGAATACCTACGTTATGAATTAAAAACTCTATAAGATATACAAATGATTTGCTAAAACGTCAAAATAGGCAGTTATGAAGATAAAACGTTATAGTTTTTATCAACTTCCAGCTTACAATAATATCCAGCAGGTCAAAAAAGAACCAGCCAAAAGAACAACCAGCATTAGTTCCCATCTGTTCGCCTATTACGAATGCCGTTAAATGCAGCACTTAAGGCATTGTGCATTCCGTGGACTAACCACAAGGCGTTCTAATTGCACTCAAGCCAGCAAAGACATATACGATGTAATTGTCATTGGAGGCGGACATGCGGGCACTGAGGCTTGTGCAGCTGCTGCACGCATGGGCGCTCGCACATTGCTGTTGACCCACAAGCTGGACACAATTGGTGAGATGTCGTGCAATCCATCTTTCGGTGGTATTGGCAAAGGACATTTAATGCGAGAAGTGGATGCCCTCGATGGTGTTTGTGGCCGCTGCTGCGATGTCTCTGGTGTACATTATAAGGTGTTGAATAAGCGCCGAGGTCCAGCTG
Organism: Scaptomyza reducta; assembly: GCA_035044485.1. Lineage (NCBI taxonomy): Eukaryota > Metazoa > Arthropoda > Insecta > Diptera > Drosophilidae > Scaptomyza > Scaptomyza reducta. Next base: position 17,984 of record JAWNNV010000413.1, read on the forward strand.
TCTGGGGACCCAGAGCTCAGATCGATCGTCAGCTCTATAAGCGAGCAGTGCAGCAGGAGTTGTTCAACACTGCTAATCTGGAGATACGAGCAGCAGCCGTTGATAACCTACAAATCGATGTGGATGAGAGCACTAAGAGTGGCTCGCGATGCACAGGCGTCCTGCTGGACAATGGAGAACTCGTGCGCAGTCATTCGGTGGTTCTGACCACGGGCACATTTCTGCGTGCACACATCAACATTGGAGTGGAAGTGCGGGCGGCCGGGCGCATGGGTGATAAGCCGGCCAAGGCCCTCGGTGAAGCACTAAATCGCTTAAACTTTCGTATGGGACGTTTGAAAACTGGAACACCACCGCGCATAGCTAGAAGTAGCATCGATTTTACACAGCTGGAGAAGCACGATGCGGATGATCCACCCGTGCCGTTCTCCTTCCTCAATCGTGAGGTGTGGCTGCCCGCCTCGGAGCAGATGCCTTGCTATCTGACCTATACAACGCCACGTGTCGATGAGATTGTGCGCGAGAATATGCATCAGAATCGTCATGTCACTGAGGAGGTGACGGGACCACGTTATTGTCCATCAATTGAGTCAAAGGTGTTGCGGTTTGGTGCCCGGCTTCATCAGGTTTGGCTGGAGCCGGAGGGTTTCGATAGCCCGTTGTGCTATCCTCAGGGCATCTCGTGCACCCTACCCCATGCCCAGCAGGTGGAACTGGTGCGAGCGATTAAGGGTTTAGAACGCGCTGAAGTGGTGCAGCCAGGCTATGGTGTGGAATACGATTTTATAGATCCTAGGGAGCTGTTTCCCACGCTGGAGACGAAACGCGTAGCTGGTTTGTTCTTCGCTGGACAAATAAACGGAACCACTGGCTACGAGGAGGCTGCTGCTCAAGGAATCATAGCTGGTGCAAATGCAGCGGGCAAAACGCGCCACCAGGATGGCCAACAGCTGAGCATAAGCCGCACAGAGGGCTACATTGGCGTCCTGATAGATGACCTCACCTCTCTGGGCACCAATGAACCATATCGCATGTTCACGAGTCGAGCCGAGTTCCGGCTATCACTGCGACCGGATAATGCCGATATGCGTCTCACTGAGAAGGGCCACCAGTTTGGACTGGTCAGTGAGCAGCGTTTCAAGCATTTCCAGCAAACCGAACAGAAGCTTAAAGCTGGCATTGAGGGGCTGAAGGGCCTGCAAAAGCACAGCAATTACTTTCGTCAGGCTTTGGGTCTGCCCCAAACCAAGGCATCCGTGCCGAAGTCAGCCTTTGATATGCTTGCTGTGCCAACGGACAACATCACGGTAGACCAACTGTTAGATTTGTGTCCCGGCGAGCTGAGCTGGCTTCGTGCCGATAACAATTTGGCTTCGCGTCTAAAAATCGAAGCACTCTATTCGTTCTTTGTGGATGAGCAGCAACGTGATGTGGAGGATGTGCGACGCGAGGAGCGTCTGTGCATACCCTCGGACATTGACTACTTCTCCAAATCCCTGAGCCTGTCCAATGAGGAGCGACAGAAACTGACCCTGATCCAACCACAGACAATTGCCGCCGCCAGTCGCATTCAGGGCGTAACGCCATCAACAATTTTACGGATACTTAAGTACGTAAAGAAGGCGGATACTCTACGGGCATGAGTACATACAGTTGTTAACTAGAGTTGTTAAGTTAGAAGCTTAGGAAATATAAAGTCGGAGGGTTTTTTAATCTCTTACGTACAGTTTATTCAATAAAATCATAAATGCCTTAAGTAAAGTTGCACAAGATTGTATTTTTTTTGTTTTTAATAATTTGTTTTGCATGTGTCACGCTCATGTTGCATGCCACATGCCACGAGTATGACATTGTTTATTTTATTGAATGTGTTTGCTGTTTCTTGCATGTTATTGTTTATAATCATACGTTCAACATTATTAACGGTTACGGTTTTTTCTTATTTTTTGTTTGCTCAAAATGTTTTGCTATTTGAATTTGTTTGTTTGTTAGCTTAAAAATTATGTTTTAGACATTTTGTATTCTGTTTTACACACACAACGAAGATTGAGGGAGAAATACGTATAATTTATGTACTTGTTCTTGTTTAAGGTTTCTTTTTTTTTTGTTTTTTTTTTTGTGTTTGTATTTGAAACTATTATGCATCATTATTTATTAGCTTTCGCATTCTTTGTGGATTAAGTTTACATATATTTGTGTTTTGTTTTTTAATGTATGTATGTATGCGCACCAATTAATATCCGCCGTATGTAATATATCCATGAACTATTACGATTACACTAGTTTACACATTCCGGTAGAAAATTCTTTAAGATCAAAAATCTCTGATACTAAAATAAAATGTTTGATTTACTAAATTAAGTTTCAAGTGGCACAGTTATTGAAATATTAAAAGAAACATTAATGTCTATAAATTCATTTAAAGTCAACTGAATTCCATAAAGAAATGCTCTACAAAATGTTGTAAACTAGTGATTTTAGTAAAAATATATATAGACTATATATATATATTTACTTTCAGTTTAACTGATACTTACAAACCCACATCTTATTTGTATGTTATTTTGGGTATTTGTTTTTTTATAGGAAATAAAAAACATGAATTTGCATATATGTTTGAAATTGGTATGGAAATGTTTTCGGAAAGTCTAATAATCCAGCATGATCGAATCAATACGACGACAATGAGTTTTATATATGTTGTTTGTTTTTTGTTATTTGTAGATATTAGCGCTCAAAATGTTAAGCTTAATTTTTGGAGTTTCCTTTTTTTTGGTATTTTCTTTCATTTTTTTTTCTTTATAATATCACAGATTGCTCGAGATTTTGATGCATTAAAAAAATAAATGTAATTCTTGACAGTAGGCAATCTCAAACATAAGAACATTTCGGTGCGATTCGTGAATTCAAAGTATAATAAGGATTGAGTGACACATGTAATTTGAGCTACTTAATATATGGTGTATGGTGTATGCTTGAATTAAGTATAAGAACATGAATTGGAAATGATGATGAAGAGCTTAGGTTACAATACAATTGTTTTTGGGTATATTTAGGTGTGTTTTTGTTAGTGATAGTTTACTTTTCTTTCATTTTGTTGTTGTTAAATATTTGCTAAATAATTATTTGCGTAGTCTGCATCAGCATTTATTTTTATAAAAAACTTGTATAAAAACTGAGAAAAAAAAGATATATATTTTTAGAAACTTGTTCATAAGGGCCAAAAAGTTGCTCACGTAACTGTACAAAAAAATTCGACAATTTCGAAAAATAATTTTCAAGCCTTTCGCGATTTAGCTAATCCATTTTAGATTATTCTCTCTTTTTGTTTTTTTTTGTTGTTTTACCTAAATTTCAGTTCCGTTTGTTATCCACCTTTTGTATATGAGTTCAATTTACATAATACATAATTTCTTTCATCTTTTGTTTTTTCGTACTCTCCAAATCACAATTATTAGCAATTTAAGAATTAAAAATATAACTATTCAGTGTGAATGTTTTTATTTTTAGCTTTTGCTGTTTTCGTTTTTGGTTTTTCAGTTTGTATATATAAATTTTCTTACGAGCTTTGTTTTTTTTTTTTGGTTTTTTAATCTAAAATTTACAGAGGCATGCAAACTACATTCAGAGTTCTTTGAATTACATATACATAGTCAAAGTACATGATGTAAAATACTTAATGTTTAAATGTTAATTAGTAATGTTTGGAGTATTTCACAATATTTATATTTATAGTAATAACTATATTTATACATTTGATGTTGAATTTCAAAGTTCAACTGTTTTGTTGGGGTAGATAAACGTTAACACCGAGAACAAACAAATATCTGATATCTGCTAAGATTTGGGAATTCACATAGTTGTTTATATTTTATTGTATAGGTATATGTTTTTTTATGTGTATGGCGATTCCTTCTGTTGCTTGCCTTAGAGCTTTAGAAACTCGTCGAGCATTCGTTTGCGTTGCTGGTGAAGAGCCCGTTCCGATAGAAGATACATCCCAATATCGCCAAAGTTTTTCATTAGTTAGTTGTTCGTATTGCTAAAGAGTTGATGTCATAAGGCTGTTGCCTCCTCGGCGCTGTTGCTGCGTCCAAGCGCACTTAAAGCGGTTTTGTTCTCATCTAAAATAAATGTGAATTTGTATTAGAAAAGGATTTCGTAAAGGTTTTCATAGATATTATCATTATTATGTTATGTTACTTTACTTTTCATAAATTTCTCCAAAAGCCAATCTGAAAAACATATAGGATGTGTCTAAAACAAAAAATCATAAATAATCAAAACAAAAATGCAACTATAAACAAAATGATTTTATTTGGGCAACTCTCTAAGCAAAAACATTTGACAATTAAATAAAGAGCTATAATAATTAGGCAATAAGTAAGTAATAATAATTATAATATTAAGATTAATATGTATAGTTTTTTTGTTTGTTTTTTAAAAAAATGAGGCGTTTGATGCAATACGTTACAAATTATTGTATGTTGTAAATGAATATATATTGTTTATAAATAGGCATTTTGGATTAACGGCTAAGTTGAAGGTAGATTGTGAACTAGTTTCGATATCTAACTACCACAAAATAATAGTTATATGTTTAGTTATAGTCGTTGCTGTTGCTGTGGCTGTTGCTGTTATTATCATCTGGATGCCTCGGCAATGGGCGTGGCACTTGTGGACACCTCATCAGCTGTAGTTGCAGCTGCTGCAGCAACAACAACATTGCCACTGTTGCTGGTGCTGCTACTGACCACCGGTGGTGAGGTGTTGCCACTTGTGGTTGAGGTAACAGCACTGCCCAAAACTGTTACGGCAGCAGCCGTATCGGGCTCCGATTCCGCATGCTGTTCCTCGATTCCTAGATTCTTTGTACATGGTGCGGATTCGGCGGATTTCTTGCTATTACCTTGTGCCGCTCCAGTTCCCGTTGTTGTGCTATTTGAACTGCTGTTGTTGTTGTTGTTATTATTGGCATTGTGGCTGCTATTGTTGTTGTCCGAGTTGGGCGGACTGGCGCTGCGACGGGATGAGTTCTCCGGCGAACTATCCGGGTGTAGCGTTGTCTTCTCTGCCGCAGCATTTGGTGTTGCTGGCTTCTCTCCAGCGCCACCGGAGGCGTACCGCTCTGCTCCTTGAGTACGGTTTGCTGCTGCTGCTGCTGCTGCGTTGCCTCCTTGCTGTTGGGATCCATTGTCGGACCATTGGACTCGATGCCATTGAGCTCGTGGATAGCCGTGCTGCTATTCCCAGCACTGGATTGCGCCTGTTGACTGGAATTCGAATTGGAACCGGTCAAATCCAGTGTTGTTGGCTCATGGGTAACGGGTGTTGTGATCGCATTGCTCTTCTCCAGCAATTGCACCGATTGTTGTTGCTGCTGCTGCTGTTGTTGCTGCTGCTGTTGTTGTTGCGCCTGCTGTTGCTGTTGGGCCTGTTGTTGCTGGGCGGCAGCAGCCACAGCGGCAGCAATATGGTGTCGCATGGCATGTGGACTGCTTGCGGCACGCGAACCACCATTGGGAGCCGAGCCCAACGGTGGCGTTATCTTCGGCGACGTCGGATGCGCCGCAGCACTCAACGGTTGCTGATGGGCGGCAACGGGTGTCAAGCCGCTGGCCGCAGCCGCTGCATGCATTGCCGCCAAATGGCCATGGTGGTAGTAATGGCTCATGGTCGGAATGTGCGAGCTTTGCGTTGGTGTCGCTGTCGTTTGGGCCATGGTGCTGGTGGCCACCGTCAGATTGAGGCTGCTGTGCGGCGATGATGAGCTGACGATAGCAGCGCTGCTGACCGGACTCGGGCCGGCCGAGGAGGAGACGGCAACCGTATGTGGCGGCATTTGATGCACGGCATGGTGCGGCGACAGATGGGCATGACTCAAATTGAGACTGTGCGGATGTGGACCCAGGCCCAAAGCAGCTGCAGCCGAGAAGCCGGGATGTGTGAGACCCGCTGCACCCGGATGTGCAGCCAAGCCCATTGCGGCCTGTTGCAGATGATGCTGCAGATTGCTGGGCACATGTCCAGGCAGCGAGGGCATGCCGGGCATGCCCAAATTCAAGCCCATGGGACTCTGACGTTGAGCATTCGCTGCCGCTGCATGATAGTGCGATATCCCAGCCAGACTGTGGAGGCCGCTGGGTGGGCCGCGCAAGCCCAAATTGATGTGCGGCATCATGGAGCCGAGCAGATTGCGATTCAGTGGCGAGTACAATTGGTTCGAGTAATGATGTGTGGCATTCATTAACTGTTGACGTTCTCGCTCGCGCGCCTCGCGCTCCTCTTCGCGCATTTTGCGTTCGCGCGCCTCCTTCTCCTTTTGCTCTTTTTCGCGCTGCTCCTTTTCGCGTTGCTCGCGTTCGCGTTCGCGTTCACGCTGCTCGCGTTCGCGTTCTCGTTGCTCCTTTTCGCGTTGCTCGCGCAACTCTCGCTCCTTTTCGCGTTGCATTTCCCGTTCGCGCTCCTCCTCGCGCGCCAGCCGTGCCCGATGCTCCTCCTCCAGCTTGATGCGATCGTGCATGGCCGGCGAGATGCCCAACGCTGCTCCGGGCATCATGGAGTAGAGATGGGAATAGGGCGAGGCCATCTGTGGATAGAGTGCAGCGGCATGGGGATGTGTGTGATGACCGCCAGCGGCACGGAACAGCTGATAGCGATGCTCCAAATAGAGCGGATCCGAATACGGTAATCCCGCCGGATTCAGAAATGCTAATCACGCAAAAGGGAAACCGATCAGTAATGAACTATATGGTTAAAGAACTTGTTAGGTGACTCACCTGCTGGAGGAAGGCTTTGCAGGCCGGCAAAATGCGAATAGGCCTCTAAGGGAAAGGCACCCGCCGGATGCATTAGACGCTCATCGGATCTGTACGGCTGAAAGCCGCTGCGTGCGAGTAGTTCCGGTTGCAGCGATGACGTCTGTGGCGTATGACTCAATCTGGCCATCTTTTCGGGTGGCTGTGGTGAAGGCACCGTGCGTTTCTTGTTGCTCAGCGAACGATCCTCGCAAGCAACACCACCGCCACCACCACCACCAGCTGAACTGCGTCCCGCCACCGAGTTGAGGGAGACGGGCACAGGTCCACTGTTCTGCTGCTGCTGCTGAGTCTGTGCACCCGAAGTGGGCACATTGCGTTCCCGGGCCACCTGGACCGCATCGTCCTCCTCCTTGATGTCCGCCTGCTTGGCCAGGGTGCGCAATGCCGCGGCAAACGAACCACGAGCACTGGCCGCCGTTGCCGCATTGATAGCACCGGGTGGTACACCAACTCCGGCCAGTTGTTGCTGCACTGCAGCAGCCACCGCTTGTTGATGTGCCTGATGTTGTTGTTGCTGCTGCTGCTGTTGCTGCTGTTGTTGTTGCTGTTGCTGTTGTTGAGGCGACTGTCCGCCAATGTGGTTGGTGGGCAGGACGTGATTTAGTAATCCACTGCTAGAGGTTGGCGGCGCAGGACTATTGCCAACTGAGGCGGAGTTTGGCGGCGTCTGCAAATGATGGGGTACAGGTATGTGGGGAGCAGGACTCGTTGCGGGTCGCTTCTGTCCAGCCTTCGGTGGCACTGCAAGCACGAAAGGACGAAAGGACGAAAAGTTTAGTTTACGCTTTGAGTCAAGAACAGTTGAAAGAAACTAGAAAGAATTATAGTATTGTGTACAAGTACAAGTTTGGCCAATCTTGCAAGCCTCGAGTCCTGTTATCCTTGATCGGATCACTAAACACTGCATACACAAAATTTGCATACAAATTACTTAAGCTGTATTACGAAACACGCCTACCCAAAAGGGTAGCTAGTGTAACCACAAGAGGGTGAGGTTACCAACTGACAGGGGAGGGTGCGAAAGGGGAAGGAGGGTGGCGGCGGGGTCCTGTGTGCGGATATCCTGTGCTAATAACTGATTGATGTCGCTGAGCCTGCGGCTTTTTGATAAGGCTGTCGGGCGGGCGGGGCGGGGCGGGGCGGTTCGTACAAAAATTGCGCATACGCCTCGTTGCATTTGATGCAGAGCACGGCGGCGGTAACGGTAAATGGTATATGGTAGCTGAGTACAGGATACTGGGTACAGGGTTATACCGTTGTACTTTCGACCATCGCGATACCCCTAAAATGCAAATGCAAAGGCCTGAAACTTGCATTTCGGACATGGACACGGACAGGTATCCGGCAACCTATCCCACTGTCCCGTGTGTCCAGGTAGGTAGGTATACAGTGTCCACGTGGCTGGCTCCGACTGTTCCTTTTGAGGGCTTCCACTGTTCACGGCTGCAAATTGCACGCCCAACGAGTTTATCGATTCTTGTTTCTCGCTGAAGCATGGATGGATGGGGATGGGGGATGGGGGATGGGGGGTCTAGAGGTGGTGTAGAGGTTCCAAATTTCTTTCAGATATGACAGCCACGCCTCTGTGGTCCGCCCCTTTCAGGTCAGGCAGCAACAGCACAGGTGCTTACTTCAGTTCCTCGTCTCTGTCTCCGTCTCCGTCTCCGTTTCTGACTCTGACTCTCGGCTCGCATTCAGCATTCAATGCGACAAGGACAACAAAAACCATTTGCTGCTGATTCTTTAGCGTGCGTCTCTGCGTGTCTGTGTGTGTGTGTGTGTTTGTGCAACACGATGGCAACTGTGGGTTTAAGGGTATCCAGCAGCATCATCATCATCATCCGGATCATAATCATCATTGAGCTGCATTGCAATTCGAAATCTAATTGTTATCAGCATGACAGAGTTGGAGGGAAACGACGGTTTCGAAACGAGTATCGATTGAACTCAAATAATAACGGTAGAAAAATGGGTTGTGTTGGAAATGATTCTTCTAGAATAGTTGATGCTTTTCATACATACTTTCCATACAAAAATGAATACTTCATTAAGTTTGAATTCGGTTTTCTATTTAATTAGATCGATTCGAATGTTTGAAGGCATTTCAAAACTGATTCAATTGAGAAATGATTCTTCTCGAATATTTGATGCTTTTCATACATACTTTCCATACAAAATGAATACTTCATTAAGTTTGAATTCGGTTTTCTATGTTTGAATGTTTGAAGTCATTTCAAAACTGATTAAATTGAGAAATGATTCTTCTCGAATATTTGATGCTTTTCATACATACTTTCCATACAAAAATGAATACTTTATTAAGTTTGAATTCGGTTTTCTATGTTTGAATGTTTGAAGTCATTTCAAAACTGATTAAATTGAGAATAGTTTTTCTCGAATAGTTAATGCTTTTCTTTACATACTTTCCATACAACATGAATACTTTATTAAGTTTGAATTCGGTTTTCTATTCAATTAGCTCGATTCGAATGTTTGAAGGCATTTCAAAACTGATTCAATTGAGAAATGATTCTTCTCGAATAGTTAATGCTTTTCATACATACTTTCCATACAAAATGAATACTTCATTAAGTTTGAATTCGGTTCGATTCGAATGTTTGAAGGCATTTCAAAACTGATTCAATTGAGAATAGTTTTTCTCGAATAGTTAATGATTTTCTTTACATACTTTCCATACAAAAATGAATTCTTCATTAAGTTTGAATTCGGTTTGATTCGAATGTTTGAAGGCATTTCAAAACTGATTTGAGAATAGTTTTTCTATCGTGTTGCAAGTCTTATTTATTTAGTGAAACGATTCGCTTCTTCGTATATTTGGAGAGAGTAATGTTGTAGTTGTAGTCGAAAACGTTTTGCAACAAAGTTTTCATTAAATTCACACACGAAATGCATTGAAGCATTTTTATGGTGCGTGCCTCGCACAAATGCAACCATGGGTGGAAAACCTGCCAGCTGAATGCAGATTCAACTACAACTGTTCCTGTTTCGTGCTGCTGTTATTGGAGTAGGGACAACAACAGCAACAGCAGCCTAAGCCTTCTCCCGTTGAACCACCTCCTAGGTGGATTGGGCTGGGGCAGAGGCGTGGCAGGGCGATGAGTTGTTGGTTTGGGGCATGTGCTGCATGTGTATTTACCAAACTAAACCGAAATAATGCCCGAAACTGCTGCAGCAACAACAATAGCCAGAGACTACCAATTCTTCTCCCCCTCCCCCCCAACATTCCCTGCTCCTTTACTCATAAAACCAAATAAAAGGCGCCTCTCCACCAATGTATTTGCCAGTTTGCCTAACTGCGTATGGAACATCGAGGTGGATGTGGGCCGGGAGGAGGGGTGAGTGAGAGGGCGGTCGGAAAACTCTCGAATGCCATCTGAATATTGGGTTTGTGTATTGGGTTGGAGTTGGAGGATTCTCTCTGCTCTCGCTTGTTTGCCATCAAATGCCTGTTTGTTTGCATTGGCTTTTCCCTCTGTTCGTGTGTTTGTGGGTGTGTGTGTGCGTGTGTGTGTGCTTGTTTGTAGTTCAACATGGCCGACGAAATGCTACCCGTTATTGCCACCCCATATTCGGAACAGCTTTTGTTGTGCATTGAGCGGCGATTTGCAAGCATCAGCGATATTTGCCGAATTTAATCAGAACACCAAAACGTAGAGTGGAAACCAGAACTCGACGCAAATCGAACTCGAACACAGCTCGAAAATCGTGTTTCTCAATTTATATATTCCGATTCTGACGATACTTAACTTCAAACGTCTCTAATGCATTTCCTTTTGGTTTAAACTGTTTTTCTTTTTATGCGTACAAATCTTAAAAGTCTGTTTTGACTTAGGTAATAATCTTACAAAACGTGGGAGAATTGCTTCCTTTGGTTTAAACTGTTTTGTCAAGTAGATAGAAACAGTTATTTGATATACGTACAAATCTTAAAAGTCTATTTTGACTTAGGTAATAATCTTACAAAACGTGGGAGAATTGCTTCCTTTGGTTTAAACTGTTTTGTCAGCTAGGTAGAAACAGGTTATTGGTATTCGATATGCGTACAAATCTTAAAAGTCTGTTTTGACTTAAGTAATATTATTATTGGATCGTAGATGTACTAACGGACAGTACATTCAAGTGGCCCAACGATACCAAGCACCCAAGCGACCCACCTCCCGCCCGTCCGAATATCGCGAACATATAGACAAGTGATAGAAGACTAGTTTTTGAAGAGAGCAAGTAGGAGTGGCACTGTGTATTAAATAGGAAAGATCGTTATATGTTGCACATAAGATCCGAAAAGGGTTATGGATAGCATAGTTCGAGTAACAAGTTGGAAGCGCTATAGGTACAAAATTTCTAGTGTTTCTAGTAGGTACTGCAAAGTTAATTTGGTTGATTAGTACTGGAGAATCAATTTCAGCATTTATTAATTTGTGGAAAAAGGTTATTTCAAGCATTGTTCTACGATTAGAAAGAGAGATGGAGATTTATTAGTAAAAGTCTAGTATGGTAGGAAGGTAAGTTAAAGTTATTATCCCAATTAAGACCCCGAAGTGCAACCTTACAAAACGTAGAAGAGTTGCTGCTCTAGCTCTATCCATCTTATATCCATCTTATAAGCTGAAACCCATTGGGAATTATAGCACTTGAGTTAACAAAAACAAATTCTTTAAGCTTTTAAGTTTAGTTTATATGTGTTTAATGGAGCATATAGTAAATGTTTGATTACTTGTGCTTATCCAGCACTCAATTTTAGTGGCTTATTGAATTAATTCTCCATTCCCCCTCCACATATTATTACTCTACCCCCCCGCTTTGGTATTCATATGTCGATTTATATGTTGCAATGTGCAAATGCAATTTGTGCAAAGTCAATTAAATAGCAAACATACATAGGAACATGCCCGTTTACCGCATAGAACAAATCATAACTGCCAATAAATAAGTTTGAATAAATTAGGCACAATCTATTCTGTTCTGGTTAATGTTGCTCTTTGGTGTTGTTGTTGTTGTTGTTTGGTGTTGTTCCTAGCAAAATTGGTTTTTGTCGCATGGGTAAATTAAAATGTCACCACTCGTAATGGCCACAATGCAGGATACCCAGCCCAATCCAACCCAACTAACCAGACAACCGACTAACCAACCGACAGATTGACAGAACAACCGACAGACAGATTCACATTTAAACAACCACACACACACACACATACAAGCAATGTGCCACTTGACTCCCCCTCCCACTACACACTCCTGCCCACAAAGCCGCACACATTTAAATAATAGGGACCAGCACTGAAATTCCTTTGTGCCACAGGATGCCAAAATGGAAAGAGGAGGCAGTTAGTCGACTGGTCGCTGGGCGATTATTCTACCACAACTAATTACAGTGGCAAACGGCAATGTTGCCACGCTTTCCTCCACCCCCACCCACTTCCCCTCCCCTCTCAGTCGTGTAGGAACATGTTTAGGTCAGCCGCAGCACAACAGTACACAAGAAGTGCAATCGAGCGGGGCATGAATAATTTATTTAATAAAATCAATTGCGCAAATTCTGTGCAGCATGTGGCAAATGCCCCCAAAATATTTGGGGCCAACAGCACATTATCGAATTGGTCGACAATCATATTTAAAATTCAAATTATGTGCTCCCGCAATCTCTCATTCCGCAAAAACAAGAATAATGAATACGTTAACTCGGAGAATGCAAGTGTTGTATCGACTAGGGAAATACTCTGTAAAGCAGGTGTTGAAGAGACAGAAAGAAGAGGAAGGTATGTATGAAGAGAAGGTATGTATGAAGAGAAGGTATGTAGAGAAGAGAAGGTATGTAGAGAAGAGAAAGAAAGAGAGAGAGAGGGAGTAAGAGAGAGTAGAGAAGAGAGAGAGAGAGAGTGAGAGAGAGTAGAGAAGAGAGAGCGAGTAAGAGGGAGTAGAGAAGAGAGACAAGTTGATGAGAATCTTTGTGGTCTTAGAAGATATAATTCAATCGGCTTTCTCATGCTTGTGCTAAACAAACTTAAACAAGAAAAAGGAATCAAGATCTCCCAAAAACTCAAGCTTTCAACATGTGCCCCTTAACATATCTGACTTATGAGCTGAACTGAAAGATAGGTCAAGAAAACATATATATGTATGTATTATAATTATGTACTTGAAGTAAGCTCATTGGACTTGCAACTGCTTATTTTGGGTAGCTTGTAGTCAGAGTCGAGGTTCTAAATTAATTACAAATTGAGTTGCATGAACTTACGAACGGTTGTGTGTTTAGTGTCCTGAAGCACTTGCAACAACTGTCCGTAGTTTGTGCGAAACCGTCAACTTGCTTCAAAACTGGCTGTGACTGCGGTTTCATATCCAATTATTTGCCGTTACGACATCTCGGCAATGGCAACGGCTTCAGCTTTTGCGGCTGCAACGTCGACAGCAGCTGGACATTTATGTACATTGCCACACACACGCACATGCACACGCACACAGACAGACACCTTACTGTGGCACACTGGTGTTCCCGCAGGCGGATCAAGTTGCGTCTTGGCCCAGACGCTAAGCAACGAGTTTTGGTTAGTTTGCAGCTCGTGCATTAATTATTGCTGGGCTGTTGCGGTCAAACATGGTCAACACGGCTAACAACCCAGTCCAACCCGGCCCGGCCAGAACACTCGAGGGAGGGTGGTGGGAGGGAGTTTGCCAACCACACCAACCGAATCCCGTCTAGAGCATCGCAACGTGGCGCAGCAAATGCTGCCATCAATTTTGGCCAAGAGACAGTAGGAGGGAGGGGGGGCGAGCAGGCGGGCTGCCAAACTGAAATTGGCAAAATTTGGCAATAACCTATTCCCTCCCCTCCCCACTACCCATAAAGCAAACACACATGTTCAATATGGCAAACACAAAACAATAATAAATATATGCTTAATAATAATTTCATACATTAGCTCTTTGTTGTTTTTGTTGTTGTTGCACTGTTGTGGTTCTTGCCACACACACACACACACTCGATTGTAGTATGCAGCACCCTTATTGTTTAGTACTATATCATTTACCCAACAACAACAAGCACCCAAAAATTCATTGGTTAGCACATACGCGTAAAACAATCAAAATGAAATGCAATTATCATTAAAATTTTACGAATTATGCAACGAAAGGCATCTGCAATGTATTGGAAAATGTTTTGAGGGATATTTAGTACAACAAGCTGTTGGTACGAGCGGTATGTACATTTTTTCTGTTTGTCCGTGGTGTTTATACGTATTTTAAACTGCCGATATTTATCGATAAACGATAGCAGTAGCACCCATTCTATTCTGATACTATTTTTATCAATATTACGTACTAATGTACTAATGTACATTTTTTCTGTTTGTCCGTGATATTTATAGGTAGTTTCAAGTGCCGATATTTATCGATAAATGATATCAGTAACACCCATTCTATTCTGATTATATTTTTATCAATAGTACGTACTTCAACTTTCGAAGGTAATCGATATTATCGATTAGTATCGATAAATTCAAACACTTTCATAATATATCTGTAATCGATAAAAATCAAAAAACGAGTAATACAGTTTCAAAAGTCTTTCTCTTTCTGATAACTTTTTCTTGGATCGATAAAAATCGATAACCCATAGCAGTAAATGTGTAAGACTTCTTAATTATTTTCCCATCTACTCAATCTTTTCTGTTCTATTCGACTCCTTAAATATTACATGCATTCTAAGGTATATACTAAAAACACATGGTTAGTAATTAAGTTCGATTGTTTTCGTTGCTTTTAAGGATAACAAACAGAGAGTCAATTACATTTAGCTTTCGCAGGACACAATTAAAAACCCTTTCGGCGCAATATACACTTAGAGCTATCTGTATTTAACGACTATATATCCATAATTAATATGCCACAGTGCGAATTTCCCAAGCGAGAATGCTTTTTAACAGTTGGCAATTAATACAATAGTTTTCACTGGAAAAACATATAAACTAAATGCCCGCTTTTAGGAAAAACTACGTCAAACTAGTAATTAAGAGTCGCGTGTAAAAAATGGTGTATAGAATATCAAATGCTGTTTGTATAGCTATTAAAATAATTTCATGGCATTAGTTTTGGGGTCATTTTGTGTGCTTTCTGTGCATTATTTAGCAGTACTTCAAGAACGGGTTTTAATTAATTGCATAAGGTCAAAGGTATTTCAGTTATTTGTGTCCTTCTCGAATTGAATACACACAACGAATAAGTTGCAAAGAAAAAATGTTTCGCATTCGTACACCATTTAAATACTTTCAGTTAGAGTCTGGGCTCGGCAGGCTGGGACTCGATTGCCTTTTGTGTGTGTAGGAGTTTTGTCCAGAATGTCCTGACACTGCGGCAAATAGTGTTGCACAAGCACCAAATTCCTGCATAGGTGCTGGTTGTCCTTGCTTTCCCCCTGCTCGACAATGTCTGCGGCATGTCCAGAATGCAGAATGCTCAAAATTCCACACTGAAAATTCCCCGCACGCGCGCTAAGAAATGCACAACTCCATAGCATTCCAAGTGCAAAAACGCATTCATGGCGAGCATAAATGAAATTCCAGCTACCCAAGTTACCAAACAAATGACTCCCAACAACAACAACGACAACAACAACCGATGTTGTTCCTACAAAAAGCCAACACACAAGTAGTTGTTGTACTGAACTGGTCCTGCAACTGAGCTGTTAGGTGTTACCATGCGAAGGAGGAGCTGGGAGACGACGAACAGCACTCGACAGGAGCACACAGGACGACTACTCCACGGGACTCATTTAAAGTCGGATTGTGGCAGAGTGTCGACAAGCAACTAAAACTTGTTACGACAGTCTAACAATGCGAGCAAACATTTTCTATACATTATCATCAACTTTTGCCTGCACAGAGAGAAAAGAGTTCTCAGGTATTTCAAATTCGAATTTCTTTAGAATAATTATTTGAGATTTGTAATGTCAATGGTTGGGTGAAGGACGACTCGTATAACTTCTGCTCCTTGTTTAATCATACAGAAAGTAATGCAATGCGAAAATATTTAAACGTAATTATCTAAAGGTTTATATAAAGGGTGTTTTTTTAGAGGTATAGAACTTGAAGTAGGCAACACTTTTTTAACTGGCGGCCATTTTGTCAGCTGTTAAGTGATTTATGTTTAGTTTGGTTTGGCATTTCAACATGAATAGACTGACGCCTGAACAACGCTTCCAAATTGTGCAAATTCATTTTAAAAATCATGGTTCTGTTCGAAGTACGTATCGCGCATTACGTCCACAATTAATTTATTGAAGGAAAAGTTTGGTAACCGCATAGTTTCACGTTTTGGACCCGGGATATGTGAAGTCGCAAGTCTACGCCGATAAGCCCGAACCGATTGAACTCTTGGTGGACAACATTCGGCGCGTTTTTGCCGATATACGGCCACAAATGTTGGATAAAGTCGTCGAAAATTGGACCTCCGAACCAGCCGTGGCAGACATATGCCAGAAATCATATTTAAATGATCATGCCAGAAGTTTGTCTTTCGAATAAAGTAAATTTCATATCAATAAAAAAAAATCATCTTTGTTTTATTCCATTTCAAAGTTCTATAGCTCTAAAAAAACACCCTTTAAATTCTCTTCAGCTTCTTTCGAGCCATATCCAGAACGTATTTTATAACGTTTCTTGAACACACATTAAGAAAAAAAGCTCAAGCATATGTTGAATGTATTGGAAAAGACAGTTCGCAGCAGGACTTCTGCGAAAGGAAGAATGCGATTAGTTGGGATGAGATGTACACACATGCATAAGTGTATACATAAGTTAAGATGGTTGCGTGATGATATCTGGCAACTTGTGTGCTAAAAACGTGCTGGATGTAAAAACGTCTGACGAGCCAAAGAAGGACCTAAATTGGTCTTCAACTTCAACTGTGAGGACATTGTGAGGAGAAGGGAGGGTGTGCGATAGGATAGGTGTGTGTTACATGCTGAGACTTGCAAGTGTTCCCAGACACAGTTGGGAGGCAAAAAAGGTAGAGAGAGAGTTGCCGAGTCCTTGTGTCTGCTGCTACATAAGTGCATCTGTATATCTATGTATTTGTGTAGCCTGCTTTTTTCCTTTTCCTTTTTATTTTTTGCATCCTTGCCACATGGAGTGGCAAAGCGATAAGCGAGTTTTCTGTATAACCTCAAACGCCTTCAGTTTAGCTCTTAATATTTTTTTCTTTTGTCTTCCCTTTGTTCTTAGCATTTGTTGGTGGTGTGAAGGGAAGGGAAGGGGAGGGTCGGGGCGGTGCTTTGCTTTTGTCATTTGTTCTACGACTTGTCGGTTCTGCCATCCTGATCAGCTTAGACGGATTCAACTCTTTCGTTTTGTTTTTTATTCGTTTTCATTGAGCTCCACAAGGATTTGCACTTTAATGTTAAGCTGTTGTCTGGATTAATGACACACAAGGTTGTTAAAGTAAGAGATAGACAGATAGACAGAGAGAGAAAGAGAAGAAAGAACACTCCAGCGTCACCTTTGTATACCCTGAACCCATTGAGAAAATGGGTAAAAAGGGTATAATGGTTTTGTGCAAAAGTATGTTACAGGCAGAAGAAAGCATCTCCGACCCCATAAACTATATATATTCTAAGAGCTAGAGACTCCAGATTTGGTTCATACGTAATTAACTCTTAAATCTATATCTATTTACTCTCATACATAAATCACTTTATCAATCCAACATATACATACAAGCATACAATATTATATATCTAAATCTTTCCCAATTTCAATAATTAATACGCATAAACGATATGTTAAATATATTGTAATTAGCCTTTAATACATCACATATTGTATAAGAAGCTATGTCATCTGCCTGAAACAAAAATATAATGTATTGTATAATTATACAACAACAATGAATACTGTACATCACTCAATGTAATTATGTACACCACACAAATACAAATAAATAAAAATACATTTAAAAATTAATCAACTTCAAAGTGTTTTTTTTTATTATTTGTTATATTTCAGCATGATTTTACGAATTTTTCGTGATTTCTATTATTTTTGGTATTTCTATGGATTTTTTTTAGTATTTTTTAGATAATCAAAGTAAATTTTCTGGATACAGTTCTGTCTGGCATATACCAGGCGAACAGAATTCAGCAGCAAGCTGATCTGTAACTGAAAATGTTAACTAACAGCAGCTGAGCTGTGGAGAGTAACAGCGGAATGAGAGGCTTAAACATTTGACCTTGAGCTCTGTACGTGCGCCCTGATTGATTGCTCTAACTTTAAAGAGTTACCTGCTTGTGTGCTTGCGCCTGGTATTTCACTTGGCGAATGCAAGCTAAAATACTCGGAAAATGGCCAACGAGCCAAATAAATACCAAAAATAATAGATATTACGAAAAAAATAATCATGCTGAAATATAACAAATAATAAAAGAAACGCTTTAAAGTTGATTAGATTTGTAAATATATTTTTTTTTATTTGCATTTGTATAGAAAATGAGTATTTGGTCTGTATAAATTTGTAGGTACCGTATGCAATGCAGTATATTTTTGTTCCAGAGAGATGACTTATACAATATATGATGTATAAAATGCTAATTACAATATATTTGACATATCGTTTATGCGTATTAGTTATTGAAATTGTGAAAGATTTATATATACAATATTATATTTTTGGATGTATACGTTGGACTGATACAGTTGTTGTATACCGTGTATAGATTTCTTAAGTTAATTGCGTCAGTATATATAGAGAAATGATCAGCATCAACAGCCGAGTCGATATGGCCATGTCCGGCTGTCCGTATGTATGAACGCGTCGATCTCAGAGACTATAAGAGCTAGATACTCCAGATTTGGAACATAAGCTCTCCTAACCCAAAGTAATACAAATTTTCGATAACTCTCCTTGTTTCCGATATACACATAAGATCGATAACAACAAAATCTTGAACAACTTTGAGACATCGTTTGAAACATTAATCGAAATAATGACTTGAGAACCGGGGATATGGAACATTTAAATTAAGTGCGTGTACATAGACACACACATACATACTTGCAAGCATTGACTGTACGCGTAAAGTATAGGGTTCAGGGTAACTTCTAGTCGGGATTTCTCGACTAGAGGCTTCTTACTTGTTAAGCTTGGATTAGAGCCAGATAAAAAGGCATCAGGATCAGAGTTGGGTTGAAAGGACAATACTTACAGTAACTGGCATTTGTTAAGGTATCTTTTGTACACAATTGAAATGATAACTCACCTGTAAAGACAGAAGAAAGTATTTGGAAAAATATGTAATTAGTATTTGGTTGATATATAAGTTATATAATTAGCTAGAGATAAGAAAATTTAAAGCTCTTAGATACACAGCTTCTTAAGAGACAAAGATCTAATTTCCGAAAACTAAACTCAATTGTCCAGCTTCAAATCTGTTTAATCCCATGGGATGATATGTATTCATGTTCTTGATGGATTGCCATTCACCCTTAATAGGCCTTAATAGAGAGAATCCATATCCCAAAAGTCTTACAATGTCTGAATTTGCGCCCCAACTAATTCCACAAATCCCTGTAAATGCTTCACAGGATTTTCGGGCATCGAATTGGTTTTACTTTTATGACCACACAAGCTGACGATGACGATGACGATGACGAATACTAAGGAGCTGAAAGCCGCCGAAAGCCGAACAGTAGCCAATTTTGTAGCGAATTCAGAACTGAGTTTTAGTATCAGGGGTAAGGCGCATACACTTAAAGAAATATTCAAGTCAAAAAAGAGGCAAAGAGTGCGAACTTTGTATTGAAACAAGTCTATGAAAAACTATGTTATATATTTAAATTTTCAGAAATAATGTTTGTGTTTAAGAAAAATATTTTTAAAATGCTTCAGAACTTAAATTAATATTTTTGAGAATATAAAAATTTGTTTAACAAATTTTTTGCATTAAAAAAAATGTTTCAAAATTATTTTTAATACACATTCCAAAAAAAAAAATTTTTGGATTAAAAAAAATATTTCGAAAATATTTTTAAGACACATTTAAAAAAAAAAAATATTTTGGATTAAAAAAAATATTTTTAAGACACATTCCAAGCTTAAAAGAGGATTTACTAACAAGAAGTCCTTTAAGAAGCTTCTCATTTTGCGCAGTGTAGGCCAACCAGCATGCAGAGTAGCTGAGCAAAGAAAAAGAAAACAAAAACCTCGCACACAAAGGCGACAAACCAACAACAAGCAACTAAAAGAGGACATAAAAAAAGGACAGTCAGACAAATAGACAGACAGACAGACGGAGCGGAGCGGAGCACTTTGTTAATCCCGTATTTATGCGCAATTACGTATTTTTCGCATTAGTCAGCCAAGCAGTCAGCAAAAGACGAAATGAAACGAAACCCAAACCCAAACGAAACGAAAGGAATAAGGAGTCACAAGTTTGAAGAGTATGAGGCCAATGATTCAGATGCTGATGCTGATGGCGAGAGTGTGCGACCCTTGTGGGTTTGTCGTCCTTTCGAGCCCTCTTCTGCTGCTTCGTCACAACAACAACAATTTATTCTTTGCACTCTTCGCCTCCTCATCATCTACATTTCGTCCTGGCCGCCTGCCTTTTCCAAAGTTGCCTTTGTTGCTGGCTCCTGCTGCTGCTCTTTATCTTTTTCGCAGTGAAAGGCGTTTCTGTTTCGCCTCCGCCATTGACTGCCAGCTGCCGTCTGCCGTCTGCCGTCTGCTCTTCCTCCCCGGTTCAGCTTCAGCTTCTGCTTCTTCTTTGTTGTTCATGTGCCTCCGCCTGGTTTGTCTTGTCTTGAGTCATTTACTTTTTACTGCCGCATAATATTGTCCCGATTAGCACAAACACAACGTTTTACCACAAAATCATCATCATTAGTGACGCTAACGCAAACGCCTGGGCTCAGTTAGACCCCGGACTCACACACACACACACAGCACGTAAGGACTCTTTCGCTTGTCTGGCACAGTGGCATTAAACGTGCTAAGAAATGCTTGAATTTTTCTTGCAGTTGATTTTATTTTGAGCAAGTTTTTGTTATAGTGAATTTTGTTCAAGAGTTTTGTGGATTATATATCATATATATATATATTTTATTTTATTATGCATGTTTCTCAGAATAGATTTTAGAAATCCTCATAAAAATCTTGTTAACTTTGCCATAAAAATGTGTTTTCGTGCCACTGTAAGACAAAGCGCAACAAAGCAGAAACTTGGCACGAATTGGCAAGGACGACGACGCTCAGCCATGAACAAGGATATAAAGACGGCTGCGGCAGCGGCAGCGGCAGTAAAATAAGCAGCAGGCGTCTATTATGCGATGGCATCATTTAAGGGGATTATTTTATTTGGGCTCTAAACAATAAAGTGGGTTTATTAAAGGCAGCCCGCCATTGCCGCAAAAGGACCACAGCGACTCCTGTCTGCCTTTCACTCTGTGTGCGTGAGTGTGCGTGAGTGTGTGTGTGTGTCCTGTGGCTGAAACTTTTGTTTGGCCCCTGCCAATGGACGCGAGTGAAGCTTTCGGTGTACAAAAGATGTTGCGCTATAAAAGTGCAAAAATGTGTTCGCGTTTTTTTTCTTTTTCTTTCTTAAAAGTGCCCCAACCCTGCCCGCCCCCCAACTCCCCTTCTGTACCACTTCCATCGCTGCTGTTATTATTTGTGCAACTGTTTGTACAGTTGCGTAAAGTGACGCTTGCAACACGCACACACACAGAGAGAGCTACTTGCAACAACTCCAGAGCGAAAGCGAGGCAAGGACTCTTATTTCTCTTATCCTTTGCGTTTATTCCCAAGGTGTCCTTTTTGCAAATATACAACGCAATGGGTTTTTAAATTCAGTTTTAATACTCTCTCGCTTTACACACACACACACACACACACAGATACTACTTATTATCCAAACAAATCCCCAGACCAAACACACACACACACATATATATACTTGTATAATTTTATTCCCAGTTGGCAGCTTGAGTTTTGAGCCAAAGGAGTGCCCTGAATATGCAGAAATATTTGTATGTAGCCAAGGCGTCTCTCAGATGCAAATCGTATTAGCAGGCATTATACAAGAAAGCTTATTAGCCAGAATGATCACAGTGGGGCAGACACAGAGAAGGGCAGATGAAGAAGGGAAGGGCAGATAGTGGTGGAGTCGGCTCGATTTAGTTTCTAAGTAGTTGAAGCAACTTGTCTTAATATTCAGAAAAAAAAAATATTTTATATTCAATTATTATAAAGGGTGTTTTTTTTTTAGAGGTATAGAACTTGAAGTTGGCAACACTTTTTTAACTGGCCGCCATTTTGTCAGCTGTTAAGTGATTTATGTTTAGTTTGGTTTGGCATTTCAACATGTATAGACTGACGCCTGAACAACGCTTCTAAATTGTGCAAATTCATTTTGAAAATCATGGTTCTCTTCGAAGTACGTATCGCTCAACATAATCGTCCTTCAGATCAATTAATTCGATTAACTATGGAACGTTTTCGCACCACGTTTACTCTAAATGATAATACGCATCCACAGAGATGTCGTACAGAAGAAGTCATTGCCGCTGTAGAGCGTAGCGTAGAGGAAGACCCGAATCAGTCAATCCGTCATCGTGCACAGGAATTGGATATGTGTCCATCCACTTTATGGAAGATTTTGCGGAAAGATTTTTCGGAAAGAAGGTTGAAGAAGGTCCGAGCCAGCCGTGGCGGACATATGCCAGAAATCATATTTATATTTATTTATTTATAATGCCAGAAGTTTCTCCTTCAAATAAAGTAAATTTCATATCAATAAAAAAATTCATCTTTGTTTTATTCCATTTGAAAGTTATATACCTCTAAAAAAACAATCTTTATAATCAAAATGTTCAAGAATATATATATATACATACTCCTCTTAAACCTTTAACTAAGCCATTAAAAATTCGTAATTGAATTGAAACTTAGAAATATTATATGTAAAGCAAATACTTTTAACTTTCTGGTTAACTTTTCACTTTGTAAGCTGATGAAAATGCTCACAAATTAGTTTGCTTGACCAAAATCCATAAAATCCCTTGCCGCAAAACACACACTCACACACACACACACATACACACAGTGTCACATTTTTAGTCGACAATACTTGTTTAAAACTTTTGTTGGCGGAGGAGGACTTGAAAAACTTTAACACCCAAAGTAACCAAAGTTCAAACAGAGGCAAACTTTTTGGCCGTCCATCGACGTCAACATATTCTTTGCCTTTGGGGTATGCCCCACACACACACACACACACACACACACGCACAGTTCATCTAAAGTGTAATATGCTTGCAACATACACACATATATGTATGTATGTAGAGTGTAGAGTATAGAGTGTATACCAATTGTGAAGCAACCACAAAAGATAAAAAAAATTATAGACTGGGAGAAAGGTTAAGTGAAACGAACTCCCAAAAGTGCAAAAAGGCCATGGCCTAAAAGTATCTCTGTGTGTGTGTGCGTTGTGTGACAGTATGTGTGCTTGTGTGCATGAGCATTAATCTCTCAAAAACTTCTAGCCCCAAAATTAAAATAAAAAACGTTTTTTTTAGAAAATTCAGAGAACATTTTCATATCGCAAACAGCGATATTTTTGGGGCAAAAATGCTATTAAATTGTGCGGTTGCTTTGGCCGACTCTGTGTTGCATGCAACCATTGAACTGAACATATGAACATGTTTTTGCGGCCTGCTTCCTGCCACCTACTTCATCTGTATGTAGGATGGGCGTGGCACAATGCGGCTGGCTTTTTGGTGTCAAAGCTGTCGCCCTACGCTCAGAGTGTCCTTCCTCTTCCTCCTGTCTCGCTCTTCCTCGTTTGTCCCCTTGCGGCATTCGAGAGTGTCAGACAGAAAAAAGGTGCAGATGTCGCCCCTAAATGCTGCTACGAACACAGCAACGACGACAACAGCATGTTAATGACTCTGACCCTTCTAGCCAAAGCCAAAGCCAAAGCCAAAGCGAAAGCCAAAGCGAAAGCTCTATAGCTAGTTAGAAAGGAGGCATCGTTTACTTGGGTCGAAAGCCTTGCTCGGTCAACTTGTCTCTATTTTGGTCACTTGTCTCCTGTCTCACTCTCTCTCTCTCTCTCTCTCTCTGTGTCCCTTTATCTCTCTGTCGTTTTGGTCGATTGGCTGTGTCGTGTTTGCTGCTTAAGTAATTGGCATACAAATTTACCAACTCAACGATTTGACCCAAAACGGAGTATAATTTTTGGAATAAACACTTGGAGAAAATATCAAAAATATCCAAAAAAAATACTTTTAAATTTTTTTTTTTTTTAAGCTCCAAAATGCATTATGTATACTTAAAATATATCAAATTTATTATTCTATCAATAAAAACCTATACAAAACGAATAAACTTTCTAATTTTGATTCCCTCAACTAAACACTTGAAAAAAATATCAAAAATATCCAAAAAAAATACTTTTAAATTTATTTTTTATTTTTGAAACTCTAAAATGCATTGAGTAAACTAAAAATATATCAAATTTAATATTCTATCAATCAAAACTAATACAAAACCAATAATCTTACTTCTTTTGATTCCCTTAAATTTTTGTTTTAATAATTTCAGCTAAATTATTTTTAAAAATTATAAGAAAATTACACACACTTTGCATTTATATCTTACCACACTTTTTCTCCAAGTGCATAAGAGTATATTAAATTTGGCAGTAGCTCCTCGAACTCACTGCAAACCCAACTCTGACACAACAACATAGAGGCCTTAACCTCGAACCCGACCCCGACTCCTGCTCCCCAGCAAGGAGTTCTGCTGAGATGCCTTCACGTGTTGTATTCGTAAGGATCCTTAATTGAGGTAACGCACAAATGCCATGTCACTTTTAGTGCTTCACACACACACACACAGACAGTTAATTTCCAATCCAAATTCATGTTGCAGACAACAACAACAACAACAGCTGCCGGTTATATACTTCAAGTTCTATTTCCATTTCCACTTCCACTTCCTCTTCCATTTCCATTTCCATATCCTTGTTCGCATGCTCATCTTCATCCGCATTCCCATTGGTGGCATGCAGCAGGCAACATTGTTGCGACAATACCGAGCTGACATTTTAATTGAATAGCCTCCGAGGAGGCTGAAGACAAGTCAAACCCAAGAGACAAATATCTTAAGATGTTATGTAGTATGTGTGTATATGTATGCGTCGATGTATGTATGTATGTGTGTGTTAGATACATTTTAAGTACGCTGAGTGTTTGTGACACTTTGGGATTAGAAGCAGTTGCTCTTATAGTTGTTGTTGTTGTTGTTGTTGCAAGTATTCGAGTGCGAACAGTTTATTGTAATCGCTACTGAGGACACACAAACGACTTGTTGTTGTTTGGCCATTGAAAGTTATTTAATGCAATTTTACTGCTTGTTAATTACACTTGTCGTATTCCAATCGAATCAAGCTTTACTATCTGTTTCAACATCTATAGAGTGAGCGAGAGAGAGGCAATCGAGATTTTGATTGCCCATAAAATGCAGAGACACATACTTAAATTGAACACTTATGCACAGCTAATGAATAAGTATATAAATTCGACACACAATCAGCTAATAATGTGATTATTTTGTATTATGTATGACATGAAAATACTATGAACTGGGAAGAGTTGAAGAGTGATGTAGAGTTTTTCTTTTCTGAAGAGTATAACTTATCGATATAAATCGATATACACGCCATTAAGTGTATAACTTATCAATGTACATGCCGTTAAGTGTATAAATGATTGATATACATCGATATACATGCCGTTAGATATATAAATTGTCGATATAAATCGATATACATGTCGTAAAGTGAATAACTTATCGATTTAAATCGATAAACACGACATTAAGTGTATAAATGATCGATATACATGCCGTTAAGTGTATACATGATCGATATACATGCCGTTAGATATATAAATTGTCGATATAAATCGATACACATTTCGTAAAGTGAATAACTTATCGATATAAATCGATATACACGCCATTAAGTGTATAAATGATCAATATACATGCCGTTAAGTGTATAAATTATCGATATACATCGAGATACATGACGTTAGATGCCGTTAAGTGTATACATGATCGATATACATGCCGTTAGATATATAAATTGTCGATATACATGTCGTAAAGTGAATAACTTTTCGATTTAAATCGATATACACGACCTTAAGTGTATAAATGATCGATATACATGCCGTCAAGTGTATAAATGATCGATATACTTATCGATAACTTATCGATTTAAATCGATATACATGCCGTAAAGTTGTTGAACTTGCAACTCTATTGCAATTATTTAAAGAATTCGCCAACTTTGCTATACTTTATTTCCCTTTTCAGTAATTTCTTTCTTTCGTGCTTATCCTTGAATCCTTACAATGCTTAATTAAACTAATTACGTTACAGAAAAAGAAAGCACACTTCAATAGAAGTTAGCTCCCAATGCTCTTTTCCCTTTCAAAAAAAGAAGAAAATATGTTTCTTCATTGTTTATCTTTGGCTTGTTTGTTATTTCAAGGCGTCTGTGCTCTCATCAGGAAGGTTCCTTGAACAAAGCAGCTTAAAATGCTCGCACATGATGCTCTTGTAAAATGTTTACACAAATAATTATCATTTACATGCGATTTTCACTTCGTTTATGGCCCAAGCTGGGCAAATATTTACCCAAAACGAAACAGTGCGAAGAGTAGTAGAAGCTGTAGGATCCACAACTACAAGGCGCCGTCAATAATACTCTTTAAAGGAAGGGGCGGTTGAAAAATAAATCATTAGATAGAAAACCTGAGCAACAGGTTTTTCTTAACACCTACAAATTGATTGAGATCTTAATTAGTGTAGTAAAGAGTTGGGGATATTTGTTAAGGGAAACTTTGAAATGGAATCTAATAGTTTTTTCAGTGTTGTAAAATGAACAAAATATATTTAAAGGTAGTAAAAAGTTTGGGATATTTGTTAAGGGAAAATTTGAAATGGAATCGAATAGTTTTTTCAGTGTTGTAAAATGAACAAAATATATGTAAAGGTAGTAAAAAGTTTGGGATATTTGTTAAGGGAAAATTTGAAATGGAATCTAATAGTTTTTTCAGTGTTGTAAAATGAACAAAATATATGTAAAGGTAGAAAAAACACTACATCAAGTTCAAAAACAGGGTATTCAACTTGCCCGGAACATATTGAATATGTTTTAAATATATTTAATAACTTATCCGTTTAGCATTATGACTTTATGTCGTTTATCACAAGAAGTCTACTGTTAAAATCATTTCGATTTGTATAACAATTTGTTATTCAACGCTCGAGTCGAGTAATAAATAAAAAAATATATAAATTCATTATTTGACAGACATTTAATGGCCGGCAGGTGCCTTAACCTTTATATATACATATATCTATATGATGTTGATTCGAAAATGCATAAATAAATTATGCGTTTGCCCCCAAAAACTAAACATGAGAGAGAATATTCACTTGTTTATATTATGCGGGTGGGAGTTCAACATTTCATTTGAATGCAAATAAAATAACATAAACAACAGTGAAATTTATTTATGTTGTTATTGTTGTTGCTGCTGCTGCATATTTACATTGACGAGCAAATAAATTGGCATTGTTTATTTGACATCCAGAACATGCTGCGGGCTGAGGACTCTATAGAGAAATCCAGTCAGTAGTTGTTTAAATTTTAAATGACTTTTGGCAGCGCACAAAGCCGATAATTAAATGATTAGTTATTCAAATGCAAATAAAATAATTCCACAGACTAAACACAACAACAACAACAACATTTTGTCAAATAATTTGCTTTACAAACATGGCCCAAAGCCACGGACAAAAAAGTTTTTAACCCAACTGAGTTCATTAAAAAGTCAGCTAAAGTAAACTTTGTAAATTTATTTTGTTTGCGTGTTTTGGGTTTTTTTTTGATAGAAAACAAAGATTAAAATAGTTTGAAATCAGTTTGGAAGTGGCTAAGATTTGGATTAAGGAATCAGTCTTACAAAAAAGTTTTTAGACCCAGGGAAATTCTTGTGTAGTTTGTAAAAAGAAAGCATAGGAAGATTCTAAGCAAAAGCTTTAAGGAAACCATTGATTAGATGACAATAAGTTCAAAGGAAGATGCTTGGAGAAACTCTTAAAATAGTTTGAAATCAATTAAGGAATCAGTCTTACAAAATAGTATATAGACTAAGGGAAATTCTTGTGTAATTAGCAAAAAGAAATAATAAAAAGGTTCTAAGAGTTTTTTCTTTCAAGTTTTTCAGCAAAACCTTTAAGGAAACCTTTGATTAGAGTACAATAAATTCTAACGGTTCTTGAAGTTTTTTCTTAAGATTGTTAAAGGAAACCTTTGAGATGGGAAACCCTTAAATAAGTTTAAAAAGTGTGGAAAATAAGCTTCGATATTGAAGAACCACAAAAAGCGAACATCGAGCGGTTCTAATACTTATATCTATCCAATAAACAAGATATTTAACAGTGAAATATTGGGTAATTTCAGCTAATTTCATTCCAATACTTTAAGACATTAAAAAAATAGATCAATAGCTGTATTCCAGCTTTGTGTATTGAGCTATAATATACATAAAACACACACACACCGGAAATTGCTAAGAAAACAAACAGAAACACGAAAACAAAACACACGGAATAAATGTGCTCGAAGAGTTCGTGCAACAGCTGCACAAAAGTAAAAGAAAAGAACAATAGTTCAGTAGCAATATGCTACTAGATACACAGATATATACTATATAGCCTTAGTCTTATCCTCTTCTCTGACATTTGTATCCATCAGCTGTTCCCCAAGAAAACAACTAACAAATTAATCAATTCTCGCCTCACGATCTCAACGCTTTTACGACCCTTGGCATTAGGTTTATGTTCGCTTTTCTCTCTCTCTCTCTCTTTCCCGTTTGTTTATTTGCTTTAAGTGATGCGATCCCATACGATTCCATTTCCTTAACGAGTGTGTGGAAGGGGCCCCCCAAAAAAATATATATACATATATATCGACCACATAATAGTTTGAAAAACTGTTCTGCATTTAATTGCCTGCTGGTGCTCAAAATAAATAAATGGAAATTAAAATAAACTTATTGATGGAAACGATAGCATTTCTTTGCCCGATGCCTAATTTTTTATGGACTTGACAGAAGAGTATCAACCCTAGGGGCAGAAAAAGTGCGTTTCAGACGGGAGGGGGGAATATTTACGAGTCGTTCGTAAACGTTTCGTTTTCGGGGTTTTCAGCGACAATTAGTGCCAAGCATTTATTTTTCGAGTGTCGAGTGTGTTTTTATGAAGGCTGTTCGAAATTTTATTGCTTGTTTAGACTTTGGTTGTTGTTCTTGTTGTTTGGGAGGGGGATTGTGGGAGTGCGGGTGGTGATTGAATAAAGCGTTTTGCGGAATGCTCCATTTGAAGAGTGTTGTCAGCTCGTTGTCAACACACACCCCTACCCTCCCCGCTACTAGATTGTGAGATTTTATTCCCAGCTATTTACGTTCGAGTTGAGATATTTGTAGACAATGTGATATATATTTGTAAGGTTGATACTAACTCTGATGATATCGATATGTTTTAGATACCAAAATCAAACAAATATAAATCAGAATTCTGATTATAAACTCTTGTATAATGCCAAAAACAACCTTCTAACCGCTTTTAATCCAATTTACTCGAAACTCATCTTCTAAAATCCTTGAATATGAGAATACACTGCACAAAAAGCTTGAATACCCCCGAGATTATATGGATTTTGCATCGCGTATACAAATTGAATATAGTTAGTATATCCGTTATGCTGCTTTCGGGGGGGGGGGGGGGGGGAGAGGAGACGAGACGACTAACTTTACCAACGACTCACCACAAATCGGTATCGGTGCATGAATGCTGGGTAATCCTCTTGGTAGCCATTCCATCATTTATTATGGTTTATAATCCAAACAAGGTGAAGGCAAAACGGTAAAAACACACACAAACACACACACGCCTAGCAGCAGCAGAGGACGGACACACGACGTTCGCTCGCTCGCTCGCTCCTCTGCTTATCTGTGTGTGTGTGTGTGCGTATGCGTGTATGTGTATGTGTGTGCTGCTGCTGCTGCTTCTGTGTATCGAATTGCACTACGATATGTATGTATATATGTATGTGTATGTATGTATATGCGTAATTCCCGTTTCCAAACTGTTTGCTGCGTTTCTACAGTTATTTGCTCTTATTCCTCTTACTGCTGATGTTGTTGTTGTTGCTGCTGCTGCTGCTGTTGTTGTTGTTGTTTGCCACTTGTGTTTCGATTTTTCACGAGCAGCGCGTCGACGGCGACTGCGACGGCAACAAATTGAGTTAATCCAAGAAAACGGAATAATAAAACACACTCACACTCACACCAACTAGCCGAGCGAGCACGTTGATAGATAAAGAGCGAGTGAGAGAGAGAGAGCGCGGGTGCTGCTGGTGTATAAAAGCGCTTTATAAATGATGCCGCCGAGCTGTGTGTGCAAAAGGTTGAGATTTACTTGGCCTCCAGCGTGGCTCGGCAAATGCATTAATGAAGGCAACGGCAACGTCCTGGCTGTTGTTGTTGTTGTTGCTCCTTCCACTTGTACACTTACGCACACACACACACACACAGAGCGAAGAACACAAATTCGTTCGTTTTCTTTTTCTTATTATTTTTTTTTTCTTAATTTAATATTTACTTTGCACTTTGTTTAACTTTTACTCGAGCGCTTTTCTTTTCATTTTACTTTTCCAATTTAAATTCCTCGCCTCGAAACTTTTGCTTGACTACGCGACGACGACGTCGATGGTTCAGTTGTGGAGTGTGTGGAGTGAGCGAGAGCGGGACGTGGGAAGTTGTTGAGGGGGGCGCGGGTAACTTTTTCCGGCTGTTGCGCTGTCGAGAGAGTGAGACCGCGAGACGCACTCTTACACACAAACACACACACGCACAAACACAGAGGAACGCAAAACTTTGCCGCTTTCTTTACGGCGAAAAAGGTTAACGGCAAATCTTGAAAACTGCACTAGGCTGTTATGTTGTTGTGGAGTGGGGGGAGGGGTTGAGTCGGCGGGGTATTGCAGTTTTCTTATTGAAATATTTGCACGTTCTGTCGCGCTTAACCAACGGCAAAATTGAGATTACGTTTTTTTTTTTTGTCAAATTTCTGCGGGCACCGTTACGCGTTGCTCCTTGGCCTTTGCCTGGCACATCCACACACACCTCAAGTGGCCGCCATAATTACACTAATTGCCAATGTAATTGTAATTGAATTCGCTTAACTGCCCTTCACACCAACAACGACAATTGCACTGAGACACCCAGACACACACACACACACACACACGAACACAACGGTGCAAAACAAAACACGGCACTTATCACACGCGCTGGTAATTGAGAATCGCAATTCGAATCGTCATTTGCAACGGTAAATCGAGTCAGAGTTTGAGAGCAGGGCAAACCGACCGACCGACCATACCAAGCAAAGCAAGACAAACGCACACGACCCTGACGACGTTTGCCAAAGGACTAAAACGCTTCGCTGTTCAGCAGCCGCGTGAGAGTCGTTAGTTGAGTCGACAGTTGAGTCGTTTCGTTTTTTGGGTAAGACGTCGCACTCGCACTCACACTCACACTGGCACACTCACGCTCGCACTCGCACTCACACTCACCATGGGAGAGCGGTACTTTGCTTAGAAAACTCAACACATCAGGCGGCGTCGGCGTGTGAGCACTGAGAGTGGCAGAGCCAGAGCATGAGAGCAAGAATAACTGTCTGCTTTGGTGAGAGAGAGAACAGTTTCGTTCGCTCTCTCAGCAGTCTGTGCATTTCAGTTCATGTGCATTCCGTGGCTGCTCAACCACCAACAGGCACTAACAAAAATAAACAACAACAACAACAAGAAGGAGCAGCAACCTCTGTCATCGCCCATGCTGCATAAATGCAGCGCTGGGGGTTGATTTTCTTGCAGCAAGCACGAGACGGCTGCTTGTCAGTCAGTTAGTTAGTTCGGCCGGTTGGCTGGCTATAGTCTCTGTCTGTCTGTCTGTGTCTGCCTGTCCGCCTGCCTGCCAGCCTGTGTTGGGTCTGTCAGCAATACAGTGCAGGGCAGTGAGAGAGCAAGACTCAAAATGGTGGCCACCACCAGCAATACCACAACAATAACAACAATGTCGACATCGCTGAGGTCGTCGGTTGTTGTTGTTGTTCTTGTTGCTGTTCCCCTTTTGCATTTAACACGAAGCACGCGCTCATAACTTTGTTGTTGTTGTTGCTTTAGCACAACTTTTCACACGAACGTAGTCGGCAGAGAAATACCCTATAAGTTGTATAATAAGATAAAGCAGCGGTCGGGGAACTTTTTTTATTATTACCCCAAAATATTTTTATGGTACATTATATTACACATTGGCAAGAGCAAAAAAAAAAAATAAATAAAAAAAAAAAGTTTGAAAAAATACTAACAGGTTTCCAAAATAGCAAATTAAAAATATTTACTTTTTACTCACACAAATTTAATTTTTACCCCCCGAAATTTCACTTTTACCCAAAAAGGGGTAATTTACCCCTATTCAACGACCGCTGAGATAAAGCATTTGGGTAATTTTTATTTATTTTTTTAATTAAATAAATAAAAAAAACTATTAATTTTTTTATTGTGGTCCAATTTTTATAAGCACTCGATATGGTTTTTTAAAATTTGAGAATATTAAAAAAACCATCTTATTTTTTTTACTAACTTCCTATTTTGTAAAGTACATACAGACATGAAAAACAAATATATCCCTTGTTCATCTTACACAAAGAGTATACAACAAACGAGCACTGTAAACAAAAATTTGCGGTTCATGTGCTCAACACCTTCGCAGCAGCTGCCGACGTCGCTGCCGCCTGGCTAGCATTAATGCTGCAGCAGTCAACGTTGGCGTTGACGTTGGCAGAGCCACTGCAGAGTTTTTGTTATAATGCAAAATGCTGTTGCATACTTTTTTGGGGAAAAGGGAGGTTAAGTTGAGTCAATTATTGGGGCAGGCACACACCGAACACACAGAACAGAAAAACCACTACGATAACAAATGTTGTTGAGGTATGTATGATGAATTTGTTCGAAAATGTGGCACAATAGTGCAAAATGATGCAACTTGTTAACGAGATCTTAAACGATACTATCGAATGGATGTTGTTTCTTAAAAATGTAAGTTTTAATTGGAAAAAAAAATCATATGCAGCTTGTTTTGTTAAGGTTGAGGTAAGAAAAGGGTTTAAAGATTGGAAGTAAAATGGGAGTTCTAAAAGATTACTTAAGATCGTAGCTTAAATTTTAACATATTCGATATTCAGATAGTAGATGAAAAAGCAAAAAAGCTGGTCAGACCTTAATCAATTTTATGTGGAATCAACTCTCAATTAATTAAGGAATTATACAAATTGGTTTACATAGAAAAAAGTTATAAGATA
The DNA here is from genome assembly GCA_035044485.1 of Scaptomyza reducta. Taxonomy (NCBI): domain Eukaryota; kingdom Metazoa; phylum Arthropoda; class Insecta; order Diptera; family Drosophilidae; genus Scaptomyza; species Scaptomyza reducta. The sequence continues at coordinate 51,322 of JAWNNV010000413.1, forward strand.
ACAATCACAAAATAATACAGTCGAGTCGGATAATCTTTCCATTTTTCACAGAATATATCGAATACCGCAGGAGCAACTTCCGTGTTAAGCAAGGTGCAACAACGGAAAAGAGTTGCATAAAAACACACACAAATACAAATATACACATGAGCTCTGTGTGTGTGTGTGTGTGTGTGTGTGTGTGTGTGTGTTTGTACTTTCATATTATTCTCGAATGAGCATTTAACTGTTGTTGCAAATATACAGCAAAGAGGCATCGCAGCAGCTTCTGCTTCTGCTTCTTCTTCACGTTTGTGGTTGTACCCATTGTTGTTGTTCTTGTTGTTGTTGTTTTCAGATCTCTGCACTACTGTTTATGTACACAAAATGCGCGCAGTGCCCAAGGCAATGGTTGACAAGGAGAGCAACCGTGCCACCGAGGAAGAGGTGCGGAGAATGAGGATGCTGAGAATGAGGACGAGGTCGATAAGGATGTTGGACTATGTGTGCACATTGGCACATTTAACAATGGCTTACCATGTATACGAGTGGCTGGCTATATATATATGTGTATATGTGTGTGTGTGTGTGTGTGGCAGGCAGGCAGGACCTCCGATCCGCTTCGCTCTATCGATGCGAGGCCGAACTCAGCAGGCGATGCGTGTAAAAAGGATAATTTGTCAATATGTTCGTACGTTCCGGATTTTGCACGGCCTTCGTCGTGCACCGCACAACAGTTGCTGGTTCCGGCAACCTCATCATCATCATCATCATCATCCCAAGACCATCGTCTCCATCCCCCTTTTTTATACCCTCATCCACTCGTGCGTGCCTCTGCAACGAAGTTCTTTGTGTGCCTTGTGCCGCTTATTCAATTGCTCAACCCAATTCACCCCCCTTTGCCACCCCACGTGACTAACCGTTCCCCGCCTGGAGCGTTATGCGCTTGGTTGGTTCAACCATTCCGGTTAGCAATGGTTAATAGGGCTTAGGAGCTAAAATTATTGCCTTGTTCCAGTGTGAACCGAAGCCAAATCGGATGAGTCCTGTTCGTCCTGTACTTTAGGGACATGTCGATAAATGTATGTATGCGCGTGTGTGTGTGTGTGTGTGAGTGTGTGTGAGTGTGTGTGGGTTTAAGGCAATAAAAGACGAATAGGCTTGTACCAGGATACGATTATTAGTGGGTTCAATTTGTGCCCAAAAGTGTGCGAACGATCAACAAAGACAAGAAACAGAATTTAAATGGGTTTAAACATGGATGTTTATCGATATGAATAATCGATATAGTGACAATCATTTCTATAAAACCCTTGGATTAATATTTAAACTACTTCATAACAATATTCTTGTTGATTTCGAGTCAAAGTCAATTGCAGTTCGATGTGTAAACCATGAACTCCATGAAAGATGGTCATAACAGAAAACAAATAAAACAAAGAACGACGATTTCCGATTCCAAAAATAAAACCCTCAACGTAACAAAGAAAACCGCAAAAAAATAAAACTTCAATTGGCAAACGTGGCGACAATCAAAACGCAAGTCAAAAACAAGAACGAAAAACGAAAAAAAAAACAAGTAAGAAGGCTCTAGTCGAGAAATCCCGACTAGACTATACCCTGAACCCTATACTTTGTGAGTGTGTGTTTGTATACGCGTATAGTGCATACTTTCTTAGCTTCAATACTCCATATCTCCAGTGTTTCTTAAACGATTTCAATAAAAATTTCACAGTTTGTCATTATTTAGTCTAATCTTTCAAATTGCATCAAAAAGTTTTCCAAATTCAAGATTTTGTTGTTATCGATCACATGTGTATATCGGAAACGGTAAGAGTTATCGGAAATTCGAAACAAACTTGTACTGCCTAGGGATTAGGCGAGCTTATGTACCAAATCTGGAGTCTCTAGCTCTTATAGTCTCTGAGATCGCTGATATATCGACTCGGCTGTTGATGCTGATCAAGAATATATATACTTTATGGGGTCGCAGATGCTTCCTACTGCCTGTCACATACTTTTGCACAAAACCATTATACCCTTTTTACCCATTTTCAATGGGTTCAGGGTATAAAAAAAGCAATCGTAGTCATTGCCAAAACCAATAACACAATCAACTGTGCATTGCAGTTGCTCACACCCTTCTCCCTCTCACTGCCTTCGTGCTCCGTCACACTTGATGCTAGCAACCGTTTACAATAGACAAAACACACACACACACACACAGACACACAGACAACCACAAAAAGTGCTCTCGCACAGCCTCGAGACTTCGTCGAGGACAAAACGTTGGCGATGAGATTTTAAAAGCCATTTAGAAAAACACCCTCAGACACAAAACAAATCCACAAAAATACCGACACGGATACCAACCAGCCAAGCACTAACACTAACACACACTAACACACACACAGAGAAACATACACCGACACATAGACAAGCAAAGCTTACACAAAAGTGGCGTTAAAAATGATGCGGAAACACGATGTTCGTCACGACGACAAGAGAAAGAGAGTGTGAGAGAGAGAGAGAGAGAGAGAGAGAGAGAGGGGGGGAGAACGATAACGACAATGAGCCTTCAAGCAAAAACCGCTGCTAAAACTTCACGCTTAAATATTTTTCACACCACGTAGAGCGACAAGTTTGTGTATAATCTGAGGAGAGTGAGTGGCAAAATGCGCGGGGTAGGAAGGGAGGTAGGGAGGAAGGGAGGTAGGGAGGTAGTGAGGTTGGAGTCTTTCAAATGGGCACGACAAGAGCCTGGCCTGAGCAGAAGCTCAACGGATGTGCGTGGAATGTAACGAGAGCAGGCAAGTGAACAGTAAGTGAAGAGTGGTGAGTGGTAAGGGGTAGGTAGGTGGGGAGTAGTGGTGGAAGTAGTGGTAAGTAGACGGCAAATGTCTAAATACCCTGCTCCGTGCTAAATGCCTGACATTCTGGCTGCGACCACAACGAATGCATCCCGCACATCCCAGGATCTTAGTTGACGACGAGGACGAGGACGAAGCAAACGAGCAAAAAACGCAATTGAGTGGATTGAGTGCTGATGTTGTTGTTGATGCTGTTGAGTTGTGTGTGTAGAAGTTATCGAAAAGCGGATATACATATACGTATATAATAAATCCGGCGTGATGACAAATACAATGGGAATGCGATTATGTTTGTAAGTATATTGGCTTACAAATTAGTGTTATTCCCCTTATGAAAAGAAAGAATTTGTTCCTTTCATCAGCGAAACATATCGATAAATATTGACTTCTGATTTTTAACATGTTTTCCATAGAAAATCTAGTTACTCATAACGGTATGTATCTATTTTTGATACTTAAATTCTTTTTAAAGCTCTTCTTGGTTAGTTTTCCGATAACTATCGAAAGCTAAGCACATCGATAAATGTTAATAGTTGACTATAAATACAATAGTTCATCTAACTTTATTAATAAATATGGTTTTTGGGTTTTAAATATCATATCCTACATATCAATCTTATCTATCTACATATCAATCTTATCTATCATATCTTCTTGATTAGTTTTCGGATAACTATCGAAAGCTAAACATATAGATAAATGTTAATATTTCACTATAAATACAATAGTACATCTCAATTTATCGATAAATATGGTTTATGGGTTTTAAATATCATATCCTACATATCAATGTCAATATCTTGGTTACTTTTCCGATAACTATCGAAAGCTAAACATATCGATAAATGTTAATATTTGACTATAAATACAATAGTATATCTAACTTTATCGTTCCTACATATCAATGTCAATATCTTGGTTACTTTTCCGATAACTATCGAAAGCTAAACACATCTATAAATGTTAATATTTGACTATAAGTAGAATAGTACATCTAACTTTATCGATAAATATGGTTTATGGGTTTTAAATATCATATCCTACATATCAATGTCAATATCTTGGTTACTTTTCCGATAACTATCGGAAGATAAATGTTAATATTTGACTATGAATAGAATAGTACATGTAACTTTATCGATAAATATGGTTTTTGGGTTTTAAACATCACAGTAAATATAGTATTTAAATTATAATGCCAGAAGTTTGTCTTTCGAATAAAGTAAATTTCATATCAATAAAAAAAAACAATCTTTGTTTTATTCCATTTCAAAGTTCTATACCTCTAAAAAAACAGCCTTTATATTATATATATATATAGGAAGAAAAAGTTTCCTGCATCTGGTATACCCGCAATCTGAAAATGTTAAGTGGAAGGTGCCGCTTGTTGGAACTACCCAGATACCGCAAAAACCAAATCTAAACCGAAACACAATTGTTAGAAATGAAAAGGAAAACTTTAATCATAGCCGCGGGTGAACGGCGTCAACGGTGACGGCGACGGCGACGGCGACGACGGATGTCGGACGTCCAAGTGGCGGAACTGCAAGGAGAGAGGGAGCAAGAGGTAAGGAAAAGCTGAACAACCGAAGGCCGGTAGTGGTACTGCCGCTTGCCACACTGTCTACGAAATGTATATATACAACAATAACAACAACAAGAACGAAACTTGTGCAAGTTTCCGGTCGTGTGTACTATTTTCCGTTCTCATTTCCGCCGTACCATTTCCATTTCCCAGCGCACACGGAGAAAAGGAATTTTCCTTGAGCAAAGTAGACAACTATTGTTGTTGTTGTTGTTGTGTTTCTTGGACGCACACAGGAAAGTTGCGGCAAAACTTGACGCTGCTCCATGCAATTCTCGGAGGTCAGCTGCAGGAAAAAAGGATACAGGCTAAAGATACAGAAACAGCTACAGCTACAGCTACAGCTACAGATACATATATGCATGCCATACTTATGTAGCTAGAGCTTAAGCTATCTCCCTCACACACCATATCCTTCTATCCATCTCTCTCTCTTTCTCTCTGTGTTGGTTGGTGGAAAGCCGAAATCCCCAAAAGCAAACAACAAACGAGCCAAGCAGCGAAGAGCTGAGGTTAGGGTAGCAGGGTGTTGAGGTGCGTTTGCCACTTGGCTGTTGCAACCACACTTCACTAAATTTTTTTTGGGGGAAACAAAAAAAAAAAAGAACCGGAACAAAACCGAACCGAACTGCAATCTCTCCAGCCGCTGACAGACGTCATAAATATGAGAAGACAGGTGTAGCCTCCCAACCCAAAAAGAGGGTACCTCGGTTACTCTTTGCTCTTTTCGTCGAGTGTGTGCCGAGTCAATCAATACGTCAGAGGCGAGGCTCATCAAAAATTCCAATCACAAACTGTCGAACAGACAGAGAGAGAGAGAGAGAGAGAGAGAGAGGGAGAGAGAGAGAGAGAGAGCGTACCGAGACCAGAGTAGTATAACAACCCAACTATCCACCTAGCTGTACCACCTAGGCACCTTGTACCCAACCCACACACAACTGACGACCGCTTTGGAGCATTGGAGTGACCAAACGCTAGGCAATAACGGCATTTAAATGCAGGGTCACGTATCAATTTACTTGGTTATTAGTTACCAGCAAACCCCAAAAGAAAACCCCAACCAGCCAGAACCCAAAACCCATGCTACCAAATTGTCAATATCTCACTCGCACACTGCGACGAGCTCTCACACACACACACACACACATACATACTGATATGCCGCCAAACCACTTGCCCTCTGAACCGATGCGCAAATCCGAGATGAGCAGGCTTCCTCTCCCTGGTGCCAGGATATGGCTTTGTGCTAAACTGACAGCAGTAGCAACGACGACGACGACCCTTTCGCTAAGCCCCTCACAAAACACGCCTCACTGCTCCCCTGTGGAGAGCAGATGGCGCCAGGACCTGTCATGACCCTTTCCTTCCTCACCCAACACTTTTTCTAGCCGTCCGAGACAAGCCTGACCCGCACTTTACATTTTTCAACTTTCAACTCCGTCTATAACTCCAAAACAGCCTCAGAAAAAGAAACACACAGTGCCGCTGTCAACACACACACACACACACTCACATACACATAGTGTGGAGAGGGGAGTTGCAGGATTGAAGTAGTAGTAGAGAAGCTACTCTCGTGCTCTCTTCTCTCTGGCTCCACTTAGGCCTCTCGCTGCACTTTTCGTGCTCAAGATGGGAACACTCATACAACAGCTATCTTCTGGCTTCGGAACCGAACACTGAACGAACCGACAACGAGTTCTTACTCCTTGCACTACATCTCACAACAAAGAGAGCAATATGCACATTGCCGGGTAACCTGGAATGGGGACGAGGTGGAGGTGGGATGTGACTAGTTAGAGGATGCATGTATGCAGGAGGTGGCTAAGAGAGCCAAGTGCGGCATGCTGCATGCAGCAGAAGCGTTGCAAGCGATGCAAATACACTTGAAAAAAAAGGTGTGCAAATCTTATCAATAATATTATAAATAAAAAGATTCTAATTTAGAATAATAAATATGGAACAGCAACAAGAAGAGGTTACAACAGCGGTCGGGGAAGAGGGGTAAAAGTGAACTTTGGGGGGGGGGGGGGGGGGGGTAAAAGCATCTCCCATAAATGGAGGATGTTTTTTTTTGCTCCTTCACCAATGGGTGGGTAATGTCAGTTCCACTAAAATATTTAGGGGTAATATTACAAAATGATATTTTTTCTATATTTGTAAGGACCTCTCAACCGATTTCCAATCAACTTTTGTTATCTTTTAAATTCCACGCTAGATTTCTCGCAGTGTTCTGTAGCCAAGAGTTGTTTGTATGCACTATAGCAACAAGAAAGGCAAGGATAAAAATAATAACAAAAATAGTATACTTTTGGGAGTTTGAGCATAAATGCATTTTGTAGTTGAGTGGAGAGTGAAAGAGCTATCAAACAAGGATATCAGCAAACACGGAGATGCTCTCGACTACAAAACCGAAACACATACACAGAACATGGTTCGAGCGGATTGCTGCAACCATTAGGATGGAACAAATGTACTGTAATGTACAACAGCAACAACAACCAGTCCCCAAACAACGCAGGAGCTAAAAACCAGGAGCAACTCCAACTTCCGTCGTCAATACCAAAGCACGACCGTAAACACACAAACACACACACGCACACTCAATCGTTGCGAATGTGTCCTTTCGCAACATTGGCGCAGGCGTCGCTGCTGCTGCTGCTGCTGTTGCATGCTGCATATATATGTAGAGCGGAATTTCCGGTCTAACCTCACAGCGCCCATGCGGAAATACAAGCGGATTAGCTTTTAGATTTATATACTAACAAACACCGATTAGACAGGTAGGGTGTTTTCCACCCCTCCTCCTCCCTTCCTTCCTTCCTTGCACCATCACTATCAAGAGAGCGAGAGCGAGAGGAGAGAACTAGGACTTAACTTCTTCCTGCCCTTGCCCCAACACTTGTTGTGCAGCATAACTCTGGGAGAGGAGAGGAGAGTTTTTGGCATGGCTTTGGTGAATGCCAATCCAGGCTACAGGCAACCAATGCGTTCCTATTTTCTCCTTGTTGTTGTTATTGTTGTTGTTGTTGTTATTGTTGTTGGTGTGGTTGCGTTTTAGTGTTTCCTGTGTTCGAAGTTCAAATGTGAGAATATTTTCATATGGCAAACGTCCCAGACACTCACACACAAACTCACACACACACACATACATACAATGTGAAACTCACCACACACACACAAATCAACACACACACTGAATGGCTATTTTCAGTTTTTGCGGTTCCTCACTTTTGGAAGCTTTTGCTCATTTTTCAAATGCCTCAAAACTGGCGCTATTTTCCAAACTAATAGAGTATGTGGCCAGCAAAGGAATTTACACACACACACACACGCACTAACGCATATATAGGTGTTGTTGTAATTTTGAAGCTAGGTCAGATCCATGTTTAAGGCAATTCGCAACCACAATTAAAATCTACAGAAATTTTTACTAAACTCAATGTTGAATTTTATCAATATGTAAACCCTAGGTGTATAGCTGATTGGATTACACCAGCGATCGGGAACAGGGGTACCCCTTTTTGGGTAAAAGTGGAATTTGGGGGGGTAAAAGTGAAATTTAATATTTATATATATTTTTTTTATTTATTTTTAATTTTTTTTTTTGGGTTTTTTTCTCCTTTACCAATTGGTGGGTAATGTCAGTTCCACAAAAATATTTAGGGGTAATGATTAAAAAAGTTTCCCGGCCTCTGGATTACACAGAATGTCCTTACAAGAAAGAAAGATTGTAGCTTAAGCAATAGGTTGGAAAAATGTTTGGGTTCCAACTGGAAACTTAACGGGAAAATTGGATTTTTGTTCAAAGTTTAGCTGTGAAATTAGTTTAAAGGCGTTTTTACCCGATTCAAATTGAATTTTTCGTATAAACCTCAACAACATATATACTTTTTAAATATATTGCTCCCAAAACACAATGCCCAACGTGTGGAAAGGGAGATTTGTAAAAAGAAAATGGGGATTTTAAAGGAATAAAAAGGAACAATGAATGGGTGCCGAGACCACCTTAAAAATGGCAATGAAAGCTGTCGTCAAATTGTCATAAAAATGCGATAACTTTGTTCTGTGTGTTGTTGTTGGTGTTGTTGGTGTTTGTGTTGGTGTTGTTGGTGTTTGTGTTGGTGTTGCTTTATACTCAACTACGAGAAGTATGATAAATTTTTACGATGTTGCCATAACAATAAAGTCCAGGCTTCATCTGCTTCAGCTTCTTCACTCTAGCCGGCTGCCAGCTGCCACAGTGCAGCGCGATGAAACAGGAGAGGAGAGGAGAGAGTGAGAGGGAGACGGGGTGAAGTACGGTGGAAAAACCTAATAAAAATCCTGACTGGCTGCGAAAAACTTTTATGGCAAACTATACGCGCCCCATCATCGAGGCCAACAACAACAACAGCAGCAAAATAAATATAACGTAGAAAAGCCGTTGGAAAAGCGTGGAAATACCGCAGTCAAACGAAGGCATGGGTTCGGGGAGGGGTGGGGAGTGCAGTGCAGTGCAAATGTGTAAAGTGCGGAAATAGCTCAGGTGCAGCGGATTGGGATGAAGCGTCGAGGTTGTCGTCAAAGTGACGTACCCAAAAAAAAACCCTCAACCATCAGGCCAGAAACCACCCTCTCGCACCTTTCACCTTTGCACCCAAGCAGCCCCTGCCGTTATCCTTGACAGACGCTGACAACATGGAAGTTGGCTTCCATTTTGATGTAGCATCTGATTTTTTTTTCTCTCTTCCTTTTAGTTCGTCCCTTTGGAAAAGACAAAAAAAGTTGTATTTTTAAAGCCCCACGACAATAAGCGATTAAATGAGTTTTCTTTTAGGACTTTTGCACGCTTCTCGATTGACTCCTGTCAGTCAGAAGATTATGCGAAGTACAAAAACAAGTCAAGCCGTATTTGGATTGACCTGAAGATACCCTACTTAGTGGGTTTTGTTAAGAACCAAAGACTTATGGGTATAAAATTGGGTTTAGATTTCATAATCCGTTTGGATTCATCGATAATTTTCGCGTTTTTCGATTAATTGCACGTAAGAATCGGTTGCCACAAATGCAAATAATGTTACTAATTTGAGATAAACCGGTTTTTGTGAAGAACCAAAGACTTATGGGTATAAAATTGGGTATATGTATGATAATCCATTTGGATTAATCGATCATTTTTTCGTTTTTCGATTAATTGCACGTAAGAATCGGTTGCTACAATGCAAATAATGTTACTAATTGGAGAAAAGCCGTTATAGAAGCTGAATTGTTGACCAAGTTAAGCTACCCTTTAAGCCACATACTCTTTGCCGCATTTACCACATTATGTTCAAGCAGCCAAGGATATCATATCTCGATAAACTGAAAATACGCTTTCTTAGCCATATAATCTTGCATACGCACACGTGACCCAACCAATGTTCCCTCAGGGACCAAAAGGGCTCTACATGTGTGTGTGTGTATGTGTGTGTGTGTGTGTGTTTTGTTTGTGTGTTCAGTGAGCATGCAGCGAGGCCCAAATCTAAAGACAAACATCAAGTGGGTTTTTTTTTTTTGTTTGGTTTGTGGCTGATCATCCTGTGGAGGAGTCCTTGGATGACTGCGTGTCGACTTTACGCATCAGTTGGCAACAACAACAATTGCAAATTCAATTGAATTGATGCACGCACCACTTGTTAACCGTTTTGGCATGAACTAACAACACAAACACACACGTACCAACCGAGACTAGCCATTGAGAGGCCTATTGGTTGGCCCATTCCATTCCATTCCGTTTCGATTCATCGTCTTACACACACACACATAGCAACAGAAACATCCGTTACTCAAAGTTCACTATCTCCCTCTCTCTCTCTTTCTCTCTCTCTCTCTCTCTCTAGCGAATCCACTTCGGAGCGCGCCTGGAGCAACAGATAGAATCAGTTGCTAGCTTCTCTAGCTCCTTCAATGCACAACGCTCACGTACGCTCTATTGAACGCATCCAAAATATTCAGAAGGAGAGAGCGTATGAGTGAGAGAGAGAGAGAGAGGGGAGTATTACCTAGCCACATGATGGGTTTTCAGCTTATCTGAACAATGACTAAAGGGCCTATAAAATCAGCACAAGGGGTTATAAATCCAAAATGCAAAAAATAACCCAAAGCTAAACATGATACGTTAAAGATATATATATATATATGTATATTTGTTTCCAAACCCATTCCAGTTCACCTGCCACGCAAGAAGGAGTACCCAAAAGTTGACTTGCACACACAAAAGACTGCAACAAGGGGTGGAGGGTGCAGGGAGGAGTTAGAGGGTAGCTGAAAGTGCTTTCGAGCGTGATCTGATTGATTTGAATTTTACAGACTGAAAATTTCGCCACTTGTCGTTTAAATTGTTGCCCAAACTAGGCGATTTGTCTATTCGTACAGTGAGAGAAAAGTTTCAAAAATAATTTTAAAAAATTTATATAATTTTTTTTTAAAAAAAAATTTTAAAAAATTGCAAAAAAAATACTAAAACAATTTTAAAAAATGTTTTAGGTTAAAAATGTTAAGAAAAAAAAGTGGAAGATATAAATACTATTGATTTGAAATAAGTTCATTGCCTTAAGGTGGTTTCAAATCTCTTTTAAATCTCTTCTATTATGCATATAATTAATAAATATATTTTTTAAAACTTTTAAAAACAAAAATTGCAAAAAATTACTGAAACAATTTTAAAAAATGTTTTAGGTTAAAAATGTTAAGAAAAAAAGTGCAAATATAAAAACTGTTGATTTAAAATAAGTTCAGTGGATTAAAGTGGTTTCAAATCTCTTTTAAATCTCTTTTATTATGCATATAATAAATAAATATATTTTTTAAAACTTTTAAAAACAAAAATTGCAAAAAATTACTGAAACAATTTTAAAAAATGTTTTAGGTTAAAAATGTTTTAAAAAAAGCTGAAGATATAAAAACAATTGATTTAAAATAAGTTCAGTGGATTAAAGTGGTTTCAAATCTCTTTTAAATCTCTTCTATTATGCATATAATTAATAAATATATTTTTTAAAACTTTTAAAAACAAAATTGCAAAAAAATTACTGAAACAATTTTAAAAAATGTTTTAGGTTAAAAATGTTAAGAAAAACAGTGGAATATATAAAAAAAAATTGATTTAAAATAAGTTCAGTGGATTAAAGTGGTTTCAAATCTCTTTTAAATCTCTTCTATTATGCATATAATTAATAAATATATTTTTTAACACTTTTAAAAACATAAATTGCAAAAAAATTACTGAAACAATTTTAAAAAATGTTTTAGGTTAAAAATGTTAAGAAAAAATGTGGAAGATATAAAAACTATTGATCTAAAATAAGTTCAGTGGATTAAAGTGGTTTCAAATCTCTTTTAAATCTCTTCTATTAAGCATATAAATTGTTTCTGACAGCAAATTAATGTTAAAAAAAGGATTTAAAACAGAGATTTTAAGGGCAAAGCAAATAAAATAAAATGATTCAATTCGCTGATAATAAGTTATGATATCTCTCTCTCTCTCTCTGTCTCTCTCACCCATCAAATGGTTCTTGTTTCGCGCTCTGAAGTCGAAAGTGTTGTTGTTGATTAAAAAATCGTGATGCCGTGCGAAAAAGGCACTGTAATAAATACCAGCAACAAGAATACGAGATGGCAATGGCAACAATTCAATTAAAATGCCAGTGGCATTAACAACAACAACAACAACAAAAGGATGAAGTGTGTGCTTGGGTGAAAATTAACCCCTATAAACTCATAATATGCTCAAAATGACGCACTTAAAAACACATTAATCACATCGACAATTACGACTCTCTCTCACTCACTCTCTCTCTCTCTCTCTGTGTGTGTGAGTTTTCTCTCTCACTCTCACTGTGTGTGTGTGAGTGAGTAACGGATGCCCGGCGCGTGCTTGAGTGTGTGCGTGACATGGCAACCTTTGTGAATGAACGAAGCGAATGGGCAACTCGAGTGTTGTACAAATGAGAAAGAAATGAGAATTAACAACAACGAGCAACCACCAGAAAAATACAAGAATACTTTGATATTACACTGCGAGAAAAGCTAAGAAGTTGACTATTCAAACAAGTATTAACATTCTTATAATACTTTTATTTCTTTTAGTAAAAAAATAGAAAGCTGGAAACCTATATATAAGCTTAAGTACTTAGGAAAATAATAACAAAATAAATAAATAATAAATAAGGAAAGTTAAGAAAAATTTGTATATGATTTAAAACCTTTTCGTGTTACTAAATTTACTTCATTTGGTAAAAAAATGTATATTAAAATGTAAAAAAAAAAATAATATAAAATATATATAAATATAATTTAAAATAGTACTCATTATATGAGTAAAAACGATAAAAGAAACTCAATAATAATTCATTTGGTAAAAAGTTTATATTAAAATGTCAAAAAAAAAAATATAAAATATATATAAATATAATTTAAAATAGTATTCATTATATGCGTAAAAACGTTAAAAGAAACTCAATAATAATAATTTTTTGTATCATATAAAAAATGAGTATACGATTTTTCACAGTGTAAACCAGTTGGTTACCCACAGGAGTGCATTCAAAGTATAAAAAGCTTTCGTGTCGTCATTAAAAACTGTTTTTGCTAATTAAGTGCTCAATTGAGCATTCAATTTCACATACACTTACTTACACACACACACACACACACACTTTGGACAAGCAGCACTCAACAGAGGGTAAATATAACCAGTGAAGTAGAAGCACACAAAAAATGAAAACCACCCGAAAAAAAAATATACAGAATATAGAATAGAGAAACGGGAAACCAGATTAAGAAGCAGAAACCAAAACCAGCAGAACAACCAGCATAAATAATAACAACAACAACTTCTTCAACCCCTCCCCCCACCACACCCCACCAACACACTCTTTCAACTTTAGCGAAAAGCAATCTGAATGAAATGAAATGAACGAAAAATATAACAAAGTTGGTTATTTGCTCAGTTAATGCAAAATGATTCCCCTGGGGAGCGTGACGGCAATAATATCTCAGAAATAAATACAGATACGGCGAAACAAAACCAACAACAACAACGAAAAAGGAATCGCGGACAAAGCATACTAGAGAGAACCAGAGTTGGCAGCATAACACAAAACACGTTTGCAGTACACAAAAAAGAAAATAACCAAAAATAAACTGAAGTAGTAGAAACCAACGTTGATTCAATAAAAATTGCGCTGAAAAGTATGCAAGTGAAATGTGTGTATACAAGGCAAAAGTAAACACGACAAAGGGCAAAAGGGGCGGGAACTGGCAAACGGACATCGGAACAAACGCAAACGTGGCAAGAGCGCCTTATGAAAAGAAAAAGTACTTAAAAAGCTCACGAGCAAATATTTATAACAGTAAATCAGTTTGGCGCTTACACAAACCAATACACACACAAACAAACAAGCTGGCGGGTCGACAAAGTGCAAGCAATGTCTGAGCCTCAGGTTGAGTGTGAGAGTGAGAAAGAGAGAGAGAGTTAAATAGTACAAGTGTAGTTAGAGCACTGAGCGCGGTGAGCAAAGCAAAAAGTGCAAAAGCAACAACAATGCAACAACTGTAAATGTGTTTTTGTGTTTTGATTGCTGCCAAAGCAAAGCAAAGCAAAGTAAAGAATAGCAAAGGTAGCCCACAAAAAAAAGGAAAAGTTAGCAATCTAAAATAAGCAAGTACAAAACTAAGGTACAGTTACACATAAAAATTTATGACACGTTAAAGTATTAACTAGCCATGGTGAGAAAGTAAATCAGAAAATCACCTAATCCCGTTACCTAATGCGATTTTTATAGTTGCCCAAAAAAGTAAGTAACAAAAAATTGTGCATATAAAATATTTGTTTATTCTTCCTGTTAACTGTAGAAAAGTTTATTAAACTATTTTATTTATGTATTTATAGTAGACAATTTATTATTAACAACTAGCAAATATTTATACAAAAACATAACGGTTTTTCCATATTAATTTATAAGTCAATAAAAATACGAATAATAGTTTTATTCTATGTAAATATAGATAAACAAAAATATTTTTGCAAATATATGCGGTGCATGTTTGCATAACACATTTTAGAAGCCCTGAAGTGCACAACCCATTTGAATACATTACATATGTACATATATGTATATGCATATGTATGCATAGTTGGAAAAAAAAGAGAGAAGTAAGCTTTTGATATCGGAACTTGATTTCGCTGTCTGGGCAAACAAATGATTTATTTTTAATAAAAGCTAGAAAACAAATATACCAAAAAAAAATAAAACAAAAGTTAACTCTTGGTTCGACCTGAATATGCCCTGTTTTTTTAAACAACGAACTTGATAAAAAACTTATTCTTGTTAAAAAAAAGTTTTTTGAAAAATATTTATTTATGGTATTTTTAAGCTTTGCATATTTATTCATAATATATTCAGTATAAACAAGTATTTTATTTTGTTAAGTTGGTCACACTTAAGTTGAAACAAGCACAAGTTCAGTTACAGGGTATTCCCACAAAATAATCAAATCAACAAAATCACAAATCGACAAAAAAACAAAAACAAAACCCCAAAATAAATCGAAAGAGCGTACTCAGTATTTTTGGGGAATGTGTATTGAATAACATGTTGGGCATCGAATACAAATTTTGTGCTCTGCTTCATATTTGACAAAAGGAATTTCGAGTGTGTACAAACACACACAAACACACACGCACACACAACAACAACACACTCAAGTTAAAAATTCCAATCTTGTGACGAATCTTTTACGCAGAGCAAAAAGTAGGTAAACTCAAAAATAGAAGCACAAATACCAAATAAATATGTTTAGGCCAAATTGCCAAGTGATGCACAAGCTCCAAGTCCCCCACTCCGAACTCACCGCTCCTGCAAACCAAAACTGAACCAACAACAAGGAGCAATACGAAAAAAAGACGAGTCATGCGTAACATATTTATTGACATTGCGGTTGCCAGTTGTCGGTTGTTCGGCTTGTTCGGGTTGTTGTTGGTTGGTTGGTTGGTTGGTTGGGTTGTCCGGGTTTACTAAAGCACATTGGATTTTGGATAGCTAGCCAAGCAGCGGGTTGAAACCACATCGACACCAATGAAAATACGCAGCAGGATTTGGCCCCCCAAGGGGAACACGAGGAGAGTGTGTGTGTGTGTGGCAAGTGTTGTTGGTGTTTATGTTCCATACATCAAGGGTTTATGGGCTAAACGTTTATGGGGTCTGGCAACACAACAAGCTTTTAAAGGGTTTTCACACACACACACACACAAACACACACAAGCACGCACACAGACTGAGAGTCAATGTTGAAGTTTGCTTGCCACTTGAAGTTTCACTTATACCAAGGCAAAGTATTTTTTTTCTTTTCCTTTTTTGACGCACACTTGAATAACTTCCAAAAGATGCCCACTTACAACCCCTCCCCTTACCGCACCGCTTCTTGCGAACCACTTCTTACCGCATTCCCCGTTACACACATTCACATATGTGCTGCATTACGAGCGAAAAATGTATTTTATCTTCATCGATTGGCAAAAATTTATATCTTTTTTCATGCCACATCAGCGTTTTATGTGATGATGCACAGAACCCATCTCCTCCTCCTCCTCCTCCCCCTCTTCTTCTACTACTTGCTCGCTTCCTTGCTCTTAAAATTGAGGTTATTTTTATGTGCTGACAGCTACAACTATATACAAGCATATGTCTTTGTGTGCGTGTGCGATAAATCAGCTATTGGGAATGATATAATGTTTTATAAGTTTTGGTTAAGTAGGCGATTATGATAACGAGAATTTATATATGAAACTAAGTGGGATAAGTCGCATAAGAAAGGGTTCAATGTAATCACGACTTGATAAGCCCAAATAGGATGAGAAAGCTAAGAATGGGATAAGACTAGCGAGATGATTAAGTTGTATTTGAAGGGTGTTTTTTTTAGAGGTATAGAACTTGAAGTAGGCAACACTTTTTTAACTGGCGGCCATTTTGTCAGCTGTTAAGTGATTTATGTTTAGTTTGGTTTGGCATTTTAATATGAGTAGACTGACGCCTGAACAACGCTATCAAATTGTGAAAATTCATTTTGAAAATCATGGTTCTGTTCGAAGTACTTATCGCGCATTACGCTCAACATAATCGTCCTTCAGATCAATTAATTCGATTAACTATGGAACGTTTTCGCGCCACGTTTGCTCTAAATGATAATACGCATCCACAGAGATGTCGTACAGTGCGTACAGAAGAAGTCATTGCCGCTGTAGAGCGTAGCGTAGAGGAAGACCCGAATCAGTCAATCCGACATCGTGCAAAGGAATTGGATATGTGTCCATCCACTTTATGGAAGATTTTGCGGAAAGATCTTGGTTGAAAATTTGACCTCTAGATTGGAGAACATCCGAGAAATCATATTTATATTTATTTATTTATAATGCCAGAAGTTTGTCTTTCGAATAAAGTACATTTCATATCAATCAAAAAAATCATCTTTGTTTTATTCCATTTCAAAGTTCCATACCTCTAAAAAAAACACCCTTTATAAATTCCAATCTTAGTGTTTATCTACCAACCATTTGTTATCAGATTGCTGTCTCATACAGTTCGAGCTGTGCGTTGATAGCAGTCAGTCAGTCAGGCAGTCATTGCCTCATTAGTTTAATAACCCATTTATATTCCGATTATTCTTACTCGACCCTTCCACTAACCTTTTTCCATCCAACAGTCAACAGTTCCAAAAACACAAACTCTTTGCAATCAACATGAAGTGTTTTATTCCAATTATGCAAATGCGTTCCACTGTGCACGGTGGGGCATAACTTTGTAAATACTGCAAACACTTGGCATCGTGTTTACCACAATTTACTGCAACTCGAGTTAACACAAACACACAAACACACAGACACACACACACACACACAAAGCACACACACACACACAGAAACAAAAACATCAACAGCAAGTAAAACTTCAGAAAATAAATGCACATTTTTTGCCACATTTCCGGAGTACGTTCCGACTCGTAACACCATACACTCCCCCCGCACCACTTTCCTCCTGTTGGCATAACCAGTTTACCATCCGACGTCGTCGTTGTCCTGACAGCCGCTCCGACCAACTTGGCCCGACAATAAAGTCGAAGAAACCGGGGGGCGGAGAGGTCGAAGAGGTCGGCCTGCTTTTGCCCATAAGCCAAATATGTCTGAGTGTGTGTCTGTGTGTGTGTCTAGGGGGCAGGACGAAAGTGTGCCAATAAAAAGGATAATGTAACTGTTATTCTACGCAAAACGGAAACGGCTGTGTGGCCAACCCAACGTAACCTCCCCCTCAACCCCAACCCCTTGCGACAGTCAGTTTGGCTTGGTTGGCAAGTGTTTGAAATATTTGTGTGGCAAAGGTGGCAAACGATGGCAAAAGATGTGGGCGCAAAAGTGAAAAGCACAACCGGATGAAAGGCGAAGGCGAAGGCAGTCGGATCGGATCGGATGGGAGGGGTCCGTCCGGACGGGGGTCTGTCGGGAGCAGTGAGTGACTGAACAAGTGCCAACGAGGAAATGACTGTCAGTGGTTAGGGGTTAGGGGTGGAGAGGTGGGCGAGGTTGGCATATATATATATATTTGATTCGGGTTGACAGCGCTGCGAGAGCAAGAGCAAGCAAGAGAGCGAGAGCGAGAGAGTGTGTGTGTGTGTGTGTTCGAAAAGAGAGTGTAGCCGGAAAATTATGTGTGAGTGTTGGGAAATTTGAGCTTCTTTTGAAATTGAGGCCGGAAATGGCACGGCCCCCAATCAAGAGAAAAACTGAGAGTTGCACGGCGAGGGGTGTGCAAAAGAGCTAGCAATAGTCGAACTGAACGAGAGAGAAAGAGTGCGAGTGAGAGGGAGAGGGAGAGGAAGAGAAAGGCAGGGGTAGAACGAACTGTGTGTTGTGTTAAACAAAATGTTTGCGGGTGCAATAAGCGTAAATTCAGTGGTTTTATGTTTACTTATTCAGCACGTAGCACGAGCACCCTCCACACCGACTTACCCCCCTTGCGCAACCAACGGCACGAGGACAATTATTTGATCCACCTACGAAAAGTTGGGCGAAGTGGTGTGGGCAGGGCAAACTGGGTAATATACTTTTGCAAATCGATGGCAACTCCTTAAACGATGGGTGGCAGCAGCAACAACAAAACAACAAGGGAGTTGGGGTTGGGGTAGTTGGTAGTTGGGGGGTGTTTTTACGGAAACGTGTGGCATGTTGAATGCTCTTGAGTGTTTTCGTATGGTTGACAGGATAACACGAAGTAATTCAATTCGAAATACTTTATGCTGTTGCTTTTATTATTTGTGCTTGGCTTGGCTTGTGGCTTGTGCCAGGGAGGGTGGTGGGAGGGAGGGGTGGAGTTAGGGAGTGAGGGGTGGCGTTTCTTATTTGGGTTTCTCATTTTGTTCGACGGTTTTCGTTTCGGTTTCTTTTTTTTACTTCTTTTTTGCTGTCTGTCTGTCTGTGTGAGTCGTTTTCTTGTTGTCGGAAGTGGCATTTGTTGTGGGTGAATGTGTGTGTGTGGGGTGGGGGAGTGCGTCTGTGGTGGGGTGGTTGTTGCTGCTACATAAAATATGGTGTGCAAAGTTACAGTTGCCTTCTGTGTGCTTTTACTCTGTTTATTTATTTTTATGATGTTTCCTTTTTGGCATTTTATTGAAGAAGTTTACCGACGCCATTGCTGCTGCTGCTGCTGCTGCTGTTGCTGTTGCATAAATAAGTGAGTGGCATGAACATATGAAACCTCTAGAGCTGCCCCCAATAACCCCCCCACTCACACACACACACACACACACAGGAAACGCTTTCGACCAGCGTCTTTTGCAATTCATAAAAAATCAATATTTATTGCAAACCATAGCACATAAAGATCCCCGCTTCGTCCTCGACCCACCACCAACAATTTGCGGTCTTTGCTTGTTATTGGGCTTTTAATCAGTTGATTTCTTATTCAGTTTTCCCTTTTTCGTTTTAAGTTCTTTTTTTCTTTCGAGAAATGCAATTAGGAAAAACTTTTTCTAAAAAACGTTTGGGCGAGGGGGCGGGTTTGGTTCAAGGGGTAGTTGGCAAATATTTGATTGGCATTTTTGGAAGTAATGTTTATTGAGAAAATTTGTTCATGTTCAAAGCTAATTAAAATACAAAATATATGCATATTTCATTTTTCCTATGATCAATATTTAATTGCTAAAGGGACAAGCTTCAAAGGCGAAAAGTTTGGATTGGTTTTCAAAATGAACTATAAATAATAAAAACAATTACAATTACATGGAAAATATTTTTGTTTATTCATTTCAAATTGAGTTTTGAGAAAACTTTGCAATTGCATTTGAATTTAGTTTCTGGCGAATAAACAAAACTTTAAACATTTTGAATTACATAAAATTGTTTTGCTATAACAATATTTGAGAAAAATTTGGTTGCAGGGAAAATTGTGTGGGGTAAAAGTATAAAAGCTTTCGATTAAGTTAAGTTGACATAGAAAAATACATACCGAAAAAAATTATTTGAATTTTAAGTCATGTAAAAAAAAATACTAAAATAATACCAGATTGGAAATGAAAGTTCATAAGTTAAGTTGGCATAGAAAAATTCATACCTAAATAAAATAGTTAACTTTTTTTGAATTTAAAGTCATGTAAAAAAAGAAAAATACTAAAAAAATACAAGATTGGAAATGAGAGCTTTTTCCTTTTTTTTTGACAGACTTTGACGTTTTGAATGCAAATCTAAAGTCAGATTAACCTCGGCATGTCAGGGTTTCAAGAAAACTCAAACTTAAAACTGAAAAATAGAATTTTTATGAAAAATTTGAGGTTATGTCAAAACCAGCCATGAAAACACAACGCCACTTGTATTAAAAAAATAAATGGGGTAAAAGTATAAAAGCTTTCGATTAAGTTAAGTTGGCATAGAAAAATTCATACCGAAAAAAATTAGTTAAGTTTTTTGAATTTAAAGTAATGTAAAAAAAAAACTAAAAAAATACCAGATTGGAAATGAGAGCTTTTTCCTTTTTTTATGACAGACTTTGACGTTTTGAATGCAAATCTAAAGTCAGATTAGCCGCGGGTTTCAAGAAAACTCAAACTTAAAACTGAAAAAACAGAATTTTTATGAAAAGTTTGAGGTTATGTCACATCCAGCCATGAAAACAGCACCACACTTCTATTGAATACAATATACAAGCATGTCAGCATAGATTCCCAACAAATGCATTTGAACTCTTCGACCCACGGAAAGAGAAGAGACTCAGAAAGATAGATAGAGAGAAACAAAAGCTTGCACAAAACGCTTAACTTTAAAGTCTATTAACAAGAGAAACGAAAGAAAGGGGGTGCCAACGAAATAGTCAGCTCACAAATGTTAAGTGAAACCAATTCAAAAGTTTATTGACGCGAATCGGGTTTCAGTCGAACCTTTGCTCACCTCTAAGCGCTTACAATACGTATCAAATTACTGTTGAAGAGATACAAAAAGAAAACGAAGCTTACCTTCTTTGGACTTGTCGTATTGCTTTGGCGATGTGGTCTTCTTGCTTGGAATGGGTCTCAGTGCATTGCTCATTAACTGCAAGATTGAAACCATATTTAGAAACAGATATTTTAGTGGGGATTTGAAGTTGTTTTCACTTACCATACGATCGGAACGTTCGCCGCAGGGCAGACGTGCCACTGCGGCCTCCGGACTATCCTCCGGCGGTGGTGGTTGGGGCACCCAATTGTAGGCCCGCTTAGAGATGGGCACCCCAAAGCGATCATGTTGTGAGGCCTGTTGTCTATTGAGAAACAAAAAATAAATAAATAAGATAGATTAGTGTTTAAACATATGTTTTGAGGTCATGCAAAACTCACCTTAAGCTCTCGTAGCAATCCAAACACACCACAGCATATTCACCATTCTCCAGCAGTAATCCATCATCACTTTTTTTTTGCTTCACAAACGGAAATTCATTGACTGGCAAGGCTCTAACCCGTTTCCTATAAGTCGTTATGCCGCACAGATGACAGTTGTAATCGTGCCAATTGTATTTACGATCCGCTGGACTTAAACTAGGACTTTGAGCTTCATATCTATAAAACGTTATTAAATGATCAATCTTTCGTTCTTGTTCGAAATTAGGTTTGAACTTACTTGCGCCACTGATTCAACATGGAATGATAACAAAATGTGCAAACTAGCGCCGAATTATTACGCAGCTGTTCAGCATTTGGCAAAGAGTTGTGTTTTAGTAACAGTGGGAAATAAGGTCTGGAGCCCTGTGAAAGGATAATAAAAATGTAATTAATTTTGTGGCTACTACAAGCTAAGAGCTTAATAAGTTGCTTGTTATACTGATTATGAAAGTATAAAATCTAAAAACTAGCTTTTTTTCAATTAAGCTGACAACCTTATAGACAAATTATTCAAAATTTTGAATATAACATAGTATAAAATCAGTTTGAAACTTGCTTTATCTGTAATCTGAATCTGAATCAAGTCTTTGTACTATCAATTCTAGAAAACTATTTCAATTTACAACGAATAAAATATTATCTACATAATATTAATACACAAATATTTGCTTGGTTGGAATTTCACTAACAATTCATTTGAAAACTATTTAACAAGCAAGAAATAAATTGTATTTCATGCAAAGTTGAATAATTGAATAGTTATATCAAATAGAATTCAATTCAGATATGAATAAATATACAAATTGTGAACTTTTTATATCACTTATGTTAATTTACTATAACCGCAACCTTGATTTGAAATACAATACATTCTCGAAAAAAGTTGTTTGCCTATCACATAAACAAATATTTTATATCTGCATTTAATTAGTGCTTTAGATATGTCCGTAACTATTATTTACACAACACTTAGTTGTGACAGGTCGCATTAATAATCTTATCTACGGGCACATACATAAATAATACCATTTAAGTAACACTTTGTTCAAATCTAGCATGCATGTGACTTAACCGCTAAGCATGCACTGAATTGAATGCAGCACTAAGCTTTTAATAATAACAATTATTTAATGAACAAACTATAACTTATTTGATCTATGAGACTAAAGTGATTATGGATTAATGCAAATAACAGACAGACGACAGACATAGTTAGAACATAGATGGACTTTGTTTTGAATTCTGATACATAGCAAGAAATTTATCAGTGAACTGACTTAATCAGCGAGTATTTAGAGTAGCAAAGCTAAGGTTAAATTAGTTCTAAAAATGCTTTTGGAACGTCTTCATCGAAACCCTTTAAGCAATTAATGATTAAATTATAATTGGATCGATACAAAACGTGCAATTTCTTGCAAGTTTAACAATTTTATGATAATATAGGTAATTTAAGGATCTGTTGCATTTAGAGCATGTCTCAAGATCTAAGATCTATCTGTTAGATTACTGGATTACATGTTTAGCATAACATGTAGATTTGAATATAAGAGTTAATTCATATTCAACAAGCAATTTAAAATATGTTTGAGTTAGCTAGTTGCCATTACTTAAATACAATCTGATTAGAAGCTGTATATTGTCTAATGAACTCTTTACATAGTTAAGGTTAAACCTTTTATGAACAATTACAGTTTTGCACAAGACATAACAGCTAACTTTTACAGATCAAGGAATACAAAGCAATGCAAATTGTCTTACATTTAAAACGAGAAATTATCTTAAAATAGTTTAAGACATACAGCTTATAACTATAAGTCCAGTATTAAGAGTTGTAATAACAAACAGAAGTAGTTTGTTACACTTTCATAAATACATAGATTCACTTGTGCTTGTCTTCACGTCTAACAAAAACAAGCTAATCTTCAATTCTGACCCACTTCTCCGTTGAGAACGACTTGTTATACCTCTTTGCTGCCATAGAGGATGCGTGCCAATGTTAAATCCGAATGAAGACCACAAAGAAAACAATAGATTGACGTGCTTGCAGGCGTTGAGGACGATACCGATGGCGTTGAGGGCGGAGTACACGTACTCATTGCGCCATGTCGAGATCCATTCGGCGAACTGGACGTCATCATGGGCGAGGGAATGTTGTATCTGTTGCAAAGAGTGAGGAGACAATGTTAATATAATTGAACTAATTGGATAATAATTGTATTATAATCTTAAGTAGAAGAACCTTCTGTGCTCCAAGGGTACACGTTCGGCATCCATTGATTCCCATTGGCTAGTTAAGTAGTTAATGCAATCTTTGCAGGCCAATACACGATTGCTGTTCAGTTCGTTGTTATTGTTGTTGTTGTTGTTGGTAGTTGTATTGTTGTTATTGGTTGTTGTATTGTTGTTGTTTAAGCCATTACTGCTGCTGAGGCTGATGCTGATGCTGGCATTGGCCTTGAGGCAGGGAAAGTGCATCGCATGCGAATTCATATGCTCGGCACTCGTCGATAGCCAATCCATTTTATTGGACGGACAAAGCACTTTGCAAATGGAGCAGCTGAGAGAGGGAAAGGGTGTTAGTTAGTATGTAAGAAGATAAGATATATATATATATATAGTGTAGTATATTTACGGATACTGAGCATGTCCATTCTCGATGTGCCCTTGCGTAGAACTAGGTGAACTTGGTCTCGAATCACTTCGTCGACTTATCTGCTTGAAGTCACGCGCCGTATTTGAATTCGAGTTGTTGGAATTCGTTTCATATGGCTGCAAGAAAGAGAATAATTCGAAATTCAAATGATTTTGCTTTAAACCCTCCGACTCTTTACTGTGAACTAAACACAATAAAAAACAAAAATATTATGCACATGCCACACAATTTGAACTCAACTCGAACTTATCTAATCGAAATATATATACAATTTTTATTTTTTTTTATTAAATATTTCATACAATTGATTTTGTATTCAAGGGGCATCCACTCAAATGAAATAAATCATCAACTGCATAAAACTGCTTTGAACCGATTTTTGGTTTGAGTCCAACTCGTCGTATGCTTAATATTCGCACACGTTTCTAATCAGCTTTGACATTATTTACCTTGTTCTGTGTACGGGGTGGGGGTTGGGGTTGGGGTGGAGGCACTGGGGAATTGTGTGTTATCAGCACAACAAAAATGGTTTTGCTATATTGAACCGGTTTATCGGTTAAGAGCAATAAACTACATACTCAATTAGAATTTGTATATTGTGATTAAAGGTTAGTACACTGCGACAAAAATTGACTAGAGTTTGTTTGTTTGACTTCAACTTTTAAGGCAAATCAACTTCAAAGCAATACAAGCTTGATTATTTTGATACAAAAAATTAGATTCCTTAAAAAAAATAGTAAAAAAAATTCAAATAATTTTATTTTTTCTATAGAAGTTCGAAATAAATATCCACAAATTAAAGGGATAGATTAAACTTACATAAATTATTTTCCTTTTAAAGATAAATCTTACAAAAATTTCTTAATAACAAAAAATTATTATTTTTTTCTCAAATTTTCAAGTTTTTATTTGTATCAAGAAATTATTCTAAATTTTTCGGAATTTTTTCTTCTCGCGCTTTACTTTTCTCTTAGTGTACTGATATATATAATCTTAAACAAAATAATTTTAGACTGGCATAAATCATTAACTAATTGGAAATCAACTAATGGGATTTTTCCCATACACTTTAATCGTGATCGAGTTATTATTAGATTATACTATAATTAAAACGTATATTTGTTATAGGCACGATTTGTTAACAGTTCAAATTGTTAACAAAACTATCTCTCTTTCTCTGTTTCTCTCTATCTCTCTCTCTCTCTCTATCTCTCTCTATCACTCTCTATCTCTCTCTGTATCTTCCTCTATCCCTCTCTCTATCTTCCTCTATCTCTCTCTCTATCTTTCTCTATCTCTATCTCCATCTCTGTTTCTCTATCTCTTTTTATACCCTTAACCCATTGAAAATGGGTAAAAAGGTTATAATGGATTTGTGCAAAAGTATGTAACAGGCAGAAGGAAGCATCTCCGACCCCATAAAGTATATATATTCTTGATCAGCATCAACAGCCGAGTCGATATAGCCATGTCCGTCTGTATGAACGCGTCGATCTCAGAGACTATAAGAGCTAGAGACTCCAGATTTGGTATATAAGATCGCCTAATCCCTATGCAGTACAAGTTTGTTTTAGATTTTCGATAACTCTTCCCGTTTCCGATATACTCATGTAATCGATAACAACAAAATCTTCAATTTAGAAAACTTTTTGATGCAGTTTGAAAGATTAGATCTGTGAAAATTTATTTTATTTATTATTGAAATCGGTTGAGAAACACTGGAGATATGGAGAATTGAAATTAAGAAGGTATGCCCTATACGCGTATACATAGAGACACTCACACATACTTGCAAGCACTGACTGTATGCGTAAATTATAGGGTTAAGGGTATAGTCTAGTCGGGATTTCTCGACTAGAGCCTTCTTACTTGTTCTCTCTATCTCTCTCTCTCTTTCTTTCTCCTTATTTTCCCATCTGTTCAACAAGCTGACAAACTCTCAACCAATAAACATTTTAAAGTAGAAGACAATGACTCGACGTTGAATATATCGAAACATATGTGTGCCAAAGGCCTCGGGCATGCCCCATAAAAAATGTATAAAAAAACCAATAATAATAAGACTTACAATACTTGTACCCATTACGAGAGTGTCGTATTTATCGAGTGCCATTAAAGCTCAGTACACTGAGCCAAATAAGGCAACCCAACTGCTAAACGTTTTATTATTACTTTACAAGTGACATAACAACACAACAACAACAAGAAAAACTTGTTTAATCGTGGGATACGAATTCTAAATGCCGCATCATCATCATCATCATTATTACTATAAAAATGATTGATTTTTTTTGTGCTAACTTGATTGCCCACACACGAAGTCTTTATTATTCAGAAATTATGGCTAACGAGTGTTAAACGATATACAAGTTTTAAATGATTAACAATAAAGGCTCTTTAAATGCTATAGAAACGTCAAATACCGTTATAAACAATTCTGTTCTATTATAAACAATATAGAAGAAGTAACAAAAATGGAAAAGAAAAAAAAAGGTTAGGAACATAAAATGTGATTTAAGAAACGAATTATACAAAAAATTTTGATATGCTTTGAAACATACAAAAAAATGCCAAACAAAAACCAAAAAAACAGTTACTTTAACCCCTTGAGTACCCATTTATATGATTTTGTTTAACACATTCAGCGTATTTACTGTAATATCATGATGAAAACATTTATTTTATGAACCTAACCAAAATAAAATTGTATGCAGAAAGCAAATAAATGAATACAAGATTGATTAAGTTAGTATAAGATCAATTTTGAACAGTTTTAAACTTTCAAATGCACCCAAAGGGTTAATCGCAAATTTCGTTCCACACATTTTTGAAATACTTATGTAAATATATGATATGTTCTTTTAGGTATGCGTACACTTGTTATAATATTTATTTAGGCACTATGTTTAGTGTTATTTAGACAAGCCAGATAGATGCCCAGCTGTTTGCGCAATCTATTATCGCACTTTAATTATGTGCAATCTGCGCAGAAAGCCATTGAATGCGGATATAAAAGATACGTAGATGTATCTAATACAATGTGTCAAGAGATAATTAAGATAATCAACAAGTAAATACTCTAAAGTTGTGACGAAAGAAAAAAGGTTATATACCTTAAAAATTAGATTGCATTTGCATAACAATAAATGTTAGTATCTTATTTTACTATAGTTGCGTTTATGAAGTATCTCATCAATTTAAGCAGGCTATACAAATATTAAAAAAGTAGCGCAAGCTTAAACACATACACACATGTGCATTGCCCAACACATACAGTTACTAACTGGGCCAGAAGGTTTATTCTTTGCACCTGTTTAAAGATAATTTCCATGTCGGTTTTTTTTTTTTTTGGCTCAGCTAAACAATTATTTGCATGCCCAAAGACAATTTCATCGCCAGAGATACGCTACGTAAACAAACGACACAAATGCACATAAAAAACAAATAAGAATGCTCTAGTCGAGAAATCCCGACTAGACTATACCCTGAACCCTATACTTAACGCTTGAGTAAACTTCAATGTTACATATCTTCGTTGTTTCTCAATCGATTTCAATAAATATTTCACAGATTGTCATTATTTAGTCTAATCTTTCAAATTCCATCAAAGTTTTCCAAATTCAAGATTTTGTTGTTATCGATCACATGTGTATATCGGAAACGGGAAGAGTTATCGAAAATTTAAAACAAACTTGTACTGCCTAGGGATTAGGCGAGCTTATGTACCAAATCTGGAGTCTCTAGCTCGTATAGTCTCTGAGATCGATGATAAATCGACTCGGCTGTTGATGCTGATCAAGAATATATATGCTTTATGGGAGATGCTTTCTTCTGCCTGTTACATACATTTGCACAAAACCATTATACCCTTTTTACCCATTTTCAGTGGGTTCAGGGTATAAAAAAGAAAAGAAAAACGATGAAACAAAAAACAGAAGGACAATATTTATTTTGCAATTGTTTAGAACAGAAGAGACAATAGAAGACAAACTGTGTGCATGTTTACATTTATTTAGGTATGTTGTCTTGTTTGGTGCATAATGTCGTTAAACCAAGTCAAGGCTATATTATTGATAATACGAGTTTCAGTTTTATATGAGTAGTAAATAAATTTGAAGAAAAATTAAAAAAAATAAAACGAACCTACTTTATTGACGTTTGGTTAGTTCACTTGTTCGTGTTGGAGTACTATTTGCTTTTTTTAAGCTTTTTTGAACGAACTTAATGACAAAATTGAACCAATTGAACAACTAAAAGAACTAAACGAACTCAAAGAACTAAATGAACTTAAAGAACTAAACGAACTCAAAGAACTAAACGAACTTAAAGAACTAAAAGAAGTTAACGAACTTAGTTCTTTGAGAACTTAACGAACTTAAAGAACTAAAAGAAGTTAACGAACTTAGTTCTTTGAGAACTTAACGAACTGAAAGAACAAGGAACAAATAAATGAACTAAATGAACCAAGTAGGCAACGGATTGAACTAAAGAATAATTGAATAAACTAAATGACCAATGTAAGCAACGAAGCGAACTTAAAAACGGATTGAACTAAATGAATGAACTACATTCTGAATTTTGCTTCAATCTTCAGAAGCATTAGCATTTTAGACATTTTTATGAATCTATGAAATCGCATAAAAAATGTTCACTGCTCTTATCTACATTGTTTTTATTGCCAAGATAAAAATCGCCAAAAATTCCGAATAAATGAGTAATTAAAATGTAGCAAAAACCACAAAAACAAACTATTTAAAATATAATCAGAGAGTTAACCGTAACAAAATAATAAAAAATAAATAAACCCAAAAGACCGTATGAATAATAAACGTTTTTTCCAAATGCCATTTGCTGTCACTAAAAAATGCACATGAAATGTTTATTTTAGAAACGTTAATCTAAATAAACGAATTAAAAAACAAATAAACATGAAAAAAAAAAAAATAAATAAACTACTCGATTCCGGGCCATAAATAAACGTGTTTGAACATAACAAATTGTGCCATAAAAAAAAACTAAGTTTTAAAATAAAATTAAACCGGTTAAAGGCAAGTTTACTATTTACTTCATTTTTGCTTCTCTTTCTTTTCTTTTTTTTGTGATATTTTTGTTTATACAATAATTTGCTTAGTAATTTTTGTTCGTTTTTTGAATATTTTTTATGAATTGTTTGTTTTTATTTTTTTATTTTTTCTGAACCCATTGGCACATGGCAAATGAAATTGTGGCATGGAAAACCCTATTCCCCGTACTCCCACTCCAACTCCCCCCCTCTCTTATGGTCATGTGTGAATGCCGTGAGCAATGCTTGACTAGAGTACTTTGTGTACAATCTAATCTTGACATTTGTTGACTCAAATTGGTTAACATGTTGACACCACGACTTTTGCCCGGTTTTTTTCAACCCCTCACAAAATGCTGATAAGATTTTCTCCCCCAACCACACACCCCTCTCTCATTCTCTCTTTGTCTTTGCATTCTTATCAGTTCTTTCCGCTAGGCAATAATCTGCGTGTATTCTATATATATATATATATGTGTGTTCATAATTGATATCGCTAACCGACCGACCTTCAGCATGCAAATGAATTACTCAACAATGCCCCATCACCATCACCAACATCATCATCATCATCTATTTTCTCTGTTCATCACACTCTGTCCATGTGTCCATTTGTCCGCTTGTCACTTCTGTCTGCCAGTTTGGGTCATCACCTTTATGTGCATGCCTCGACTTGGGTTATCAGCTTTGTTGCCTGAGGGATCACAGATGTCAGGAGGTGTTATCGCCCGCTCACAGAGCTGCTCTCATTAGTGCGACAAGTTCCATTTTAATGCATATACATATATTCTGGTGTGTATTCGTATGTTGTATACCCTTTAATAGAGATTTTCTTTGATCCAAAGAACCAACTTTATAACTGGTTCGTGTTTGACATTTGTCTGATCTTTTTAGTTCTATTGAACGAATTTAAAGACAAAACGAACTAAATTATCGAACTAAAAGAACTAAAGGAACTAAATTAACGAACTAAATGAACAAAGTAAGCAACGGAGCGAACTTAAGAACTAAAGGAACTAAATTAACGAACTAAATGAACAAAGTAAGCAACGAGAGCGAACTTAAGAACTAAAGGAACTAAATTAACGAACTAAATGAACAAAGTAAGCAACGGAGCGAACTTAAGAACAGATTGAACTAAATGAACGAACTACATTCTGAATTTTACTTCGCAAGAGTATTTTCAAGTCATGCAACGCCATATAAACTTTAACTTGTTTTCCTCCATACGATGTGTAATCGCTTTTCTTCTACGTTTTATATATATATATATAGTTCATTTCAATTTCAGCCTGCAATCGACAGCTAGTAAATTTCCATATACGATACAACAACTCAATTCCATACATATATATGTACATACAGTGTGTATGTATGGTTGTTGAGAAAATGGAAAACCTAATCGAAAGCTGCATATTAAAATACTACAAATTGTTATTGACAATCCGAACGAAACGAATCGAATTCGTTTCGTTTATTTTTATTCTGAGATTGTTTTCAATTTTTAAGTGAGGGCAAACCAACTTCAATCTGGCTATAATTGAAATGGCGGAAATGTAGATCGAAGCCGGCTTAAACTAAAGCAAACATTCAATCCTTTTGCTCACCTTGAAGCGCACATTGCATGTGGAATCGGAATTGGCAAGCGATTTTTCCGATGGTGAATTGCGACCCATAAACGAAGTTGAATGATTTGCACTGTAGATGGCGCCACTCGACTCCAAGGAGTGCGTAGCACCCGGCTCCGAAGCAGGTGCGGCTGTGGCAGCCACAGTTGTGCCACCTTCCGCCAAATTATGATGCTTCTCACTGCAACCGGCACAAATCTGCACCATGCCTGCACAAAACGAGAAGAAGAGTTTAGTTCTAAATTGGAACTTCGTTTAATACTTCAACTAACCTTGCGGACTAATTGGACTAGCATTCTTGTAGACCTTCATGGTCTTAATGAAGGGATAGTAGGGCTCTCGTTCCGTGTTCGGACAGCAATAGACGAGTCTCAATTGCGATGACGGCGTATCCATGCCACAAGTATAACACACAAACGTTGTTCTTTCCGCCGACGGCGCCGAACGTTTTCGCAACAAGTAGGAACGCTGTGGTTCTGGCGTGTGGGCAGCCTGCAAAGAAGAGAGAGAGAGAAGATATAGTTATGATTAGTTAGTTAAAAGTTAACGTTATTGTGCTAATTGTATGCCAATCAATGTTCAGTAAACTTATTGAGCAGTCTTGAACAAATTGTTATCTTAGCAGATTTATTGCTTAGATTTGGGTGAGGTTTTAACAAGATATATACTCGTCTATCTAGAAGTAGATTTCGTATGGGTTGAAACAAGTTATAAAAATAAACTCTAAGACAAACATTCAAGTGCTAAATGTAAATAATTTGTGTGATTATTTCAAATCGTTTAGCACAATTACGAATTTTGTTTAGCATCAAGATGAATCAGCATTTGTTATAAACTTTTAACCAGATGTTAGAAAACAATAATAACAACAAATGACATAACAAAGTCAAATGTTTACAAAATACAATCTAGCTTTACTGCAAACTTGTGTAAAAAAAAATAATTTTCCATTTCTTAAAGTTTTTTAAAAAAAGCAGGCAAGAAAAATTTCTAAAAAAATATTTTTAATGAAAAAAATCTGAAATGTTCAGCAAATAAATATGAAAAGTCATAATCGACCAATAAAAAAGATTTAAAAATATATATTTTAGGGTCTCAGCAGCAAATAGTTGAAGAAAATGTTATAGAAAAAAAAGTTATGAACCTATTTTTTACTAATTAAATAAGCAGATATTTTTTAGCACTTAAAAAAAGTATGAAGTTTATTGCCAATGCTATTCGTTTATTTATTAAATTTGCTATAAATATTTATTAAAGTAGCAATAAACAATTCACCGTATCGGTTTCCACAATAATTGGATGCCATAGTTAATTAGTTTGTAAATCATTTAAGTTAATAACTATGTTAGTCACGTTTTGGGTTAACAACTCTTAACTGATCATATAAGTAATGGCTCGTAGCTTTACAGACCATTTAAATACAATTAGCATATACACGTATACGTAATATCTCGAATGGATCAAGTACGTATATATATACAAACATATCTAGTCTGATTGTCAAACGCAAAAGCCCACACACATACATTGCTGTTAAGCTGCTTGCAAATTAATTCGCATGGTTGACGTCCATCATGAGGGTAAATATATTACGTATACGCCCAAGTGGCTCTTAAAGTAACCATACAAATCTATCATCTGTCTCTGTCTTTGTGTGTATATGTGTGTATTTACTCGGTTTGTTTGCACACAAATCCTCCGCCTTGTTCAAATTGTATCTGTGCCAAAGCGTATAGAGATACATAAGTATCTCATAGATAGACAACGGACGGACGGACAGACAAACAATCCGTTGTATCTTGGCAGCTGTCTGCTGTTTCCAGTCATATCTGGTTGCAAGACAAACACAAACCACACACACAAACACATACGCACTGAAAAAACCCAACTGGCATTCATTTATTTTATTAGGCACTAAGCAATTTAATTGTTTGTTTACTTTTCTTATATCCCATTGTGTGTGTCAGATTTTTTTGACATTGATAGGCGCGCAGTTTTATTATACAACTCACGATATATATTTAACATGATATAGATATATATATAAACACACAAAACATATATATATATATATATATTGTGTACACATGGAGAAATAATTGGGACCGTTGTATTATATGATTTTTCAAACTTTACATTAACTCAAAATGTTTATTCATTGAAAGTGGGGTTAAAGTTCATAGTTAAAGAAAATGTTTATTCATTGAAACTAGAGTTTAAGTTCATACGTATTATTTTTTAATAAATTTTTATTTCAATTTTTGTATTATATCTTTTACATATTTGGTAACATGAATGGCTTGAAAACCAAGAATATATTATATTTGTTTAAATTTGTATTTTTTTTTAATTGATAAAAATAAATTTTTTGGACTTTAATATCATTTATTTATTTAATATGCATTAAATTTTTTACATCATCCTATTTTTGTATAGTGTATTCAAGTATAAGTATATCTTCTCTCTCTCTCTCCCTCACTCTCTCTCTGTCTCTTTCCTGCCTGCCTGCCACACATAGCAATCTCGAACAGCGGCAAGTCATCCATATTTATTGATCCGACGCTGAGCGGTCAAATAGCGACGCCGGCATCGTTTGCTTTTGTTTCTGATTCCACCTCCCCCCTCTTTATTGCTCAAATACCTCACCACACCCCTCCACCACTCTGCCCACCAAGAATTGTTATGAGAACGCGTTCGACATTTTTTTTCGTTTTCATTTTTCATGTTTCGCTTGTTTTGTTTGTCTTCTCTTTAGAGCACCTCCTCCTCCTTCAGCCATTGCTCTTCATCATCTCTTTCGTATTTTGCTCGCCGCTGTTGTTGTTGTTGTTTCGGTTTTTCATGTTGTTGATAAGCATTTTGAAAATGGGGGTCATGACCGTTTAATAACTTTTTATAAATGAATGTGAAAAGGCATTTTATTACATTTTTTTTTTTTTTGTTGCTTTTTTTCTTGCTCATAACTTTTGTTATGCCTTTTATGTTTGTCTGTTAATTGTAGTAACAAGAAGGCGCGAGAGAGAGAGAGAGATAGCTGTAGAATTTGTGCGTTTGTTTGTTGTTGCGGTCGTGATTATACCAAGAGGTCAAATACTTAAAAAGTTATTATAACATTTCAACGAACACAAAGTAGAATTTAAACATTAAAAAAAGGGAGATTATGTTTAAAAGTATTTGTATAATGAAATAAAGAAGATTTTATTATACTTTAAGGGAATTTCCCAATTTTTTAAAGCTTTATTTAATAAAAAAAAAATATATAGTAAATTAAATAAACCTTAAAAACTCTATTTCTTTCGCTCAGTGCATAAGGTTAACAGATTCTGATTGAAATAAAGAAGATATAATTATACTTTAAGGGAATTTCCCAATTTTTACAAGCTTTATTTAATAAAAAAAAAATATATAGTAAATTAAATAAACCTTAAAACTCTATTTCTTTCGCTCAGTGCATAAGGTTAACAGATTCTGATTGAAATAAAGAAGATATAATTATACTTTAAGGGAATTTCCCAATTTTTACAAGCTTTATTTAATAAAAAAAAAATATATAGTAAATTAAATAAACCTTAAAACTCTATTTCTTTCGCTCAGTGCATAAGGTTAACAGATTCTGATTGAAATAAAGAATATTTTACATACTTTAAGGGAATTTCCCAATTTTTACAAGCTTTATTTAATAAAAAAAATATATATTAAGTTAAATAGATGTAGATAGGGTAATAAAAAATCAAAAAACCTTAAAAACTCCATTTCTTTAGCTCAGTGCATAAGGTTAACAGATTCTGATTGAAATAATGAAGATATAATTGTACTTTAAGGGAATTTCCCAGTTTTTACAAGCTTTATTTAATGAAAAAAGATAGGATAAAAAAAAAGATGAACAACCTTAAAAACTCCATTTCTTTCGCTCAGTGCATAAGGTTAACAGATTCTGATTGAAATAAAGAAGATATAATTTCCCAATTTTTACAAGCTTTATTTAATAAAAAAATATATATATTAAGTTAAATATATGTAGATAGGATAAAAAAATGAAGAAAAACCTTAAAAACTCCACTTCTTTCGCTCAGTGCCTAAGGTTAACAGATTCTGATTGAAATTATTTTAATTTTAATTGTTGATTGATTGTAATTTATACATCTTTGTCGAGAGTACTTGAATTTGAATTAGTTTTTGCTTCAATGCTAGAAAAACATGTTCTATGCATTTATTTACTTATTTGCTTAATATGCATTGATGTCCGACCACCATAAAGCAATTTAGGTCAACATTGATTGATTGATTGACTGACTGATTGAGTACTCGACATTTTATCGCCTTGAGATTAGCAATGCACAAGCAGCCTGTTGCAAGTAGTATCTTTCCACAGACAATCTTCTTGCTGAGGAAGTGAGTCGATCCATTAAAAGCAATAATAATTTATTGCACCGCATATATATATATTATGTATTCCCATTAAAAATGACACGATCGATAACAATCTGGAATAGATTGCGCTATCAACAATATTATTATTATCGGTAAACGTTTAATATACAATGTACATATATAGTACTATTATTATTTGCTGTCGAGTGTTGGTAAGTAGTTGATGATGTGTGTGCTGAAGCACATTTTCCCAATCATCTATATAGTAGTAGTTGTCGATGATACGTAAATCATCGCCAGTTGCTATAGGAAGTAACCAATCAGTTGCGCAATCAGCAACGGTCTTGTTTCCGTTCCCAGAAGTAACCATGGCAACAGTTGTTTTATGAATATTCATCATTATACTGATTTGCATTCGATTAATGCATAATTGGAATTAACTGCGGAGCGATTGATGCAAGCAAAATACTTAGAAACTTAAGGAAAACTAAGAAAAAATATATAATAGTTAAATTAAAACAAAAAACCATTACAAACTCATAACAATTGCATGAGTTATTAGAAAAAATTACTTAAATAATGCAAAACAATAGCTTAAAAAATTATTTAAATTATTTTTTATTTAATTATTTAAATAATAATTAAGGAAAACTAAGGAAAAATATATAATAGTTAAATTAAAACAAAAATCCATTACAAACTCATAATAATTGCATGAGTTATTAGAAAAAATTACTTAAATAATGCAAAATAATAGCTTAAAAAATTATTTAAATCATTTTTTATTTAAATCATTTTTATTATTTAAATCATTTTTTATTTAATTAGAACAAATTACTTAAATAATGCAAAATAATAGCTTAAAAAATTATTAAAATTTTTTTTATTTAAATATTTAAATAATTTTTTAATGGATTTTAGATTGAATTTAACTATTATATATTTTTCCTTAGTTTTCCTTAGGTTTCTAAGTATTTTGCTTGAGTAGTTGCTTTACTTATGTATAATAATTACTTGAGTAATTGTTAATAAATATTTAAATAATTGAAAAATAATAGCTTAACCAATTATTTAAATAATTTTAAACAATTACTTGAGTAGTTTTTTATTTATTCATAATAATTACTTGAGTAATTGTAAATAAATATTAAAATAAATGAAATATAATAATTACTTTAATAGTTTTTTATTTATTCATAATAATTATTTGAGTAATTGTAAATAAATATTTAAATAATTGAAAATAATAGCTTAACAAATTATTTAAATAATTTTAAGCAATTTCTTGAGTAATTGCTTTATTTATTCATAATAATTATTAAAAAAAATTATTATTAATTCATAAATATTAAAATAAATGAAAAATAATAATCTCTTGAGTATTTGCTTTACTTATTAATAATAATTACTTGAGTAATTGTAAATAAATATTGAAATAAATGAAAAATAACAATTAATTGAGTATTTGCTTTATTTATTCATAATAATTACTTGAGTAATTGTAAATAAATATTTAAATAATTGAAAATAATAGCTTAACAAATTATTTAAATAATTTTAAACAATTACTTGAGTAGTTTTTTATTTATTCATAATAATTATTTGAGTAATTGTAAATAAATATTTAAATAATTGAAAATAATAGCTTAACAAATTATTTAAATAATTTTACTTGAGTATTTGCTTTATTTATTGATAATAATTACTTGAGTAATTGTAAATAAATATTTAAATAATTGAAAAATATCACAAATGTAACTCTTATGCATTTATGATGTTTATATTAATTACTTGTGTAATTAAATACAATTACTTAAGTAATTGCATATGCATTTGAGAAAGTAAACGATTTTAATGTTATTTCCGCTTTACCTTTTCATTTTGCTGTTCTTTAAGTATCAAATATGTTTTAAGTTTCCAGCCATTTGTATCCTTTGGCTTAAAGTTGATAACCGATGTATCCGATGTTTTGGTTGTTGTTGTTGATGTATTCATATTATTATTACTACTGTGCTCACCAGCCACAACGACAGTTAGATTTTGTGCCATATTTATAGGGTATATACTTTGTACTTTGTACGTACATACGTTTTGTTGTATACACTATTCAGTGGGATTTAACAACATGCACATTTATTTGTTGTTTACCGATATTCATGACATCGTTTCAATTGCTCAATTGCTCAATTGTTTGCAATTAACACACATTTGCATTTGCATTTGAATGAATCACTTTTGTTCACATTGTTGCGGTTTGTCGATGAATTAATGATTTCTTTAGCCGGCAGCACCCTAATTACGACACGAAACAAATTCAATTAAATTGAAACTGATATAAACGACGGCCACGATGTATGTATTATTGTGCAGTTGGGCGTGACAGACGAGGAACGATGATAATAAATGTTTTTGATGCATCCGTATCCGTTTCGAGTCAATGAGATTGAAACTGGGCGCCAATACCGACACAAAAATAATGCACGCGATCGTCAAAATGATTATGACGTCGATGATGATGATGATGATGATGTTGCCGATTAAGTGGTTCCACTAACTATACATGTGTGTGCGTGTGTGTGGTATTGTTTGAACGTGTTGCAAGTTAAGTGCGATCATAAAATATTAACAGCTGAATGCGCCCGTTGCATGGTTGCAACGTTGAAGCCTCTACACAGTGAGAAAATGTTTGGCTTTGATCTCGTTTCAATAAGAAATTGGAGCTGGTAGTCGCTTCGCTCTTTATATGCACTCATTAAACAACGATAATTATCGATAATGATATAACTTTATTGCCGAATTAGTTAAATCCGTTAGGTTTAATAGCTTTACTCATTAGAGACTATTAGTGAGAAGTGTTTACTTCCAAGTAATTAAATCTGTCTTGTTGTGTTCGCATTAGCGAACGATAATTATCGATAACAGCACTTTAATCTTGCACAAGACATCAAATAAGTAACAGCTCACTAAATCCCGCAACACATTACAGTTAATTGACGTGCATTAATAATGAAGGACTTGAAATCATGGCGACAAGGACAACTCAACAATACGCCATTTTTGCCTTCACGAGGGGTGGGGTGGGGTGGGGTAAGCGAAGGCGTGTTGTGCCAATTATTGTGTGACCCACTTAAGTGACAATGTGCGTGAGACTTGGTCTAAAGTTGCCTGCTGGCGTTGTTGTTGTTGTTGTTATTGTTATTGTTATTATTGCTGTGGCGATATAAATCAACAGTCACACGCAAATAAATCAAGTTAAATAACCGATAACAAATACAAATACAAAAGACGACAGCAACAACAAAAACAACAAAGATGAAGAAAAAGAAGAAGAACACTAAACAGCGACTGCACATGAAACAGTTATTTTTAGAATGGTACTCAAACGTGTCACGCACACGAACACACACAAACGAAAACGACGGCAAATAAGTGAGAGAGCGCAAAACGGTAAGTTGATTGTTGTTATTGTTGTTGTTTTTGTTGGTAATTTTTATTACTTGGCTTGCGCGCACTTGTTTAAGCGCCTTTTCGTACACGACGCCAACAACGTTCATGTAGTTCACACACACACACCAACACCTAAAAGAGTAGCACGCATAGAGGTTAAAGCAATTCCACTCAGCAAAATGGCCGAACGAACTCTAATAAGAGTAAACACAGTTACTTATTAGAGATGGTAGCGTGACATATTGAATACAAATTGCGTTTCACTCATTGACACACATATATATTTGATGTAATAAAAACAACTTTCGTCACAGTGTTCTCAATTCATCGGTAAGAGCACGATCCGTTTTTACGCATCACTAAAAATGACATTTGCTACTGCATCAATATTGCACACACTAAAAAAACAAAAAGCCTTTTTAAACAGACGCGTCTTTAGCTGCTGCTTTTTTTATTGCTCTTCTTGTTGCTGTCATAGTTTTGGCTTAAACCAGTTTGCGGCAATGGCAACATTACCGGCAAGCGATTGCGATTATTACTGCTGCTGCTATTGTTGTTATTTTTGTTGATGTCACACTCAAGAGACTTTTTTCTGCTGCGCCTGCTGAGGTAGCGGGAGACATTGAACCGCAACGACTGCCGTGACTTTTGTTTGCTTATTAGTTAACACAATCACACATCCTGTATGTGAGAGCACATGGTTTGTATTTGTAAATTTGCTTTTATTTTTGTGCAGTTATCAATTTAGTATTTAACACACACACACATACACTAACACTTACACTTGCACAGTTGACTGAAAGTGTGAGTGCTCATTAAGCGATTGTCGCAATTGGTGCGTGATAACGTCACACACATGCAAACACACACACACACACGTTAAATCGTCGCGACAAGCTCAATAAACAAATATGAACGGGAATTCGAGTTCGAAACGTGCGTCCCAATTGGAATGCCTACGCCTGCGTCCGACAACCGACGACGACTGACTGACTGCGACGTCGCGCTAAAAAGCTGATAGAGCCGGAGCCCTGTTATTGTTATTGTTGTTGTTGTAGCCGTAGCCGCAGCTGCTGCTGTTATTTGTTGTTTTTTTGTGCTGCGGGCGCAAAGAAAACAAAGCGAAGGCAGCTAAAACAAAAATGCAAACAAACAACGCAGTCGCAACCGTCGTCGTCGACGTCGTGGGCAGCACAAGCAGCACGAGTCGTCAACATAACTCTACGAAAAAAAAAAAACCGAAGCTAAACAGAACGAGTGAGCACCAAATTGGAAGCGGTGAATGTGCTAAAAACAACAACAGCACAAAACCAAGGCGTCACAAAAGAACCACTGAATCGGAGGAGCGCAATGTGAACTAAATATATGAAAGCATGCATGCTTAAAAAAAAAGAAAAGAAACTGTAAATCTCAAATGCTAGAAATTCCTTATTGGAATGTTAAAGGCTGCACATGAATCAAATTCTTCGTGTTTGCCCAGCCCTGAAAATTGTCGACAATTGGAAAAACAATTTGTACACGCGCTGCTCTCACTAACGTCAACAAAAACAAAAGGGCAGGCAAGAAAAAACAAACATTCAGCACAAGAAGGCAAAAACCAAACAACAGACAAGCAATGGAGCGGCAGAGGATGAGCCAATGATAGAGAGGGGGGAGGAGTGCCAGCAAAGGAAAGGAACGTCACCTTTAACAGTAGGCGGCATGTAAACACAATGAAGGCGAAGACGATGACGATGACGACAACGTAACGAGCAAAATAAGTAAGATGAGCAGAGAAAGAGAGAGAGAAACGTTTGC
Organism: Scaptomyza reducta; assembly: GCA_035044485.1. NCBI lineage: Eukaryota > Metazoa > Arthropoda > Insecta > Diptera > Drosophilidae > Scaptomyza > Scaptomyza reducta. The sequence continues at coordinate 91,631 of JAWNNV010000413.1, forward strand.
ACTTGTGGAGGTCGAGACAATAATCATGATGATGATGATGATGATGGCACCAGGACACAGTTATTCTGTACGAATGTGTGTATTTGTTGATGCGTAGCCTAGACTGCAGTTGCAATTGGCGCCGGCAGCAGCAACAACAAAGTAAGCTGGAACAACAGCAAATATGAGCAAACAAACAAACAAACAAGCATCCATAAATTGCAGTGTATATACATATGTGTGTGTGTTTGTATTTGTATTTATTTATTTAGTCGATGGCAACACCAAAATGCTACAAAACGCAATCTGCACAATGCTATGGCAACTGAAGAATAATGTGGAATGCTGTTGGCGGTGCAAAAGGGAATGGGAAAGTATGGCAGCACTCAGACGCACTCAGGCTCATACTCATACTCTTATACTGAGTACTTATGTGTGTGTTTGTGTGTGTGTGTGTACCTGGCAACAGTCAAACAAGCAGCGAGACAGACAGAGACAGACAAAGCCCTTAGGACAAATAGATCCCAGTGGCAGGTGGGGGTGACAGGTGTACCGGGGAGATGATGGGAAATTAAATTTAATACGAGGGTCGCTCATGCAGAATGTCAATAGGGCAATTTGTATGACAGGGGATTTTTGTTTTGTTTTATGGCATAAACACAGCAAAACAGTTAAAGAAATAATAAAAGATTTTTTTCGTTTTACGAAATGTATGAATATATAATAATATTAAAGATGTCTTCATTTAAAAAACTCTCAAATATTTAAAAAGACAGCGCGTCTTATATTAAAGTTGACACATGTAAGTTATACAAGTGCACATATATGTATAAGTTAGTTGTATAAGAGAAAACAATGACAGGGGATTTTTTTTTTGTTTTTATGGCATATTTCAAATGAAAACAGCAAAACAGTAAAAGAAATCATAAAAGATTTTTTTCGTTTTACGAAATTTATGAATATATAATAATATTAAAGATGTCTTCATTTAAAGAACTCTCAAATATTTAAAAAGAGAGCACGTCTTATATTGAAGTTAACACATGTAAGTTATACAAGTGCACTTATATGTATAAGTTAGTTGTATAAGAGAAAACAATTTGTATGACAGGGAATTTTTATTTTTTTTATGGCATATTTTAAATAAAAATAAAACCAGCAAAACAGTAAAAGAAATCATAATAGATTTTTTTCGTTTTACGAAATGTATGAATACATAATAATATTAAAGAAGTCTTCATTTAAAGAACTCTCAAATATTTAAGACAGCACGCAATAAGATTCACATTTTATTTGTCTTATATTAAAGTTTACACATGTATGTTATACAAGTGCACATATATGTATAAGTTAGTTGTATAAGAGAAAACTTGGGTAAGACCCTAAGCTAACAAAAAGCAAGAATCGTAAATTGTTTGAAGACCAAACAAGCATAAGAAACAATAACGATAATAAAAGCTAAATAAACACAAAAAGCAATGCGGATTCCGACTCAAGACTTCCAGGAAAGAACAAACACCAGTACTGTGTGTGTGTGTGTGTGAGTCTATGTGTGTTTGTGTGTGTGTGCGAAATGAAATGTTAGTTCAAGGCAGACCAAGTGTGAAATAATCACATTAACTAACACAAGTAGACGTTGAAGCAGGCGACAATAAACAAAACCCCTTTGCACACACTTTCTTTCCCCCCTTTTCCCCCCGTCCCCTGTCAAACACAAAAGGCATGTCCAAGTGCCTCAAGTTGCAAGAAGCTGGTTGTCAGGGACAACTTGCCCCGTGTTGAAAATCGGATTTCAAAGGACAAGTCAAATGATTGTTATCAAGTGCAATGCTAAAACATGAACAAAGCACAGGACACAGACTGTCTGTGACGAAGTTGAAGTGGGGGGAGGGGTTGGGGCGAAGGTTGGGGTATCAAGTCTTTAACGTCCAATTAACAATCAACCTTCAGAATATTAGAGACATTCAAATATTGCTAATGAGTTCAGGATAAACTTATTCCCATTTCAAACTATATAGTTATTGTTCGGAATTATAAAAAGTAGTTAATAATGTTAATTAATTAAATTAAGTTCTGAAATTTCAGATAATATATTGATAACCTTTTCTATTACTTAAGGTATGTTTGGAAACAATTTGTAACATCTTTGAAGCTTTTTTATTGTATATAAACAGAGCATTTTTCGATAATTATTATAAAATTGAATAGTGGAACAAAACACAGAAAAATTCTCTCTTTTGTTTTCTAAACAGTTCAAATACGAAACTGTAATAAAAAATTTCCCATAAAACATGTTCAATATTGTAAACAGTAAGCTATTTATAGATGTGTAGAATTTTTACAATGTGATTGCTTAGGAACGGTATACCGCATTCCAAAGTGAAGAATGAAAAACAATTCGTAGTATATCAATTTCAAAAACTATCGATAATAATCGAACTCTTCGTAAGGAGCACAGAAAGTAGCTGTGCGGATTTTTTGGCCTCTTTCTTTTCAAATGTGACAAGTTGGATAACTCTCGATAACTATCGATATATATTTAAACTCTATTCCCATGTAAATTATACTACTATCGATAACTATCGAGCTCTAGTTAAACTCTATATATTATTAGTTGGATATCAATTTCAAAAACTATCGATAATAATCGAACTCTTCGTAAGGAGCATGGAAAGTAGCTGTGCGGATTTTTTGGCCTCTTTATTTTTCAATGTGGCAAGTGTAGTGGTGTAATGCAAATTAAACAACTATCGATAACTATCGATATATATTTAAACTCTATTTCTATGCAAATTAAACAATTATCGATAACTAAACTCTATTTCTTGCAAATTAATCAACTATCGATAACTATCGATATCTACTTAAATTCTATGTTTATGCAAATTAAACAATTATCGATAGTCTCGGTGTCCCTGCAAATTAAACAACTATCGATAACTATCGAGCTCTATTTAAATTCTATTTCTAAGCACATTAAACAACTATCGATAACTATCGATATATCATAAAACTCTATTTGTCGCTGTGCCAGCGTTTGACATTGCTGACACGAATTTTAAAAAGAAAGGGGAGCTGTAAAAAGTAAGATTGATGACTCATAATAACCTTTTTGCTTGTCAAAATGTATCCACATGTCAACATATAATACATATATATATATATATATATATATAGATATATATAAGTAAGTTCGTCAGGGAGAGGCCCATTGTTAGACCATTTGTTGTTCTCTGGATGACGATGCCGATGACGATGCCCCGTGTTGGTGGCACTAGCCTCTTTGTGGCGCCTCAAGTCTCAAATGTTTGGATGACCTAATTGTGTCTGTTATAAACCACCCTGTTGCTTCCGTCAACCACACATACATACATACAAACATACATACATACAGGGCGTTATGTTAGCAAAGAATTTGTTCTGTTAATTTTGCAATTTTGACCTTTAAATGTTTCCTGTCAATAACAAATAAGTTATAGTTTTTATGCACTAAAATCGAGTTACAATCGGGCATTAATATTATATGCATATTATTATTATTATTATTATGTTGCCAGCTGTTAGGCGCAATTTTTATCTAATCATTCAGTCCACTAGTAGTACTAGCAGGCGAATCCAAAAACTGCGTGAAGCATTTTAGTTTCTGTTGGGCGTTTGAACGCGTTGGAAGTGTGCTGCGGAACATTTGAGAACTTAGAAAAAAAATAGATATACATATATATATATACCATGGATCTGCGTTTGAGTGTTACCGATAAAATCAAACTGGCTGGCAAGTAAGTGGAGTGGGCAAAGTTTTATGATTCAAAATTGATTGGTCATTGATCAGATGGAGCTAATAGATTGCTTAATTTTGCATTAAAGTGCTTAGTTAATGTGACGCAGCTTATTTGTATATATTGTTCGTGGACTAACTAACTATGATAAGATAACTAATAAACCCATTTAAACAGCCTGTTTGCAAAACGGGTTCAATCGGGGAGAGACAACCCATAAACCAATATAGATTCGACTGGTGGGGAAACCGCAGACAGAATCAAGTTTGTGAACTTAGTTTCTTACCAAGTATAAAATGGATTAAGTCGGGAATGAAGATCTTAACTTTAGTGGAGTTTTACTTGATTCAAGATTATTTTTCGTTATTTTAAGAATTTTTTTCACTTGATACAAGCTTATTTTTCGTTATTTTAAGAATTTTTTTCACTTGATACAAGCTTATTTTTCGTTATTTTACGAATTTTTTACTTGATCCAAGTATTTTATAAGTACTTCGCACTTTAAGAATTGTTTCTAAAACTCGCCAAAGAATTTATTCAAGGTCATTCGAACTTATAGGGGTTTATTTGTGCTACATTTTTAGCAATTTTATACCTTAAACTGTTGAAATTTTATTTATACTATTTTCTTCTTATAGAAATTAGGAATTTTCTGAAGTACCCCTATAGTTTAAAAATGTCCTTTATTAATACTTGGTGGTTGTTTCAAAGAAAGAAATACCTCACACGAATCCAAATTCCTCAAGTTAAGGGACATTTAAAATGACTTTTGATGGAGTAGAGCTATAGGGTTGTTTACTTGTTATCAATAACTGAACTTGATTAAACTTATTACAGAATCGTTGGACACAAGGTAGTGCAGTACCGTTTAAGCACTGGGCGTACCAAGCAGCTGGAAACAAAATGTGGCAAGATCAAGGGCATGGAGAGGAAGACCTTCTATGATGGAGAGTCGTATTACTCGTTTGAGGGTATACCCTATGGCCAGCCACCAGTGGGTGAGCTACGGTTTCGGGCACCGCAACCGGCCAAGAACTGGGAAGGTGTTAGGGACTGTACCTATGCCAGATCGCAACCGATGCAAAAGAACTCCATTATGAATACGGTAGAGGGTTCCGAGGATTGTCTTTACTTGAATGTGTTTGTGAAACGTTTGGAGACACCACGTAAGCTACCGGTTATGGTATGGATCTATGGCGGAGGCTTTCAAATTGGAGGTGCTGTGCGAGATATCTACGGACCGGACTACTTTATGAAACAGGATGTGGTGCTTGTGACCTTGAACTACCGAGTGGGTGCTCTGGGTTTCCTGAGCCTTAAGGACCAGGAGCTGCACGTACCGGGCAATGCTGGTCTCAAGGATCAGGTGCTTGCTTTGCGTTGGGTGAAAGAAAACATTGCCAGCTTCAATGGCGATGTGGATAACATAACGTTGATGGGTGAGAGTGCTGGCGGTGCCTCCACACACATCATGATGATAACGGACCAAACGAGAGGACTCTTCCATCGGGCCATTATGCAATCGGGTTCAGCGCTGTGTGAATGGTCTACACAGCCGGATCGTAATTGGCCTCTACGTTTAGCCAAACGTTTGGGTTACAAGGGAGAGGAGCTTAATGAGAAGGATCTCTATCAGTTCCTAAGGAATGCTCCCGCTAATCAGCTGGCACAGTACTGCAATGCCATTGTCACCCAGGAGGAGCAAAGGAACTATGAGATTATTGCTTTTGGGCCTGTTGTCGAGCCGTATGTGGATGAGGATTGTGTGGTACCTCGACCATATCTCGAACAACTGGCCAGTGCCTGGGGCAATGAGCTGCCCTTGATCATAGGAGGAACCTCGTTCGAGGGACTCTTCAGCTATCAGACAACACTGCAGGATCCGGATTATATGTTGAGTGCCTTTGAGCCATTGTTGCCGCGACCAGTGAGAGACGCCATCGATTCCACAGAACTGGCGGAGCAACTACGTCGCCTTAAGTTGGCCTACTTCGATGATGTGGATAAAAGTAAAATGGAACTATTCGAGTGTCTGCGTCTGTTGAGTGTCAAGAACTTCTGGCATGGTATCCATCGTACCTTGTTGGCCCGTTTGGCCTATGCTCCCGCCACGCCCACCTATCTCTATCGCTTTGACATGGATTCGCCCCACTTCAATCACTACCGCACCTTGAAGTGTGGCCACAAGGTGCGAGGTGTCTGTCATGCCGACGATATCTCCTATATGTTCTACACCATGCTCGCTAGCAGATTGGATAAAGCTTCCGTCGAGTACAAAACTATTGAGCGTATGATTGGTATGTGGACTTCGTTTGCGACGTCCGGAAATCCCAATTGCCCACTTATCGAACCAACACACTGGGAACCCTTACGTCCGGGTGGTTCCGAACTCTGTCTCAACATTGGTGAGGAGCTGGAGTTTAAGCCGTTGCCCGAGACCAAAGAGTTCATGGTTTGGGATAGTTTCTACACACGGGAGAGTCTATATTGAAGTAATCTCTTGAAGGCTTAAACAAATCTGGATAGATAGCTTGAATAGGAAAACTTGCTTTAGATGTGTTCATTTTTAAAGATGGTTAAAACAACATTATTATTTTTCACAGTATGTTCAGATCGAAAATAATATGTTATAATGAAAAATATGAATTAACCAAAGATGCATTTAAGTTTACACGTTTACGTTTAAACGATATATATATATTAAAAATAATATGCTTAGGGTATAAAGCTTCTCCATACATATTTGCCATATAATGTCTATTTTATGAATAAACGTATAAATAATTGAAAATCGCACAAACATTGAAATTCTTTGCATTATTCTGAGAAAAGTTCACGAAAAATCAAGCGAAGATCAAATACCCTTTCACAAACACATTTTAATATGGTTCAAGATGTCTTTGTACAAATATTTAAAGCTTCTAAATGGGTTTTAAATCAAAAAAATCAATTGATTTATAATGTTCAGAGTTTTTGTTCATGTGATCAAATGGTTTGTGCAGCAATCAAACCAATTTAAAGCACACTGAACCGGTTCAGTTTAAATTTATACTTAAACAACAATATCAACAAAAAGATTATGCATTAAAAATAAATATTTGTATAGAATATTGCTTAATAAATCACTTTTACATCGCACATTCTTGTTTAATTTTCTATTTAATTTGTTTAACCAGTTTATTCTGCTTTTTGCTTCTGGCATTCATCTCTACTATGGGCAATGTGCCAACGAAGTGAAATACTTGAATGCAGCTCATTTTCATTGTTGTCAGTCTCATAATTTTGTTTTTGATTCGACGACAACAGAGAAAGAAAATAATTGCCAAACACTGTAGAAACAGCTATCAAAACCATTTGCGAAAGCTAATTAATTATAAACAAGCGCCGGGGAAAAAACAAAAATTAAAACGATTTGCAAAAAAAAATTAAAAATTAATTTCTTGGAATCGAGTCAATTTAAATTTAGGTCAAAATTGTTAATGATATTTTCAAATCATACATAGTTTAAATTATTTCTCGCATACCTCGTAGTCAAGTGAAAGAAGGGTATACACTCAAAAAAAAATAAATATAAAATTAAAAAAAATAATATAATTGAAAAGAATATAATAATAATCAGATTATAGCCTGAACTCTTAAAAAAAACACAAAAATTATCCGAAAAAACTTGTTTCTTGAAGTAAAACAATATTTTTTCCATATGGTTTTTTTTTCTAGTAAGATTTTTTATATTAAACAAGTAAGAAGGCTCTAATCGAGAAATGCCGACTAGACTATACCCTGAACCCTACTACCCTACTTTACGCGTACAGTCAGTGCTTGCAATGTATGTATGTATGTATGTATGTGTGTGTAGGCGTATACTTAACTTCAATGCTCCATATCTACGTTGTTTCTTCACCGATTTCAATAAATATTTCACAGAGTGTCATTATTTCGTCTAATGTTTCAAACTGCATCTCAAAGTTTTCGAAATGCTAGATTTTATTTTTATCGATCACATGTGTATATCGGAAATGGTAAGAGTTATCGACAAATTTTGAAACAAAATTAGCGATTAGGCGATCTCATGTTTCAATATATATACTTTTTGGGGTCGGAGATGCTTCCTGCTGCCTGTTACATACTGTTGCACAAAACCATTATACCCTTTTTACCCATTTGTAATGGGTTCAGGGTATAGTAAAACTTGGCTCTCAAACAGATCGATTTAAATTCGCTTGAAATTGAATTCGATTTGCTGTTATTTTGATTTTTGTTTTGCTTTTGTTGTTTTTTTTGTTTTGTTTTTGTTGTTATTGCTTAAAGATGAGCATAAATAATTAAATGCTTTTTCGCACTTTCCGTTCCGTTGAATGGAAATTTTGCTATACTTCATACGATTGATGGACACCACACGCTGGCGGGGGAGGGGAGGCGTTGAGGTTTCTTTTTTGTTTGGTTTTGGTTTGGTTTGTGGTCTGTGTGTGTGTGTGATTTTGGCTTGGCGCCAACAACAAAAACTCGCTTTTGAATTTTTCGCTCTGCTTTATTGGGTTAAATTTAATTAATTTGTCTCGTTGCCATGCCTCAACCACCCCCCACACCCAACCCCAGCGTAGATTTTCAATGTTTGATTATTTATTCATTTCGCATTTTTCACTGTGAATAGGCAATGCCTAAGCTTCCACATACAGACTCCGCCGCTGCCGTATTTGCAGCAATTTGCAATTTTATTGCATTTATTTATTTATTATTTCATTTGCGTATGTGTGCGTGTGTGTGTGCGTGCGTGTGTGTTTTTCTGTATGCGTGTGTTTGTGTGTGCTTCTCTTAAATTTACACAATTCCAATTAATGGCATTTAATTATTTATCCAGCATTTTGCATACTGTAGTATTCCTTCAAAAAAATACAAATAAATAAAATATCCAATTCCAACTGAATTGTGTGAATTTTGCATATTTACAAGATTTTTGTGTACGCTTTGAATATAAATATCAAATGGGCTGAATTTTTTGAGGGATGTGTCAAAGAATGCAACACATTTTAAAACTAGATTTATTTGTTTGATTTTCCCGTATATCAAATATATTTCATATGGCAAACAGCTGCGTCAATATAAATGAAAAATGATTTAAAGTGAGCTTTAAACTGCAAAGAATTTAAGCTGAAAATATTTTTAATTAATTTTGAAGCGAGAAAAAAATTTTATAAAAAAAAAAGAATTTTCAAAATATTTTTATTTGATTTTACTTTACACTTTTCATAAATAAATTGTATAAATATTATTGAGCTTAAAGTTGATTTAAGCCATCAAAAACTTTAAAAGTTTTCTTAGGTAAAATAAGCAAAAAACAAAATAGAATAGTATTTATTATCAATCAAAAAATGTAAATTTCATTCCTTTAATTTTTATTCAATATATTTTTATACCCTGAACCCATTGAAAATGGGTAAAAAGGGTATAATGGTATGTAACAGGCAGAAGGAAGTATCTCCGACCCCATAAAGTATATATATTCTTGATCAGCATCAACAGCCGAGTCGATATATCATCGATCTCAGAGACTATAAGGGCTAGAGACTCCAGATTTGGTACCCAAGCTCGCCTAATCCCTAGGCAGTACAAGTTTGTTTCAAATTTTCGATAACTCTTCCCGTTTCCGATATACACATGTGATCGAAAGCAACAAAATCTTGAATTTGGAAAACTTTGAGACGCAGTTTGAAACATTAGACGAAATAATGACAATCTGTGAAACTTTTATTAAAATCTGTTGAGAAACACTGGAGATATGGAACATTGCCTAACTGTACGCGTAAAGTATAGTGGTCAGGGTATAGTCTAGTCGGTTTTTCTCGACTAGAGCCTTCTTACTTGTTTTCATTATAAATGTTACCAAAATGTATTTTAAGCTCAAGCTGCGAAACAATTTAAATGTGTAAATCCAATCAAATATTATTTAAAATGTTAAATTGAGTTTTGCACGTTTTGTAATTGCATTTATTGGATGCATATGCAAATTCAATGATAAATTCCCTTTGCGTTCTTAAATGAATCATAATAAATAAATAGCTGCTAAAAATAAATCAATCAAAATTCGAATTCAAAGTTTGCAGCTGTCTGGGGATTTTGTATTTATTTTTTTTTCTGCGTTTCCAAATCTTATCAACTAATGTCGAACCAAAAATACATTTTTGCGCAAAAAGCGCGACAAATAATCGCCAAAAGCTATTAAAGTTTAATCAGAAACACAAGCCAGACCCTGCTGTCAAAATTCCCACCAATGAGCAATGAATTTTGGCTCCCCAATAATTCTCTCTCTCCCTCTCTACTGATTAATTGTCGGTTGGTTCGTTGGCACATCAAGCCGTGGGGTCAGCATTTTGCCAGGCGCCAGCCCAGAGACCAAAAACATCAAAAAGAAACATCAACAATCCCAATCCCAATCTCATCATCGTCATCATCATTATCATCAAATCTACATTCTCATCTTCTTCGTTTTTTGGAATCGCGTAAATGTTGTTTTGCGTAGTGCCAACGACTTTTTTGTCCCCACTTATCCACTCATTTTGCATGGTCTGCAGCATTCAATCCGCACTGAGGTTTCACATAAATAAGTATGTACTTAAAATAAACATGTGTATGTGTTTAAATCAGGCATTATTAATTTAATAGCAGAAACGCTAGAATAATTTTGTGTACAGTACATAAAGCATTGCTCGACTAGACAATATGTCTATCCGTATGTTTTTAATCATTCTCAAAGCTGTTTTTCAACAATATCGATAAAAATCGATTGGCGATAACAATGAAATTTAAAATTTAAACGAAGTAAATGAATAGCTGGAATAGTTTTGTGTAGAGTGGGTAAAGCATTGCTCGATTAGACAAAATGTCTATCTGTATGTTTTTAATCATTCTCAAAGCTGTTTTTTTAACAATATCGATACAAATCGATTGAGATTTAACATTTAAACGAAGTAATCGAATAGCTGGAATAGTTTTGTTTAGAGTGGGTAAAGTATTGATCGACTAGACAATACTCTGTATGTTTTTAATCATTCTCAAAGTTGTTTTTCGACATTATCGATAAAAATCGATTGGCGATAACAATGAGATTTAACATTTAAACGAAGTAAATGAATAGCTAGAATAGTTTTGTGTATCTCTGTATGTTTTTAAAATATTCTCAAATCTGTTTTTCAACAATATCGATAAACGTCGATTGTCGATAAAAACTTAATTAATCATTTAAACGATGCAAATGAATAGTTGGAATAATTTTGTGTAGAGTGGGTAAAGTACAGACTATACTATATGTCTGTCTGTATGTTTTTAATCATTCTCAAAGTTGTTTTTCGACATTATCGATAAAAATCGATTGGCGATAACAATGAGATTTAACATTTAAACGAAGTAAATGAATAGCTGGAATAGTTTTGTGTAGAGTGGGTAAGCATTTTTCAACAATATCGATAAAAATCGATTGTCGATAACAACTTAATTAATCATTTAAACAATGCAAATGAATAGCTGGAATAATTTTGTGTAGAGTGGGTAAAGTATATACTAGACGATATGTCTATCCGTATGTTTTTAATCATTCTCAAAGCTGTTTTTCAACAATATCGATAAAAATCGATTGGCGATAACAATGAAATTTTAACATTTAAACGCTACAATTGTTGAATTTGCTTTGATTTAACTAAAAATCAACTATATAAAGTTATCGATAAATATCGATATAGCTATTTGCTGAGAATGTGTCATAGTAACTACAAAAAAATAGCTCAAAAGCTCACCTGATGTGCATTCCACTGCTGCATCAGCTCCTTGTGGCACGGCACACATGCCTGGATCATGCCCCGCGGATCCTTGGGCCTGGAGCGAGCCGGACGCGGATGTTGCTCATTGAAGAGTGGAAAGTATGGCGTTGCCGGACCAACTCTCTCCTTCGGCTCAACGGTGCTCAGTTCGACGAGACTGCCGCGTCGCTGCTCATCGCCACAGACATAGCACACCTCGGTGATGGAGTTCTTGTCGGGCATGGACAGATCCAAGATGCCCACCTCTGTGTTGGGCGTGGCAGTGGTCGACGAATTGTTCGAGGCATTCGAACAGCTACCCGATTGGATATTGACAGCCGAATTTGGTGTCGCCGCCGACGCCGCCGCCGAAGTAAGATTTGATGGTGTGGCTACATTGCGCAGATCCAGGACCGTGGCATTATCATCCTCCAGGCTGGGCGGCAGTGTTGAGCTAATGCTATACGGATTGCCTTTGTAGTGTTGCGACTGTGCGTCCACCTGTTGCAACATGTGGTATGCGGCCGTTTGCTGCTGCAGCTGCTGATATTGCGAGGGCTGATATTGAGCCGGCGATTGAGGTGGTGCAGGATGTGCTAGTGGTGCTGCCGCTGCTACCGCTCCTGGCTGATAGCTGCCCAGTTTGAATTTGTGTTGGGCAAAACTGGAACTGGAGCTGCGCGCAGGTGGTTCGCTAAGGGGACGCGAGAGGGGCGACGCTAGTTGCATATCTCTCGACTGTGGGCGACTCAGGTATTTGTGGCTTGTGGGCGTGGCATTGCGTGGATAATAATCCGGTGAGGCATTCGTTGAGGTACTATGGTGATGATGCTGTTGTTGTTGTTGTTGGTGTGGTGTTGGTAGTGGTGGTGCTGCTGTTGCCGGCGAGGAATAATGACGACTCAGGGCATAAGGATCGAGCGGTGCATCCCCAATACCATTTTGCGTCAAGTGTTCCGCACTCAAGCCCAACATTTGGGCGGCATACTCCGATTGTGTGGCTATATCCGCACCGATATAAGCCTTGCCATCCACCCGCTTCATATGATAAATGCGCTGGAGCAGCGGTTTCTTCTGCCGCTCAAACGATTCCCATTGCTCCAGCAGCGAGCGATAGCAGAGCATGCAGGCCATTACATAGATCTGATTGGGCGCCACCATGGGCAGACCCTGTGGCGGTTCGTGCCGTTCCAGAAACGGAAAGTGTGCCTCGTGCGCTCGCTCCGGATTGGCTCGTATCCGCAAGGCTTCATAGATCCCCTGGCCGCCGCAAACGTAGCAAACGGACGGAGGCGGAGCGGGCAAACTGTGTATTTGGTGTGGATGTGGGTGTTGGTGGTGATGGTGGTGCTCGGGTGGCGCCGAGGCGCGTCCCGTCATCTTAGTGGGATAATATTGTTGCATCATTAACGGATAGCCGCCGTGTGGCGATGGCATCAGCTCTGAGGCAGCCAAATGATAATTGTTTTTGTTGTGCGGCGATGTTGCTGTCGTTGGCTCGGAAGATTGCAAAGGAACGCTGGCGCCACGGAGTTCATTTTTGATGTACGCTTTCGCTTTTTCCATAATATTCAACTGGAATTATATGAGAGAAAGATATCGTAAATTAGTTAAATAAGTATTTAAGACAGAAGGAAATGCTGGCTTTAAGATTTTTATCGGAATTTAGAACTTGAAACAAATTTTAAGAGCTGAGAATGGTTTCAAACTTTTTTTTCTGTATTAAAACTGATTCGACTTGTTAGTAAGATTACAACTGCATTTGAGTAAGATTTTGATAGGCATTAAAGTTAAAAAAAAAAAATTTAAATTAAAAAAAAAATTTAAAATAAATTAAAATTTTTTTTTTTTTTAAATTTTATAAATTTTTTTTACAATTTTTAATTTTTTAATTGAGTTTCCAAAAAATTTTTTTTTTTAATTTTAAATTTATTTTTTTTTTTTAAATTTTTTTACAATTTTATTTTTTAATTTATTTAAAAAAAAAAAATTTTTTTGTTAAGTTTACAAAAAAAAATTTTTTTTTTAAATTTTATAAAATTTTTTTTTACAATTTTTTATTTTGTAATTTTTTTTTAATTTAAAATTTTTTTTTAAATGTAAAAAAATAAGTAAGAAGGCAAGGTCGAGAAATCCCGACTACACTATACCCTGAACCCCATACATTAGGTGTTGTGTAAGTGTTAAGAGTTGGAAATGGATTCGACAATTTTCTTATCTATCCTTAAAATTAAAGACGAATTTCAATATTATTTAAGTATATTCTTACTTAATAAAATTCATATAAAACCACATTTTATGTGACTCATTATAAAATTTATGTCTTCCTGTTACTAGCCCCAAAAAAAAAAAAAATTATATCGCAAGCTTTCGATTTATTAGCTCTTCCGAGAAGTCAAACCATATACTATATACCATATATATATATAATTCTGACTAGGTTAAAGAATACTTCTCAAGCACTTGCAAACTTAGAACAGCGCAAAACAGTTTTATTGAGTGTTATTTTTACTAACTACTTCTTGGAACTGATTATACAAATTGGCGCCACACAAATCTGGTTTGCGGTCATAAACGGTTAAGGCGTTTAAATACTAAGTATTAAAGTGAATTGTGTTCCAGATTAATCTGGCTGTGAAATAGTAAAAAAAAAGTCTTCGTGATGACTTTTGCATATGCTGTTTATTTATGTCTTTATTTTGGAATGTTCTGTCTTTTTTTATTTTTTATTCTTGTTTGTTATCAAAGTAATACGTCATACTTAAATATATGCGCAAAGTGGTATAAATACATGCGTCCGCATGTGCTTTAAATATAAATGAAATAAATGCGCAAAAAAAAACACCGAAAGAAAACAGCGCAGAAAGCAATGTCCGACAACAGATCGTCGAATCGCAGTTCGAAAAATATATAAATACAGATATATATATATACATATGTATTTTGAAAGCTTCCCGCATCTTTGCATGGCAAAGATCACGATCGCAGATCATCGGCAATGGCTGTGGGTTATCGGAGACTCTGATTAAATAGGTTATCGTTGCCGACAATCGTTCGATTAATGTGAAAAGAAACAATTTTTTAAACGTACAACAGCCAATTATTACATAAAAGTTGTAAGCTAAATATATATATATACTTGATTTATTTCATTTTTTTTTAAAGTTCAAATCAATCATAGTTCTAGTCGCAATCAATTTTAGTAAGCGTAATTATTACTTTTCAGGAAACTTAATATTTTTAAAATGATTTAACGGCCTACAGCTTAAGGTTGTTGATTACTTAATATTATTGAAAAATTTATTTATACATATTTCATTTATTTTGTGTGCAACACATCTAGCTTTCTATCAAAAGCCATATACGTATACGCAATTATTACAGAAAACTTTAGGAAACTTTATATTTCAATAGTTTAACTCTTAGCTCTTTTCTGAAGCTGCTCAAAGTTGTTCATGATGAATCATACTGAATAAGGTCTGAACTATGAACTTAAAACTGAAACAAATCATGTATTATAATTAAATACTAACATTATAATACTAAAAAAAATATAAGCTGATTGAAAATGTATTCTAAAAACATTTCAGCTACTATAAAAGAAAACAAAAATAAATACCTAACAAAAAGCTTCACAAAAATATTCCTGAACACAAAAAAAACCAAGGATTTTTTATGATTAAAAAGTGAGAAGGTTCTAGTCGAGACATCCCGACTAGACAATACCCTGAACCCTATACTTTACGCGTACAGTCAGTGACAGCATACTTGACTTAACTTCTGGGTATACAAATACCAAACAAGTTCTCTATTTATTCATTTTATAAACAGATTTAAAGCAAACAGAACGGTGCGAATTCAGCAAAGAAATGCAACATTGTAGCAGCTAATTAGGTTGCATTATTTATATATATGTATTACAGCGGCAGCGAAATTAAATTTCCCAACAATTGTAAAGGGACTCAATGTGAAACTTTAGCTCTCAGCGCCATAAAGTTTACAAAACAAAACAAAACAAACAAGCAAAACAAACAGCAATAAACAGCAGCACAAATAACAGCAACAACAAATTTCCTGTATATCTCTACCCTATCCTACCCTACAATCTCTCGCTCCTCAAAACACTCCCTCCCTGCTTCACAACCTACTCTCTATCGGCTGGCCATGTTTCAATTATATTTTTATTATCCATTTTTATCGAATTTGTAGATTTGTTTTCTTCTACTTTTTGTTAGAAAATTGATGGAAAGTGCGAGTTTGTTCGACTTATTTAATACCCTTTTAAGGCGGATTATAATAATAATCATAATACAAGTTGAAAAGTCGACAAAATAGCTACAATTATATTTTAAAATTATAAATAAATTCAAAAACTGGAACGTAATTCTTAAAATTCACCTTTGAGGTGAAAAATGTGTGATTTTTAAAAATTCAACCTGAAAACTTATGAATAAATATAACTGTTATTATAATTTCATAGTATAAATATTCCTCATATAAAAAATTTGGAAAATCTTTAAAAAAAAAAAGTATCCAAAATACTTGTTAAAATGTAAAAAAAATATATTCAACGGTATATGAATGAATAATTATAACTATATATATGTATAATTCCATAGCATAAATATTTCTCACAGGTAAAAAAAAAATAATTACTTAAGAAAAAATTGTAAAAAATATTTTTTAAAAATTGACAGCATTCTAAAATTATTTTGTAAAATGTAAAAAAATATATTCAACGTTTATTACAGTTAAAAAAATTATAAATCCATTCAAAAACTGAAAATTAATTCTCAAAACCCACCCTCAAAGGTGAAAAATTGTGATTTTTTAAAATTCAACTTGAAAACTTATGAATAAATATAACTGTATGTAAAATTTCAAAGTATAAATATTTCTTACAGGTAAAAATTCATAATTACATAAAAAAAAATTTGGAAAATCTTTTAAAAAAATTTAAATTATTCTAAAATTACTTGTTTAAATGTAAAAAAAATATGTTCAACGTTTATTACAGGGTATCTAAAACGTGAACCAATTGTTTATTCTGTTACAAATTTGTTGTTGCATAAATGGATGTACTATAAAGCTTAATTTTTTGTTATTTGTGCTTGCTTGTGCAACCTTTTAAGAGTTGTTTGTTGTTGTTGTTAGGAAACGTGCACTTAAAAAAAACCCTTTTGTTGTTGTTATTGTTGTTTTAAGTGTCCTGCTGTTTTCTGCTGCAGTTGTTTTTCAAAAGTTTTACTGCACCACGCTGTATGTAACATTTTTATGGCTCTCGTGTCCTTGTTGCAAAGAACACACATACGCCACGTGCAACTGCGTGCTGGGCGTGGCACACACACACACACGCACATACATTGAAAGTACAAACAAGTGAAATAGAAAACACGGCACAAAGAACCCTTAAAGCGTTTTGCATTGCAACAAAAAAAAAATCAACTTTAAAGCTACGCCAAGTTCTTTTTTTCTCCTTTTCTTCTTTCGCTTCTTATCGTTGGTATTGTTGTTGCTGTTCTGCTTGTTCTTGACATTGTTTTTTGTTATTCTTGCGAGACTAGTTGGGCAAAAAAGGAAGTTCCCAACAACACACATATATATATAAATATATATATGTATTAAAAAAAGTATCTGAAAGTTGTAGAACGAAAGAAAAGTTACGCTGTTAAGAAAAGTTTTAACGCTTTTGGCAATTTTATATTTTTAACTTTACTTTACTATTTCTTTCTTTCATTCTTTTTTGTTGTAAAGTAAAGTGAACTAAGGTGCTTAAACTTTGCCGTCTTCATTGTTCGGTTCTTAGTTTGAGCTGATTTCTTTTCTCTCTTCTCTTTCTTTTTGTGCTAGTTCTCCTGGTGACTTGCTGAAATGGAAAACTAAACGCAATGCCCAACATAAAACTTCATTTCCAAGAACAAATTTAATAAAAACAAAGTCAAGAAAATAGCGACAGAACGCAGGTCTACCGTTATCCGCGGGGCGTACCGTTATATATATATATATACGCTGATTAAAATACTTTAAAAATTGTAGCAATTGTATTTAATAAATTGTTTTCAAGTGGCTAAGATTAATTTTTTTCTTTCGTTTCTCTAAAAATTAGCAAAAAATTAAAAGAAATAATATTTTTTACACACTTTTCTTAGAAAAAAAAAATTGTATAAGAACAAATTGAAATATTTTGGTACAAAATAAAATATTTGATTAAAGGAAAAACGTAATTTCTTAACAAGTTAATAGTTTAAAATATTTTCCAACTAACGATTATTAATAAAATAAGCAAAAGGCTATTAACCAATTTTTTAAATATTTTTTTTATACATTTTTCTTATAAAAAAATGTTTATAAAATGAAATTGAAATATTTGGGTACAAAATAAAATATTTTCTTGGTGGAAAAACTTAATTTCTTAACAAGTTAACAATTTATAATATTTTCCAACGAACGAATATTTAAAAAATTATCCAGAAGCTATTAACTAATGTTTATAAATAATATTTTTCAAAAATTATCTAGAAGCTATTAACTAATGTTTCTAAATAATATTTTTCAAAAATTATCTAGAAGCTATTAACTAATGTTTCTAAATAATATTTTTCAAAGATTTTCGATACAAACAAATAAAAAAGTTTAAAAAATAAGCAAAATATTCAAGTTAGGTTTTTTTAACGAAATTAATTTAGAAGTTCGATTATTTACCAGAGTTCAAAGACGAAAAAAAAAATCCCAAAAAATAATGTTTCAATCCCTTAAAATGTATACAAATGTTGCACTAAGATAAGAAAGGACAGAAATGATTTTTTTTTTGTAGCAAAAAAAGGTTAAGTTTATAGTAAAACCCTTTATACGGTATTTAACTGTCAACCACATTTTGAAAAATCCTTTGCTATGCATTTTGTTATTGCGTTCGTCGTTTTAATAGCAGAATTGAATTTTCAAAATTTGCATTGAGTCCAACACGAGCAACAAACACAAACTGCATATAAATCCTGAACCAACACAACAGCAACAACAACAACAACGAGAGAAAAACATGGTCAACAAGCAACTACAACAACAAAAAACCTGCACGTTGGTCGGAGGCGGAGTTTGCGAATTGCGGAAGGGGATGGAGGGGGAAAGTGGAGGGCATAAAATGGAATTTATTAAATAGCATTCCACGCAATAAACTTGGTCCAAATAAAACACAAAAAATAAGGCTGGCAACAATATAACAGCAACAAAAACAAAAGCAAAACAGACAGAGCAAGGGGGGAAAGGGGAGAGGACGCCAACGAAAAAAAAAACAACAAAATTCGTGCATGCAATTTTATGGCAGGACGTTCGATGTCGGCTTTTTTGGGCACGCATCCCAGTCGCCAAAAAAAGGGGGGGAAAAAAACAACAGCAAACACTTTTCCCCGAAAACCCTTTTTGGGCCCTGGCCAAACTTAATATTAAAAAACATGTAAGGCTTGCGAACAGTGTGTGGTCGACTAAAAGATGCTCTATACATCAATTATATGGATTTTTCAAACAAAATGTTTTAAGAAAATCGATCTTTATAGTATTTTTTTTTTTAGCAATTTTTAGCAACTTAATGTTTATAAAAGTAAATTAGTTAATTATACAGAAAAACCTACGAAGCTAAGAAAGATTATCTTTAACATTGCCTTATGAAAAATTTAGAAAGATTTAAATGCAGTTTTATTGTACAGATCAAACCATGACTTTTGAGATATTACTTTTAGAAATCGGATACATTTTGACGAAGTTATGAAGTTTTGGATTAAAATCAAGTAAAAATCGGGTTTTTTTTGCTCTTCATATAATCTTTTTGGCCATTTTAAAAAGCTTACAGGGTATAAAAAAATTGTTTCATGATATAAAAAAGAAGAACAAAAGAAGTGCAAGAAAGGATTTTTAATGAAATTCCCTTCTGCTTAAAAGTTTTTAATATATTACAAATATTATACAAGAATTTAAAAATAAATTTAAAGGAAACACACAAAGTTGCATTATTAATATTTTTAAATATTGTAGAATAAAATGAATAAGAACAAGTAAAAGTTTGATTTTACAGCAACCCGATACGCAAAAAGTGCAGTAAATATATAATATTCTTTGGGTTAGAGTATTTGAAACAAAACGAGTAGGGCGGGATCATATTTTGTTTTGTTTTTTTTTTCCATTAACGACTGTCGCAACTGGACCCTTGCGTCTCCACGACCCCAATGGGTCCATGCTCCAGACATTTGGACAGCTTATGGAAGAAAAAAGAGGATGGCGAGCGCCAGGCTCACAATGCTCCCAATGCTCTGGACCACGACAAGAGTGGAGTGAATTAATAACCGTTCGTTGTCGCTTTTAAAGTTCAGTCGAAGCGACCGCAAAAGCGGAAAGTGAAGCAACGGAAAAAGAGAAAAAAAAAAACAAGAAGAGGAATGGCAATACAAAGGCAAACAAGAAGCGAGAGAAGCGAGGCCCAGATGAATTGACATTTAATTATTGTGTAAATCATAATTTTTTCGTATTTTTATGTTTCATGTTTACGTTGCTCCCCTTTTGATTTTATTGTCGCTTGTTCCTGTTGTTAAGCTCCCTGACCACGAATCTCATTAAATATACGTTTTTAACTGCATCGCATTCAATTTATTTGATCACTTTAATAAAAAATGGCCAGAATTTAAAGGGACATTCGGCGGGAGTAAAGTAAAATAAGTTTTTATAAATCTGGAAAAATCTGGAAATATTGGGAAACTCTTCAAAAGTAGTGGAAAAATCTAAAATATATTTTTATTCATAAAAAATATCTTAAAATATTAATAAAATTCAGAACTCTTATTAATTAAAAATAGCAAGAATTTAAAGGGACATTCGGCGGGAGTACAGTAAGATAGCTTACAAAAAAAACAGGAAATATTTGGAAAATCTTTAAAAGTAATTGAAAAATTTTAAATATTAAAAAACAATGAGTATTTAGTATCTTTATTCATATATACCTTAAAAAATGGCAAAGAATTTAATGGGACATATTGAGAAAAACTTTAAAAGTATTTGAAAAATCAAAAAATATTCAAAAAAATCAGTATTTTATATATTTATTCATATATTCATATCTACCTTAAAATGGCAATGAATTTAATGTAACATTGAGCGGGAGTAAAGTAAGATAGCTTACATAAAATCTGAAAAAATCAGGAAATATGCGAAAACTCTTTAAAAGTATTTGAAAAATCTAAAATATATTTTTATTCATCAAAAATATCTTAAAAAATATTAATAAAATTCATAACTATTATTAATTAAAAATGGCAAGAGTTTAATCGGACATTGGGCGGGAACAAAGTAAAATAACTTACAAAAAAACTGGAAAAATCAGGAAATGTTGGGAAACTCTTTAAAAGTATTTTAAAAATCGAAAATATTTTTTAAAAAAATGAGTATTTCGTATCTTTATTCATATACACATTAAAAAAAAATGGCAAAGAATTTAATGGGATATTGGGCGGGAATAAAGTAAGATAGATTTCAAAAAATCTGAAAAAAAATCAGGAAATATGCGAAAACTCTTTAAAAGTATTTGAAAAATCTAAAATATTCTAAAAATTAGTATTACCTTTCTTTATTCATAAAAAATATTAATAAAATTCAGAATTATTATTAATAAAAAAATGGAAAATCGGAAAAAATCAGGAAATATTGGGAAAATCTTTAAAAGTAGTTGAAAAATCTAAAATATTCCAAAATGAGTGTTTTCTTTCTTTATTCATGAAAAATATCATAAAAAATGTTAATAAAAATCAGAACTATTAAAATTATCCATTAACTGAACAATTTGACAGTATGGACAGTGGAACATAATCAAAACATATAGAATTGAACAGAATGTCATGTCAAATTGATTAAAATTAATTGAATTTACAAACAGTTTGGAAGCGCTTCAAATCATGAAGATTGATTATTGAGGAGTTCGTGAATAGATTAATTAGGAAAAAATTAATTGCTCATTTATCTATTGAAAATAAAAATGGCTAAAGTATCATCACCAACTCATATACTGACCTCTGTGCGGTTGTATAATCCAGATCCAGATTAAATGAAATGCTGCTGCACACATATGCATGTATGTATGTTTGTATATAATTGAAATTGTGTATTATATCCAAGTCACGCGTGAAACGAGAGCGCACGAGAGAATGAGAAAATCAACAACCTCGACACGAAACGCATTTGGGAACAAAGATGCGCGCGAAGCGATTAAAAGTGTAGACCTCCTTAAGCGGCGGGGCAAGGTGATAGGTGAAGGCAGTGGCAAAATACACACAACAACCAAACAACAACAACAGTGCTGAACAGTGCTGTCAAAGAGCGGCTTAAATTCACTAAAAACACATTAGAAGACAGTGCGAGAGAGACAGACAGTGAAGGCACTATTTTTTTTGTTGTTTTTTTACTTTCTTGTTATACGCTTGCTTTGCTAATTTCTTCTGTTCACGTTTAAATTTAGCTTTAGAAGCTTAAGAGCACAAATGGAATATCGACTGAATGCCTTGGCTAAATATTTATTTTCAGCTGTTGTTTTTGTTTGTAGTTTTTGTTTTTTGTTGTTGTCAGAGCTAATTAGAACGAGTTGAATTGTGTTGTTGCTGTAGTTGTTATTATTGTTGTTGTTGATGATGTGATTGCCGTTGTAGTAATTGTTGTTGCTGCTATCTTATTTCGCCTTGCAATTGTACAATTGAAACATTTTAAGGTATTTATTGTAAACATCCACAGAAATGAGAGCAACGCGTCGCTTCATGGTCACTGCGGTGGTCTCTGAACGCACACACTCACACACCTCTATATATATATATATATGTACACGGCGAGTTTACACACACGATCCGATCACGATCAAGAGAGAGAGGCGATGGCAAGAGAGTTGCCCGCAGGCCCCACGTCAACGTTCTCTGGGACCGAAACACCAGCTGCTTGTAATAATAATAATCGAGAACTGCAGCCGCGTGCAAAATTTCACCAACATTAAAATTGTATTTAGTTCACGGCGCCAACTTCCACTACCGACGATTTGTAGTGGGAGAGAGCAAGGCAGGCAGCAAGCAGACAGCAACGCTTATTCAATTGTTTGCATTGTTGCCTTGCATTCACGTTCGCAACGACCACTGACCACTGTCGCTTGTTGCTGTTGCGTTTATGTCACTGCTGCTGCTGCTGCTGCATGGTTGTTGTAGCTAGATCACACGCCATTTATTTGCAGTTAACGTTAACGTCGGTGTTGGTAATATTTATAGAATTATTTATTTAATGGGGCTATAGAAATATTACACTGTTTCGGCACAGACGAAGCGATATTTACATTTAGATTTACACGCCGAACAAGTGATGGTAATCTAATCGATGACACTGCCATTAATAAACTATCGATGTATCTTTGTGCACTATCGATTGTGTACACGACTATCGCGACATTAAAAATGTGACTTTCAATTTGCTCATTATGTACTTTACACATATAATACCCAATATAAAATAAATTAATGTTATCAGTTAAGATAACATTATTAGTTAATAACATCTAGTATGATTAATAACATTTAGTTAAACTACACAAATGTATCGACTGCATCGGGAATATCCCAACGAATGTGTTCACCGACACAGTGACCACCTCTATCTAATATCGATACTTTAACGATGAATATTTATTCAATAGCTCATCGATTAATCATTTCGAACGCGATGCATCGCATTGTCCGTCTCTATGTAGGCGGGCAACTTAAACTTTTTTTAACACTGAAACATTATCATTAACAAATTTAATTCAATAACAACAATAATGTATAAGCCATTATTTATGAGCAAAATGTCATTCATAACGTTGCGAATTTTAATTTATTAGTTACATATTTAAATAATTAAAATTTAAAAATAGCTCTTCCTCGATTATTTATTTCAATCCTTCCGACAGCCACAAAAGCGATGAATATATCGCGTCCTTCGATGCTATCGAACGAAACCAGTGTGTACACATAATTATAGCCATGCAAAGCATAACTGAGGCGGCAAACCGATAGACGCTCAGGATTTAAATTTAAATCAGCTTAACGTATTATTCACAGTAAAACGAAAACAAACAGCAAACCAGCTTCAAATTCTTTAAGCATACGATGTTTCTTCATCCGGTCAAAGAGTTTTCATACTGAATACGAAAAAATGAGAACTGAATGATATCAAAAATCACAATGATGGGAATTTGGCATTAATGTATTTGAGATGATCACATGAGGGATAATTGCATGAATTTCAAGATCACATATATATTTTATTTAATTTTTGTATACGATATTTGAAAAAAAAAGAAGTAAAAATGCAAACGAAAATACGATAGAAACTCGACAACAATATTGGAAACTAATCTAAATATTTTTTTTCTTTATGTATATACGAATATGTTTTTAAAACCATAAATAGTATTTAAAATACTCGATTTTTAGTAGAGCTATTTTTTATGATGGTTAAATATATGTTTTTCTACTCTCAATTAAGCTAAGAAAATTTTTGTATATTTTTGAAAAATATTTGAAATTTCTAAAAGTCATAACTGCAAAAGAGAGAAATAATAAGTAAAGAAAGAAAATAAAATAAATTCGTATTGATTGTATATATAACATTGTTAACATTTATTATTGACTACGCATTTAGCAGTATTTGTTTTTTGTTTTTTAGTTTTTTTTTTTGCAGGTACTTATAGTACTACTTTTTTTTGCTCCTTAAATTTGCGATTATTATTGTACGCTTGTCCTATAAATTTACTACACATATAAGAGTATATATATATATATATGCTAAATTTTGTATACATTTATATATATATATATATTTGATTTCTGTTTCTAATATGCATTTGTTAAATAACACATACAAATAAATTTTTCGATATATATATACTTTTTTTGTTGTTGTTGCTACATGAGAAATTGGACTGCGCTTTAGGCAAAGTAGTTGTTGTTGTTATAAATAATAAGAGTTTAGGCGTTATCTAAATATATATATATATAATAAATACATCTCGAGTTTCAATAGCATAAAATTAGTATAATTAAACAATAATAAGTATATATATATATTTAGCCGCAATTTTTAATGTGTTTTTTTCTGTTAACTTTCGGGCATTATTATTCGTACTATTTAGGTATACAATTATTCGTTATATATATATATATATATTTCTGAGCTTAAGTTTAAGTTAGTTATGTTCTAGTTTCTAGTTTTAGTTAGTAGTTGCTCTAAAAGAGGCTAAGTAGTAAAGACTTAGATAAGATTAAATAGCACTTTATAGTCGTAGACATATCGAAATATACATACACATGTACATATATATATATATATATATCCATAAAATACTTGAGTAAAGATACGAGTATACGGGCTAAGTTTTTGTTTTGATTTTTTTCAAATTTTTCTTGGATTTCTAACATCATCATCAATTTGTTTTTTGGTTTGTTCCCTTCGAAGTGTTTTGTTTGTATTATGGTCATTGTGTATATAGTATTCAAAATGGATGCAACTGCAACACGAGATCTGTAGACGATCAAACGATCGGCACGCAAACCCATTCCATCAGCCGGAACAGTAGCGAGCACAGCCAATTCTAGGCAGCCGTTGTCACCTTCGGTGCACCACCCGAAGATCCAACACCACCAACACCACCAACACCTGCACCACCAAGGTTGCCCGCTCCGGCTGCGGATGTTGAAGCTGTGCTATCGAGTTGTTCCTGTTCGGCGGATTCCACTTGATCGGCAGCAGTAGCTGGCTGACCATCGATGTTGCTGCTGTTGCCGTTGCAACTGTTGCTGGGGGCATTGACAACGGTTTGGCTGCTGGTGCGCAGTTCCGGTGGCAGATAGATTTTGACTACGCTCGTTATCTTAACACGGCAATTCGGGCAATTGTTGCATCTACAAAAAGGTAAGTAAGGTTAAATAAAGTTTTTCACCAATTTCACCATTTTGCGAAACTCACCTCTCGGCACACTGGGCACAGGCGATGACGTGACAGCAAGGATTGAACACTGTGTTGATCGCACGATCCATGCAGATTTTGCATTGCATTGCTTCGAGGATGCGCGTATCCACGCAACGTTCAATCGCCGCCTCACGCTCCTCCTTCTCGCGTATGGCCAAATCTATCTTGCCACCAACACCACCACAAGCAACACCGTCGTCTCCGCCGCCGCCGCCGCCGCCGCCGCCGCCGAGCAACTCCATTGCTGGCAATTGACAGCCGCCAACAACAGCACCATCGATGGCCGACGTGGCAGCCACATCGCCGCCACGTTCATGCAACTTGCGTCGCGCCTGATCGTGCACCTCGCGGCACGTATGCTGTATATCGAACACATAACGCTTCCCAATCTCCGTTGCCGTAAACATCGATGCAATCGTTCCCTTCAGATCTCGCGTAAACTGATTGGTCACCACACAGCGCACCTTGTCGCACACGTAGAAGGCATGGCGTTCGGTTATCGAACGATATAGGCCAGCGGCAATCGGTTGCTTGGGCAACTTGATCTCCAGCTCCTTGCGATCATTGTGATCGTCCACGTACTCCAGCTTGAAGGTGCGTCTCAATGATTTCGCTGAGGCAATCGCGCTGAATGGGATGCTGTAAGAGAAACAAATCGATAAATATCGATTACGATAACACACAACAATCGTTCTGTTATTTACCTTTCTTTTTCTTCCCCACGACTAACGGTGATGCCATGCGCACCAACGGCAATCTCGCAACGTGTGGCACTCTCATTGGTCATAACGCCACTGAAGATCTCCTCGCCATAACCAGTCAGCTGCTGGATCTCCTGCAGCAGCCAGTATTTGGCCGATTTGGCCGACATCGGCAACTTGGCCAACTTGCTGTGCTCCATGGCAATCTGACGCAGAAAGTCAACCGGCGGCTCCGTCTCCTTCACACTGGCCACAATGATATAATCCTCGTACATGCGCAAAGGATTCGAGGCGAGACGCTCATCCAAGCCGGAATGCTGGCTGCTGCTGCTGCTGCTGTTGCTGGGACTGCTGGATGTGGATGCGGATGTTGAGGCTGAGGCAGAGATCGAAGCGGATGGAGATGGTTGCAAGTTGTTGTTGTTCACGTTGCTGGCAAGTGTTGATGTTGTTGCTGCCGCGCTTAGTGTGCAGCATTCAATGTGTTCCACGGACTTCTGTTTGGAGAGACGACGCTTCTTGAAGCTCAACACATGCTCCTTCTCCTTGCGTTGCTGTTCGAGTTTTAGTTGCTGCTGTTGCTGTTGCTGCAGCGCCAACTGTTGCTGCTGTGCCAGCTCGCGACGCATTCGCATGGGGCACTCGGCACGCAACGATTGCTCATTGAAGCGCAGTCCATCCGCCTGGCAGAGCAGTGCCGCCAACTTGGCGGCATTTGACCACTCCTGGGCGCACAGACGTGCCTCGAGCAGATCCCGACGTGCCTGCATATAGAACAGATTGCGTACGCTCTCCTGCAGGATGTTGTGCACGGGCACCCAAAACTTGACCCGGAGGGCGAGCATGAGTTGGATGCTGCTGCTGCTGCTGCCGCTGTCGCCGTGTAGGCGGTTCCTGAGGTTGTACCATTGTCGCGTGCGCGACTCCTTCTGGTTCGGGGTCCAGGGCTCCAGGCCAAAGTATTCCATTTCACAGATGATGCCCAGGGCCTTGCACACCTTTAACGAAACGAAAGGAGAACGGGAATTGATTAGCATAAAAGTTATAGTATGGCATTAAATATATTCATAAAGGACATAACAACAGTTTTTTTAGATTGATTGATTGATTGATTGATTGACTGATTGATTGATTGAAATACTGATTGACTGACATGGCATTAAATATATTCATAAGGACATAACAAGTTTTTTGTGATTGTTTGATTAATTGACTGATTGATTGATTGAGATACTGATTGACTGATATGGCATTAAATATATTCGTAACCACAAAAGAACAGTTGTTTTGTGATTGATTGATTGACTGATTGACTGATTGATTGATTGTGTACCTATTGAAATACTGATTGACTGATATGGCGTTAAATATATTCATAAGGCAATAACAAGTTTTTTATGATTGATTGATTGATTGTGTACCTATTGAAATACTGATTTACTGATATGGCGTTATTTGTGATTGATTGATTGATTGATTGAGAAACTGATTGAATGATATGGCATTAAATATATTCGTAACCACATAACAACACTTTATTGTGATTGATTGATTGACTGATTGATTGATTGTGTATCTATTGAGATACTGATTGATTAACTGATATGGCATTCAATAAATTCACATCCTTATAACAATAGTTTTTTGTGATTGATTGACTGATTAATTGATTGAATGATTAATTGATTGTGTACCTATTGAGATACTGATTGACTTATATGGAATTAAATATATACGTAACCACAAAAGAAAACTTGTTTATGATTGATTGACTGATTGATAGTTTGTGAACCTACTGAGATACTGATTGATTGACTGACTGACCGAAAGAATTGACTGCGTAATTGATTGAGTTATTGACTAACTGACTGTATGATTGACAGTCTGACAGATTGATTGACCGGCTGTAAGAAATGATTGACCGCTTGAATGACTGCATGATTGATTAACTGTTTGACTGTCTTGCACATTGATTGACTTACTCATTGATGATCGTTAAGCTATTATAATATTGTATGATACATTGAAGAACAGATTCACTAACTGATTGATTGATTGATTGATTCGACCCAGATTTTCAATCCCTGATTAAAACTTACTCAAAGATTGGCAAACAGACTGATAAACTTTTAGTTCATTATTTGCTGAACTAACTAATTTCAGTCTAATTTGAGTGACTAACCGATTTGCTGTAGACAGTCAGTCTATAAAGCATAGACTGATTAAGGAACAGACTAACAGGGAGATAAGCAAACTGTTTGATTGACAGACTGACAGATTAACTGATTGGCTGTCAATTTGCGTGGCTAGCAACGAACAATGTGAGCAAACTTTGCTTTGGAAAATATATTTTTTGCGACTTTTACAATTGCGAAATCAATGGAAAGTTTTCGTATTAGTCAATCTAAACTACTTCTCAAGGTCGATGCACATTAATCATTATGGGTTTGCCTCTAAAAAACAAATACTTTTACTTGATTGTAAGAATCATTAAAACAAACTCATATTTTGTATCCAAAGTTCAGCCTCAAAATGTAATTATTATCTCATTACGAACATTTATTACTCAATCGAAGTTCTTTATCTACAGCTAATTTTAACTTATCCACTAATTAAATGTGTCTATAAAAGGGGCAACAGCAAGAACTGGAATACAAATCTAATCGCTGTTGAAGCTTATCAGCTCAGCTTGTCAGGGAGCTGTCAGGAGCATAACATAATAAATGCTATACTTGCTTAGCGGAGCGTAGGGACCCGTTCTATATGTAGTTAAGAGAATGTCCTGTCAACTGTCCGTGTCCTGTCCCGTACTGGTTCTGTTTTCTGTGGGTATGTCAAACCAAGTCAACCAACATCGTTGCTATGACAGCAGAGCTAACCAAACCCAACCAACGACAACTGCGTCTGGCAGGAGCTTTTCTCTCTATATGTGTGTGTGTGTGTGTTGGTGTGATTTCTAGGGTAAGGCCTCGAAATATTTGCTTATGCAACGAGCGTGTGTCATCATTGTGAATGGAACAAATTCACATGTTTGCTGCACGTCAGCGTTGACAAACTTCAAGCTTCAAAATTTGCTGTTGGCAATGCTGCACTTCAATAATATCCCAGTATTTAACGAACCTACCTCAACAGAAGTGTTGGTAAGCGAGGTAAAGTAAGAAAATCATTAGAAATAATTGTAAAAAGAATCATTTAAGAATATTTACACATTGCTTAAATATATATTGATGAATATGAGATATTAGAAATATTTATTTTTTAGTCACTTGGCAAGTTGTGGATAAGTTAAAATTAGCTGTAGCTAAACACAGATAAAGAACTTCGATTGAGTAAGAATAGTAATGTGAAAGCAAGTAAAGAAAAGCTAAGAAAATCATTAGGAATAATTATAAAGAATATCATTTGGGAATATTTATACATTGCTCATATATATGTTGATGAATATGAGATGAATATTCACTTTTATTCTTATAAATATTTATTTTTTTAAATGGGTTTTGCATAGTCATCAACATTTACAACCTCTAAGGTCAATCTACCCATTTGACAACACACAAATTAAAGGGAAGCTTGAGTAAAAAGCAAATCGACATCAACAACAACAACAACAACACGAACAAACGACAACATAACCAACTGCAAATCAGCATAGTCAAACCCGATGACGATGCTGTCGTTTGGATATAACTCTGACAATCCTTGCGCCGGCATGCCAAGCATTTACACTGCAAGAAAAACAGCACCAAGAATGTAAACAGTACTAAACATAGCTACAAAGCAATGTGAAAGGAGAATTGTTTGAATATGTTAATCAAAATATATTTAAAGATTTTTCAACTTATTTTTGACAAAATGTTTATGAAAATAAATATTTTTTTTTTAAACATAGCTACAAAGCAATGTGAAAGGAGCATTGTTTGAATATTTTTAGGTTAATAAAAATATATTCAAAGATTTTTCAACTTATTTTTGACAAAATTGTTATGGAAATTAAATTTACTTATTTGTTTTTAAACATAGCTACAAAGCATGTGAAAGGAGAATTGTTTAAATATTTTTAGGTTCATCAAAATATATTCAAAGATTTTTCAACTTTTTTTTGACAAAATTGTTATGGAAATTAAATTTACTTATTTGTTTTTAAACATAGCTACAAAGCATGTGAAAGGAGAATTGTTTAAATATTTTTAGGTTAATAAAAATATATTCAAAGATTTTTCAACTTATTTTTGACAAAATTGTTATGAAAATAAACTATTGTTTTTTTTAAACATTGTTTGAATATTTTTTAAGTTTATTCAAAGATTTTTCAACGTATTTTTAACAAAATGTTTATGAAAATAAATATTTTTTTTTAAACATAGCTACAAAGCAATGTGAAAGGAGCATTGTTTGAATATTTTTAGGTTAATAAAAATATATTCAAAGATTTTTCAACTTATTTTTGACAAAATTGTTATGAAAATAAATTATTATTTTTTTTGTGTGTACTTCAACCCTTTGCCAAGCCCAGCCCTGGCTTCTACTAGTTGCATGAGCTTTGCTTGGGTCAGACAAAAAAAAATAAAAATGATGAAGACCGGAATCGAAATGAAATGAAATTCGCAAAGCGCGCACACAAATTCCAAATGCCCAAAAGCAACAGCAGCAAAATGTTCGTGTATATATATATATATATATATTTTTTTTTTTTTGTTATTGCGTCAACACACGCGATGAGTCCTTCCCACCCTTTAACTGCTAGTGACAAGTGCCGCTAGGTCTCGACGAGAGCTTCCCCCCCCCCCCCCTCGCATGTGTTCGAACCCCTAGCACTTTGCATAATGAGGCAACTTCTGGGAGCCAAGAGGCATGCCGCCAACTAGCAACGAAGGTAGCAAGTAGCAGGTAGCCAAGGCAACAAGTTGCTCTCCAAAGGAGTCACGCGTCAGCGCCTCGCACATTTTCACTTTCCAATTAGACAACCGCAGAATTTTAGATGAACTTCTCACCAATACCAACACCCATCCACCCCGACCTACCTGCCTGTGTGTGTGTGGGTGTAACTGGAATTAGCTCGTGCAAAAAAAAATAATAACAAGCAAGAGCAACAAGCAAAAACCAACACAAATGTGCGCTGATGCGAAAGCACAAGAACCAAAAAGAGGAAGCGAGCAAGAAAATCGCAAATGTGCGTGGAGGTGAATAGAGGAGGTGAAAGGTGAATTTATATATATTACATGTTATATTAAATGTTTACATCATTTGTTGGATTACTAATTTAAGATGTTTTAAGACGGCTCATGATTATACTGGTTGACATACTTTAAGCAAAATTATACGTTAAAAAAAATATAAAGCACATAAAATACAGTTGCTAATATAAAAAGCTTATTTAATAATGGATTTACAATTTAAATGGACAATTAAAATTATTTCACTGTTTCATTTATGTGAATTTGGCATAATATTGCAATAAATTTCATTAGTATGTAACCAATAATGCGATAAATCCATCTTGAAATCAATCAACTGCAAAAATATTTTTGCAATCTCATTGTTTCAAATCAAAAGGCTCTTTGACTTTCTCAAGAGGCTTCATTAGATACATACGAATGGTTTTGCTCCTGCCCAGATTTGCTGTTCAAGTGGTTGCCTTGCCTACCATCCCACCACACCCATCCCACCACACCCACACACAATGAAATTGAGCTACAACAACAATGAACTATGACCCTGAAGACGATGCTGGTTTTGTGGTCTCACAGCCTGTGAGTGACTGACTGCTGCCTGAGACACACACACACACACAGGCGCACTACCACTTCTACTTCCGGCACACAAAGCAAAAGGCAAATGATGCCAACAAGAACATGATGACAATGAAGAAGAACAACAACAAGGTGACGAACGAGAGCTGACGCCTGATGAAATGCAGATAGAGAAAAATAATAATGGGAATTACAAATTAAGGAAATAATCAAAGCGAAGCGGATAAATTTTAAAAGGAAATTTAATTGAAATGAAGGGAAATATTTTTTTTAAAGTTTTAAGTTACATTCAATCAAAATAAATTTTTCCCCCTTTTTCTTACAGTGCTGAGATTGTGATTCAGATGCCACAAGACATGAGATTGAGATGCAAGTTTGATGCAGTTTGGTTTTGGATTTGTTAAGTCAAGAGTGGCATGTAAATCGATCTGCTAACTGGATGTATGTATGTATGTGTGTATGTGTTATTAATTGCGTGTTTTGCATGCGGAAAATAACCCATCAATATTCAACAGCCGCTACTATCTCTCTCTCTCTCTCTCTCTCTCACCGCAAATACAGCTGTCAACGGGATTTGTGGCTTAATTAGTTGATTGTTTTGGAGTGCATTTATAACGCATCGTTAGCTCAATGACTGACAAGATCTTTGGTAATTGGAAATGTTTGCCAGAAAAACATTTGAGCTAATAGAAGCTTTCATTTGAAAGTGATTAAAACACTGGGAATTTAAGTTAAGGTGAAATTGATAGGAATTGCCCACAAAGGGAATTAATGTATTCAACACAAGAGAGCGCTCAAAAATGCGATCACTTAAATGGCAACTTTGTTGTTGGAATGTTAACATAATCGGTATTTTTAGATTTTAATAGCCAACTTTAGGTTTTTGTTCTGGCAAAACTTGTGTATTGGTTGTTATGTATTAAATATACACTAATTATTAGGCATTTCGCATAACTGTGTGTATTCTTGAGCGCAAAACGTGGCAGCTTAGCAACAAATAATGGCAACGATATATACATAACAAATATAACAACAGTTGCTAAATTCATTCACACACACACAAACACACAACAAAAACTGGGCGGTCGACTGCGACGTCGACAGCGGCAGCACAAAGGTGTCCAAAGTCCACAAATTTTGTTTATTTTTGTCGCTTCGTTTCGTTTCGCTAAAATTAAATAAAATGCGAAACGTATCAAAAGGCAAATGCGAAACGTGAACTTATTATTTTGTTGTTGTACAGCTCAACAAAAGCCGGCGATCAATGTGTGCGTCTCTGTGTGTGTGTGGGATGGAGAGCGAGAGCCAAAGAGAGACTTTTGATAGTAACTGTTAACAGTGACTATTGAAGTTATTGTTTTGTTGTGGTGAAAGACATATCATGCTTTATCGAGGATAATAAAAGCTGCATAATATGGATGCAATTTGCAATAAAAAATCAGAAGCAGCAGCTGCAACCGGGATTTGTATGAAATTGAACAGTGCCCCGAAGGTGATACAAATTGGAATGAAAATAGTGCCCCACGGGGCCTTCACAGTCACAACTTGGCATTTATTGCATTTCGTAATACACACATACAAGCACATGTGTGCATGTTTAACTACAAAACTGCCATAAAAATGGGGCTGTAATTTTATTAAGTTCGTAAAATCAAAAACAGCAGCATTCACAGCCATAGCACCAACAGTCGCTGCCTCTGGCTTTATTAACATTTTTAACATGCAATCAACAGACGTGCGGCCACATGTTTTAAGAGTTTCAAGAGCCACAATCTTAAGAGAGTGAGCTGCAGTCAAGAGAGTGTCGACGACGACGATGTTACAACTGTTCCGAAAGGTAAACAAAACACAAGTGCTGCTATTGTGTGTGCGGGGGGTATGCGAGAGCGAGCGAGAGAGAGAGGGTTACAAAGATTTTTGCTCTTTGCAAATGAGAGTAAACGATGGAGGATGGTGGTGGGGGAGCCAGAAATGACTCGCACAACATGCTGGGGCCGATGAGCAGAAAACCCGACCATTGCGTTCGAATTGGACTTTGGACTTGTGCCTCTGAAACGCCGTTTGGACTTTAGACTCGCACTCGTCTAGTGAGTGTTCATATTGTTTCTGTTGATGTGTGTGTGTGTGTATGTTGTTTGTTTGTTTGTTGTTGCTGTTGTTGGTTTTTGGCGATCGCTCGCGTTGCTTTTATGCTTGTTATGCTTTTCGGTGTGTATTTTTTGTCATAATTGAAACTGTGAAACGAACAAGTGCCATATGATGCTTAAGAAACAGTAAATGAAATGTTTCGTCGTCAAGTGGCGTTGCTTTGAGCGTGACGTCAGCGGTTCGCCGGTTTTGGACTTTGCACTCACAACATTGCTGTTGGTCTTGGGCTCTATCTCGTTATCTGTCTCTGTCGTTTTTTTTTTGTGCGCAAGCCGTACTTGGAATTGAAATTAAAACAACAAAATATTAAGTTATGCGCTCGAAAATACATTTTGATGGCCACACGTGTGTTTTAGTAAAGCACCACGATCTTAACAGCAAGAGGTGTAAAAGTAGGTGGTAACAGTTTACATTTATGTACATGTGTATACTACAGGCGCACCTTTGTTCAGATCAGCTGCGTTTCTCACCACTTAACATAATCGTGCTTGTCACGTTGGCATTTCAACATTGTTCAACTCTCTCAGCGCCATATTAAATGCAAACAAAACGAAATGGCACAGAGACATAAACCCACCACAGATGGTTAGAATTGTTGTTGTTGTTGCTAACTGAGCACGAGCTCGCTGAGTGATCAGGCAAAGATGACGATGCGACAGCGGGTGGAGAGCGCACAATGTGCTAATGGGAAAAAGGGGGAAGCCGTCTCTGCTCGCTGCTGCACGTTTGGCATTGAATGCGAAGATGTCGGAGAGAGGCGGACAGCGGATTGAAAAAAAAAACAGGTTCAATGCATTCAAATTGATTGGCAGCCAGGGAAAAAACAAATCGGGTTTGTATAACCGTTTGAGCTTTTTCTGCTTGAGGCTTTTGCATATGTTCTGGCCATAAATTGCAATTAATTACGTATGTGGCAATAGATAAATTTATACGGCTGGCACACATCACGTACCTAGGGCGTGCACAATGTTAAATAAGGAATAATAATTGGCAGAATTATTAAGTGATCTATGTTTGTTAGCATTTTGACACTCTGACCTTTATTGCGCATTGGGTTACGTTGAACAAAACCCAGCGAATTCTATATACATACAATGTATTCTACACATGTTAACTGTAAAGTAACATCATCTGCCCCTTAACAGCAAATGAGCAAAATCGAATTTCACTTTCATTGCGCTTGCTTTTGTATGAGTTCACAAAACCACTCAGTCCTCCCTCCTTCCCACCATTACTTTCGTTCTCTCAGCTGTTGCATTTAAACTTTGTCTTATCGCACTCAGTTACAAGTTGTTCGCCCCGCCTCGCCCGCCCACCTATCTTACGTTTTGGGATTTCTCTGTTTGTGTATATGTGTATCTTCTTCCCCGTTACACGCACGAACTCACACACACACACATACACTCTATTTTGCCATTTGCTAGGGGTCTCTTTCGTCACTGTTGAAAATAGCCTAAGTTGCTTGTCTGCAGTT
The DNA here is from genome assembly GCA_035044485.1 of Scaptomyza reducta. NCBI lineage: Eukaryota > Metazoa > Arthropoda > Insecta > Diptera > Drosophilidae > Scaptomyza > Scaptomyza reducta. Next base: position 127,265 of record JAWNNV010000413.1, read on the forward strand.
TGTTCTCTACTTGCATTTGCGTGTGTTTGTATGCGTGCGCTTTATGTGTGCGTGCTTGTGTGCGCGCCGACCGACCGAGTGACCGTTGGACTTTGGACATTGCACATAAATTGCACTGCACAAAATAAGACTGCAGAGCAACGTCAACGTCGACGTCGACGGCACCAAAACAAAAGAACACAACAGCGAAACGAAAATTTGCAAAAATGCAGATGGCAATACCAACAACAACAACAACAACAACAAGCAACGCATTTGAAATGAACAGAAAAAGAAAAGCAAATTCGCTGACCAGCTGCGATTTATGGCATTATAATTGAAGAGCTGTGACATTGATGGAATGATGGATTAAATCAGCAATCGTGCACAGGTGCGCTTGCCACTATTGTCGATGTCCTGTTCACTTAATTGAGTTTCGGTGAAAGCAGAGCTGCTGCGATTTCGTTTACTCTTCGCCGCAGTTTATTGGAACAGCAGCAGCTGCGCTGGCTGCGGCGAAAATAAAATAAAATGCTGTGAAATGTCGTCAGCACCTTTTTTGGGCAATTGTATGGTACGCAAAGGTATTATATATATATATTTAACTACAGCTAGTATCGTGGCCCCAATTCACAGCATGCATGCCGCTTGCATTCGTCCTTCTCCCTTCCCACTCGCTGCAGCACATTTTAAAACAGGCGTAATGAAAACGTATACCTCGCCGCGGCATACGTGACTATATGCACATAGGAGCAGCATCAGTAGCAGCAGCAGCAGCGACTGCGACGCAAACTGCAGCTTCAGCGCAGGCTGGGAAAAAACAAAATTGTGTTTGGGGGAAAAAAACAACAAAAATCGGCAGACGACAAAATAGTTAAATCACGCCAAAAAATTCTCGCTGATTCCCATAATTTTTCATATATAAATATATGCGTCATTTTCAGTAATGGCGAAATTGCAGAAAAGTCAACTCCAAACAAAGACACGGAAAGCTCTGAGCAAGGCACAACGGTGAGTGAGTGTAGGCTCTTGCGTATAAGTGTGTGTGTAAATGAGTAAGTGAGCGTAATTTTTTCAGTGTGAGTGCAATGCAAACAAATTTACAGCAACGATTTGCGTGCTTGACAAAAACAACAACCACAACAACAACAACGAAAACGCATTAAATTATTATGCCACATAAGAACCCATGAGAGGTGGAGGTGAATAAGTTGAAGTGGAGGCTGGAATGGGGTGGTTAGTTTGCAGTCTGGTTCGTTGGTTGGTTGGATGGGCATTTTTTTTCGGTTAAGGGCCAGTCACTAATTAGCATGTCGCATTCTCAATTGCCAGAACGTGACACGAGATTGGCCAACATTTTTGTTTAAACTGTGAACTTTGTCAGCTGCTGAACTTTTAAACTGAACTTTATGACGGGCAAGTTGTCCATGGAGTGCGATGTAAAATAATGGGAAATTTAAATCCGTTAAGTATTTAAGCAATATGCAAACTTGAAGAGCACAAATGCTTTTAAGTAGTTCTTATAAAATAAAATTAAACAGTAAACAAATTAAACAAATGTTTATTTTACTTAAATTATCTTGTTTATGTACTGTAGTATATTATTTTCGAGAATAATGAACTTGTTTGCCACATAGAGGAAAGAAATGGAAATGAAAATGAAATAACCAACAAAAATGTTTGTTAGCTCAAAAATCACATCGCATTTGGGGCCATGATAAATTAGATTTACGTCTCTCTGCCTAAAATGAAATGCGCAAAACTTTACGCAAATGTTGCAAACAAAAATGTATGTAGAAATGTCTAAATGTATGTTTGTATGCAAGAACTTTGCCACAAAAATTGCTCATACCTAACATACAAATGCAAGCTTAACATTCTAAACATTTTGTGAGATGATGTGTATGTGTGTGTGTGTGTGTGCGAGCTTGCGGGATATAGCCGGTGGTGAGTTGTTGTAAATCAGAGGTCAGGGTCTTGAGGCACCAAGAGTTGAGTCAACGAGTCTCAGTTTGTAGCCAAATGAAAACGAAATGCGGCGACTTGCAATAAAAACAACAACAACACCAACATGCGACTTGTTTGGTTGCAAAATTAAAAGATGGCCCCAAAAACTGCTGCGGTATTTCCTTCCTTCTTTCTAGATGGCTGCCAAACGGCTTTTTTTTTGTCATAGCCAAAGATGCATAATACGATTATATTAAGCTGCACTTTGCTCAAATGCATGCAAAATTTTCTATGTGCTATAAAGTGCAAGTGCAACGGCAATGACTATAAAATACCCTGGAAAATATAGTGAATGTACAGAAGAGTCTATTATATGTTTAGCCTAACTTAAGTTAGGATCGATTGGAGAACATTTTTAGCTTACTTTTATAAAGAAAGCTATAAAAGTAAGAATTACAAAATTAAAAAAAAAAGTTTTTAAATTTTGTTAAATATTCCAAAAAATTAGAAATATTTTATTTTCTAACTTTTATCAAGTTAAGTTATATATATTTTTTTTTTTTGAAATTTTTATTATTATTTTATATTTTATTATTATTTAGATTACAAAAAGTTTCAAACTTTTATTTTCATTATTCTATAGCTACAAATATCTTAAAAATCGTTAAGAAGAAATATTTATACTGTGTAAAATATTCACAAAAATTTTAAATTATATATTTTCTAACTTTTATTAAATGATGTTATATTTTTTGAAATTTTGTTGTATTAATTCCATTATAAAAAGTTTCAAATTAATTTTTCCATTAATCTACATCTATGTATCTGAAAATTCCTTCAAAAGATGTTTTTAAATTTTGTAAAATATTCAAAAAAAAAGTATAAATTATATATTTTCTAACTTTTATCCAACTAATATTGAAAAATTTTCAAACTAAGTTTTCCATTATTCTACATCTTCTTTCTAAAAAGTCTAGCATACCCTTTCGCTATACCTTATTTTACTTTTTACAATGTTTGTTATACTCTAAAAGTATGGAGAATGTATATATGTATATATATCGTGCTTTGAAATGCTATTTTGGCTTGATGGCGCGCTTCCAAAAATTGTTGTGACACTCGAAATTGCAGATAAAATGTGCAAATGCAAATCGGTTTTTAGAAAATGGGCTTGGGTACACTCTCATTTTCCACACATTTACTTACACATCCTAATTTGGCAAAGTAGTGCTTGGTATTGGCATAGAGAAAAAAACTAGTACAAGACCATAAACCCAAAAAGTTTTGGCGCTTATAACGCCCACACAGAAACAGAACACAGAAGAGAAAAATGTTTGGACGAAGAGTACACTGAGAAAAATGTATGTGGGATAGCTTAAAGTCTTTATGGAATGTTTTAAAATGTTTTAAAAATCATATAGATTGTTAGACTTAAGTTGAAAGTTCTAAAGTTCCGCATTAAAAATATAACTTTTAAGAAAAAATTTTAAAAAAATGTTGGAAAATATCAGGAATAATATCTAAAAAATGTAAATACTTTACTTAAAGCATAGAAAATTCTTTGTTACTTCTTAAAATAAGTAAGATGTTTTTAATTTAATGAATTAGTTTTCATATTATATTAAATAAAATTTATTGAATGCAAATTTTAATTTAAATATGCTTTTTTTAATTTCAAACAAATATTTTAACAAAATTTGAAGAAAAATATTTTATTTTTTATTTTTTTTATTTATTTTTACAAACAAAAAGAAAAGGTCGAAGTTTTTTTTTTTGGCCTGTAATTATGTATAGCATATTTTTATGGGAATTTATATATATATCGGTTGGATAACATCGCAGCTAGTGCAGCTGCTGTTGATGATTTATCCAACTACAACTGACTGCAGTCACTTGACCATGGCCAAAAACTAGTAGCTTGTGTTTACCCATAAATTCCACAAGACAAAATTTCTTCTTGTTCTTGTTTCATGCTTAGTGTTGTTGTTGTTGGCCCAGCACCAGGAAATATACATAGACCTTGCCAATGTATTTCAATTAAGTTATCAAACATACACACACACACACACACGAAGTACTTGACGGCTTTTGCGGTGTATGTGTGTGTGTGTGTGTGTGAGTGTTTTTGTGTATCTGGCTCTGAATTTATTTGGCTGCCTGTTGCCAGGTGTTGTTGTTGTTGTTGTTTTTGTTCTTCGTTGTCATCATATTGATTTTCTGTTCCGTTTATTATTTCTTTTCTTTATGGCAGCTAAACGTGTGCCAAAAACCCCCCACCATTCCCCCGCTCCTCGAACCGTCTTCCATCAAGCTATCCTTCGAGTATTTTTTGATGTTTGCACCTGATCATTTTAGAATTTGATATGCAAACAGCCGTTTTGGCCAAAAGTTATAATAATATATCGTTCTACAAATTCGAAATGCAAGCCGCAAAAACTGCTTTCAACTGGTTTTTCTGTTGCATTTCGGTTAAGGATGGCTTTCGTGCATGGCTCTCATTATACCAATTGTAATTGTGTGTGACCTTGTGCCCATTTGACCCCCGCCTACACTCTTCAACTTCCTGCTCCTTAACCCCGCCCCGCTTTCGATCTAGTAACACGCCTGCCGGCCACCATTCAAATGACTTGGTCATTGCAGTTAATGATGCCTGAACGGCAAAGTCAACACAATTTTCCACCCCCCTTCCCACCCTCTTCGAGGATATAGTACACGCTATCCCGACCCTGCAATAGTAAAGCATCTGGCAATTTTCACTTAGGAAATGTGCCTTTTGTTAAACACAATTCGATGGTGCTCCATTTTGTCGAAACGGTTTTAATAAGTGTTTCAAAATATGTTTTGTATGAGTTATTAACTTAATAGTACTTGAACTTAATAGATTTATGCATAAAAAGATTTGTTCAAGTTGATTGCAAGTCGTTTTCATAGTTTAAGCTTGTTGAAAAACTTTCGAGTATCATAACTTTCTCAAAACTGAATCGATTTGGGAAAGTTCAACTGTTTTGAATATGATTTGAAGTCGTTTCCGAAACTACAAGAATATATTTTTAAATAAGTAATATTTTTTATATAAAATATGCACTAATTTAACTACTTTCCGCTATTTATTTACCATTATTCTTCTTTTGTATAGCTTTCATTTACTTTTCCCTAATTTTCATAGTTTAAGCTTGTAGTTAAACTTTTGAGTATCATAACTTTCTCAAAACTGAACCGATTTGGAAAAGTTCGACTGTTTTGAATATGATTTGAAGTCGTTTAAGAAACTATAAGAATATATTTTTGAATAAGTAATATTTTTTAAATAAAATATGCACTAATTTAACTACTTTACACTATTTATGTACAATTGTTCTATTGTATAGCTTTCATTTACTTTTCCCTAATTTTCATAGTTTCAGATTGTAGAAAAACTATCGAGTATCACAACTTTCTCAAAACTGAACCGATTTGGAAAAGTTCGACTGTTTTGAATATGTTTTAAAGTCGTTTACGAAACTACAAGAATATATTTTTAAATAAGTAATATTTTTTAAATAAAATATGCACTAATTTAACTACTTTCCACTATTTATGTACAATTATTGCTCTATTGTATAGCTTTTATTTACTTTTCCCTAATTTTCATAGTTTAAGCTTGTAGAAAAACTTTCGAGTATCATAACTTTCTCAAAACTGAACCGATTTGAAAAAGTTCGACTGTTTTGAATATGATTTGAAGTTGTTCAAGAAACTGCTGGAATACATTTTTAAATAAATAATATTCTTTAAACTAATGTGCACTAATTCAACTGCTTTCCACTATTTATCTACAATTATTATACCACTGTATAATCATTAGCTTTCATTTACTTCTCCCTGTCTAAGCTTGTTGATGTACTTTATTTTGTTTACACAAGTTTTAAGTTGTAAAAATTGTTCCACAAATTGTATACTTTAATACTAGAAGTTTCAAAGTCCTCAAGTTTTGTACTTTGCCTTGTTGATTGTTGTTTGTAAACACACACACGCACACACACACACACACACAGAAGTTTACAAATAATGTCAATAATATCTTGATAAACAATTGCTAATTCAAGCTTGAAAGTGATACTTTTGGAAATTAAACAGAACAACACGCAGTTGGACTTTTACCTTTTGGCAAAAGTGAGACATATTGTTTTGTCGAAATCGAGTTCTTTTGTGTTCACAAATTAAACATTTACACATTTAATTAATTTTGCATGCAAGTCCGAAAATCCCTTCAAGCGGCCACCCAATTAAATGCGAATCAGTTGTTCCAAAAAAACAAAAAAAAAACAATGCAAAATGCTTTTACAAAAGGTTTTTTTTTGAGTGTTTGGTGTTTTTGCCAAATGGCCGCTAGCCTTGTTTGTTGGCCCTCCTGATTATTACTATTCGCAGTGGGGCTTGGGATAATGCAAATAATTGGATTGCCGTTTAATTAACGTTTAAAATGGCATTGTTTGTTTGTGTTTCTGTGTGTGTTTGAGGGGGGTAAGGGGGGGATAGATATAGAATGCTAGTAAGAGAATGAGATAAAAACATTGAGAGCAATTATTCATATCATATTTTGCTTTAGGAGGTTTATTTTGATAAGACTAGAATGCTGGGTTAAAGCAAAAAAAAAAAAAAATTCGAACATAAAAATATTTCATAATTTAAAAAAAAAATTTTTAATTAAAAATTTTGTTAAAAATCTATGTAAAAAGTATTAAGAACTCATAAATACAAAGTTTTTAGGAACTTCAATTTTTTTTGCGTAAGTCTTTAATCAAATAAAAAATAATTGAAATAAAGAATATTAAAAGATATTTTTAGTAAGAAAATTTAAATATATTTTTTTAATGTTTTTTTTTTCTTTATTATATTTATTATATTATATATATTATATTTTTATAAAAATCCTTGCCTAAAATATTAAGAGCTGATAAATATAAGCTTTTTGGGAACTTAAATTTGATTTGAAAAAAAGTCATATAAGAAACTTTCCTTTTTCTTTTACTTTTCCTTAAAATAGCAGGAACAACTAAATTAAATGCATTAAAAAACTTGAAATATTGTAGGAAAAAATGTAGTTTGAATGCTTAAAAAACTCTCTTGAAATATTCTTTTTAAGTGCAACAACTTTTTTTTGTGAAGTGCAACAATACTTTTTTTAAAGAGCATCAATATATTTTTTTTTGAAGTGCAACATCTTTTTTTTTTGCGGCTTGCCACAAATCCTTTTTACACTAATCTGGTTGCAGGCAAGGATTATTCTCGCTTTTATCTACAATGGGGCCATCAGTATTTCCGTATTTTTATTTTTTTTTGTGCCATGTTTGCTTTTGTGCTACCGGTTTTTAAAAGCAAAGCCAAGCACCATATCTGATATATATATATATATACTAAATACTATAGCTATATGCATTTTCTATAGCATGCATTTTTGCGTCGAATGAGAAAACCACATGAAAAACAATAAAAGCCACAATATAAAAAGGGTACAAGAGAGAAACAAAAGCTGCCATTAGAGACACATCAAAATGGCACTCAGAACCGGAAAGACGAGACGGTTCTGCGCGAGGGGGTGTTGGGGTGGGGGAAGGATAAGGTTTAGTGCTTAAAGGTAACAGGGTTGCCAGGTGTGCCTGGGACGTGTTGCTTATAACGGGGCGAGGGTGGGGTGGTGAATGCATTCCAATGCTTTGTTTGCGGCTGGCGTTTTGCGGTTCTTGGGCTTCATTTTCACGCAATTTATTGTTTTTGAGCCAAAGGAACCAAAACACAAACCACAAACCCGAACCAAACCATCCAACTAACCACAACACTGAAAATTCAAAGCACAAAAAAAATAAAAAAACAAGAAGGCTCTAGTCGAGATATCCCGAATAGCAAATACCCTGAACCCCAATACTGCATACTTGACTTAACTTCAATGTTCCATATCTCCGGTGTTTCTCAACCGATTTCAATAAAATTTCACAGATTCTCATTATTTCGTCGAATGTTTTAAACGTTATCTTCAAGTTTTCCAAATTCAAGATTTTGTTGTTATCGATCACATGTGTATTTCGGAAACGGGAAGAGTTATCGAAAATTTGAACCAAACTTGTATTGCCTAGGGATGAGGCGAGCTTGGGTTCCAAATCTGGAGTCTCTAGTTCTTATAGTCTTTGAGATCGCTGATATATCGACTCGCCTGTTGATGCTGATCAAGAATATATATACTTTATGGGCTTGGAGATGCTTCCTTCTGCCTGTTACATACTTTAGCACAAAACCATTATACCCTTTTTAACCATTTGCAATGGGTTCAGGGTATAACAAGAAAAATAGTTTAAAGCAGGCGCCCATTTTATTGTTTATTATTGTTCTAAGCGATGTTTGTTCGCTGCTCAAAGGGTGGATGGGTTTGAGGGGAACGGAGGGGCAGGAAGTAGGGAGCTGCTTGTATTTCCGTTCTTGTTGTTGGTGGCGTTGTGCTCCGTCAGGTTTATATGGTTTTTGCACGCTTCCTTTGCTTTTTTTTTTAGTTTTTATTGTATTTTTGTAGTCCAGCCAACAAAAGCAGTTCAAGGATATTACAACATAGCGAGAATACGGCTAGAAACAATGGCTATTAACGTGCAAGGGGGGATGATAACTGTATAAAGGCGAAATAATAATAATAATAATAATAAGACTGTGTGTTTACTCGGCTGCACCTCTAACAAAAATGTCATTATCATTTTTGCCGCGTTGTGGCAGGCAGCAACATTGATTCTCTTCTCGACTTTGTTGCCTCACCAAGACAACCATTTTTCGTTTCTGTGGGCATCATCATAAAAGTATTATGGCCAAGTGGCAGCTGCCAGCCAGTTTTGCACTGACTGCCTTTGCTGTCTATCCATTATCTGGCGCAAAAGTCCACGACCGTGGTTTAAAAACGTTTGAAAAATCATTAAAATTAGTTCAATAGTTTTTTTATTTTAATTAATTATAAACATTTTTAGTAGCAAAAGTTGTTGTAGATTCTTTTTTTTTTCTTTCTTTAAAATAAATTTATTAATAAAAATAAATGAAATTAATTTAAAAAAAAATTTTATTTTTTTTTATTTTATGTTTTTAGAGCTAATCAAATACGTTAAAATACTATTAACAAACAAATTTTTCAGATTTATTTTTTTATGTTTTTCTTCAATTCTTTTTCTGTAGGAAACTTTTGATTTTACTTTATGTTTTTTTTAGATACGTTAAAATACTACAAACCAACAAAATTGTTCAGATTTTATGTTTTAATTTAACTTTATGTTTTTCTTCTATTGTTTTACTGTAGGAAACTTTTTATTTTACTATTTTAAAGTGTATTTAACTATTATTAGTTTTCCTAATTATTTTTCTTGCTTTTCCCAAACATTTTGCACCACTGTAACATAGTTTCACAGCGAGCGGTAATTGCATTAAGTGTTGGCTTAAAAGCCAACCCAAACCAAAGCGAAACCCGAAGAGCTCTCTCCCTGTCTCTCTCCGACTTGGAGAATGAAGAAACTGGCACAAAACGCTTTGGAACTGGAGGAGAAGGCATTGTCGTTGTCATTGTCGCTGGATTAGCGGGGCTGTTAAGATCGCATTGTCGAGCATTGTCGCTTTGTGCCGCCTTCAACAACAGGGCTAATTAGCCATGCCTGAGTTGGCCAAATGCCCGAAACAACAACAACAACATCCACTTCAAACCAAACCCAACCCAACCCACAGTTGTTTGGCTTTAAACAATTAAATCGATACAAGGAGCACGCTCTCGCTCAAGAAACGGAATAAGCGCGATTTTGAAAACCATGCCACGTGACGTGACGTGAACTGACTTCATTACCGGAACACACATAGAACACCAACACACACACACAGAGACACCCATCAATCCGCAACTTAACACCAAGCCCACCCACTTTTCCCCCGAATGCAGTTGCGAAAAAATGGTTTCGTTTGGGTTTTTTATATTTTTTATATTCAAAACAAAGCCTTTTAAACCCAGCACGAAGTCGTTAAAGATTTTTCTTGAAGCTGCTTTGAATTCCTAAAAACAAACGTGTAAAGAAAACAGAAAATAAAACCACTTATGTGTCCTTAAGTTTCTTTAGAAAACCGAGCAAAACTCAGAGCTGTAAATTACTTGAAGTAAGAAAAAAAAATTGAAATCAGATAAAGTTATATGAAAAAGTAAAAAACTTTAAAGCAGTTTTTGGATACAAAAAAAGTTTAATAAATCTTAATTAAATAATTTTTTTCTTAACTTTAAAATATTTATATATTAATAAAAAAATTAAATTATTTAAAATATTTAAATATTTCTATTAATTTTTTCTTATTTTGAAAATATTTTAATGTTAATAAAAAAAATAAATTCAAAATATGTTAAGAAACATCATAATAAATTAAAATTTTTCTTAAATATTTAAATATTAAAAAAAAAAATTATTTAGAATATTTATAAAAAATAAAATTCAAACAAGTTTAAAAAATCATAATAAATTTATGTTTTTCTTAACAGAAAATTATTTAGAATATTTAAATATTTATAAAAAAATAAAATTCAAAAAAGTTTAAAAAAACATAAAATAATTATTTTGTTTTAAATAGTAATAAAAAAATAAAATTATTTAGAATATTTCAAATATTTATAAAAAATTAAAATTGCATTTAAAACAGTAATATTTATTTTTATTACTAAGAAAAATGCTTTGACTTTAATTAAGTAAATTTGGTATATGATATATATATATATATATTTTTATATATATTTTTTTTGAATCACTTTTTCTGAGTGCAGCACTCAATAAAGAAAAAGTTTTTACTTTTATTTTTGTGGCACGCGAATATATACCTAATTTGCTTTTGATTGGACGCGATTTTACGCCGATACATTTTGGCGGCGCCGAATGTAAACATAAATTGCGTGCGAGTGTATGTATGTGTGTGTGTTTGCTGTCATGGTTTCTGGCAAGGACACGCATTTGGGAGTGGCACATGCGAAGTTCAACGGAGTGGCGTGGAGTTAAGCGGAGTGGGGGGAAGCAGGTGCACGCACAAACGAATTACGACTGCTGGGAACAGGGAAAAGTACACATTGTAGCCACCAAAAACACATAAAGCAGAGTTGCCAACACAACGGAAGTTAAGTCATTTATATATCAGGCGATTTAATGCTGTAAATGTTCGAATTAATTTGCATATTTTGGCAATATTCGAAATGCATTTGAGCATAAAAGATTTATTTTATGTTATGCAAATATTTATTTTTATATATATTAGTTGAATAATTAGATGACAATGATTTTCGTGATTATTTTTAGGAAGTTTTAGTGTTGTGAATATATATAAATATTTATTAGTTGGGTAATTAGATGCAACTGATATTTGTGAATCCTTTTTAGATAGATTAAAAGTTGAAATTTTCTAACCCAAAAAAAAAAAACATGTATAGAAATTATTTGAATCAATTGAGTTGAGTTGGGTTTAACTGTGCAAGAACTAGACAACCCTGGCGCCATGTTGTCCGTCGTTGCGTCTTAGTATGACCTGATGCCTCCTGGTGGCAGCTAGGACAACAGCAATTCTCCAACCGCTTTTCCCAGTGGCACGTTTTGCATTTTGGGTGGCCAACGAATTTAAGTTTTTGGGGCGCCTCACGTGACCCACAATGCTGCAACAAACACAACAATGGGGAATGCACAACAATGCAGTTGATAGACGACACAACTGCAATGAAAGCGACAGCTCTGGGCGAGGAGCGGCAGGAGGGAGGAGGGAGGGTAAGAGGTAAAATGGAGTAAGAGTTTCTGGGGTCTTGTTGCAAGTGCCCCATTTGCTGTGCGTTACATTTCCAGCTGTTGTTGCAATTAATTTGGAAATTGGCCAACACTAAAACGAGGAAGAAGACAAACAAGACAAGGAGGGGAAGGGGAACGAACGAACGGTTGATGTTGGTCAAGAGGAAGAAGACATTTAATGCTGGTGCCGCGGGTGGCAGATATTTAATTGTTTGGAAAATTGAATTCAAACGATAAAGCTAAAGTTCAAAACGCAAAGACAGAGAGAGATAGAAAGAAAGGGAGATAGATAGAGAGAGAGTGAAGAGAGAGATAGATAGAAAGAGAGAGAGAGTGAAGATAGAAAGAAGAAGACTTGTAACCAGATTATTAAATTATTGAAATATTCTTGTGTTCGACATATACAAGTTATTTGCATGGAAAATTCATAAATAACAACTCTGTATATATGCAAATGTGTAAAAGAGGAATATTTTTGTGGTCAGCCTGTTTTTATACACTGAGCAAAAGAGTTTTCAGATATTAGAGATATAACTCTTTAATAGTTCTAGAAAAGTTTTTTTTTCTGAGAATATGTTCTTTAATCTTACTAGTTTTTAATATATTGTACTAAAATTATGATTTAAAATAAAAGTTTTTTTCAATTTTATTTTTAATTTTTAGCAAAAAAAATTTTCAACTTTCAGCAAACAACTTCTTTATTTTTTTTTATTGTTTTTAATATTTTTTTGAATTTTTAGCAAAAAATTTTTTTTAATGGTTTTTTCAGTTTTTTTTTTTTCAATTTTTAGCAAAAAAACTTTTTTTCAATATTTTTTTCAACTTTTAGCAAACAATTTTTTTTTTTAAATGTTTTCAATATTTTTTTTAACTTTTAGTAAAAACACTTTTTTTTAAAGTTGTTTACAATATTTTTTTAAACTTTTGGCAAAAAAAAAACTTTTTTTGTACATAAAATACTTAACATATGTATTGAAATTAAGATAAATTAAAGTTTATTCAATCTTAAAATATTTAACAGAATATTTTTACTCATGTTTTAGAATTTTCAACAATGTCGCCAAGTTGAAAAATCATATTTAGTATGAAAAATATATAAAAAATTAAACTAAAGCAATAATAATTAAAATGAAACTAAAGCAACGATAAAGTTGAGATAAACAATTTTAACTTTTTTTTCTTGTCTTTTTCTTGATGAAAGCACAATATTCTTAGTAAAACTTTTCGCACTGTGTATTTACACACAGCCACACACATGTGTGTGTATTTGATTATGCATCGGATAAAGGATATGTAAAATATGCAGTGCCACATGCAATTTTTGTGTTATTCTCTCTGCCTTTCGCTCTCCCACTCTCCCCTTCGCTCACTCTGATTGCTGCAATCAATGCAAATGTGCTTTGGGGTGAGTTCACAGCTGAGTCCGAGAGCTTTCAATGGCTTTAGCCACAACCAAATCGAGTAATGTTTGCGATGTGCCCGCATGCTAATCTAAATGGCAAACAACAAGAACACAACAAAAAAAAAGCTAAAAACCAAAAACCAAAACAACAATTGAACAACGAAAGCAAATTCCAAAAAGGCCAGCAAATTAATTTAAGCATAACAAAATTTTATGGCTGAACTGAAACTTGAAGTGCAAAATTGTTAAACAAAATCTTTTTTTTTTTTGTTTTTGATTTTATTTTATTTTGTAAATCTTTTTTTGCCCCTCGCTTATTGCGCAGTTTTGAGTGAAGTTAAATTTATATATAAATTAAATACTTTATGGATAAATACGTGTGTATGTGTGTGTGTGTGTGTGCACACATGGGAGCCGTCAACAACATTGTGTATAGTCTGTGTGTGTGTGTGTTTAAAATTTATGGCAAAACTTGTTTGGGCTTTTTCTTTCATTCAGTTGTTGTTGTTGTTTATAGAGCATGCCACAAACAAAAGAACATAACAAATATCAGGGCAATAACAACATGAACATTGATGTGGAAACTATTAAATATGCAGTTAATATTGCTATAGACCTTCAATGCGTAGCGTTGTGAACATATATAGCATATAGCGTATAGCAATTCCCAAGCGTGAAATAAACAAGTAGGAAGGCTCTAGACGAGAAATACCGACTAGACTATACCCTGAGCCGTATACTTGACGCGTACAGTCAGTGCTTGTACGTATGTGTGTGTGTGTGAATATACTGCATACTTGACTTAACTTCAATGTTCCATATCTCCGGTGTTTCTCAACCGATTTCAATACAAATTTCTTAGATTGTCATTATTTCGTCTAATGTTTCAAACTGCTTCTCAAAGTTCTCACAATTCTAGATTTTGTTGTTATCGATCACATGTGTATATCGGAAACGGGAAGCGTTATCGAAAATTTCAAACAAACTTGTATTGCAGAGGTATTGAGCGAGCTTATGTTCCAAATCTGGAGTCTCTAGCTGTTATAGTCTCTGAGATCGATGATATATCGTCTCGGCTATTGATGCTGATCACGAGTATATATACCTTATGGGTTCGGAGATGCTTCCTTCTGCCTGTTACATACTTTAGCACAAAACCATTATACCCTTATTACATATTTTCAATGGGTTCAGGGCATAACAACTACGGAATCTCTTCTCAATTTGTTATGGAGTTGACATTTATGATTTATTCAAGTGTTGATGAAGTTAAACTTTTTAAATCAAATGAATTTTATCTGGAGTGCATTTTTTTGGTTCTTTTAATATATATTTGAAAAATCATAAAAAGCTATTTATTTGAATATCTTTTTTATTATCACAATACTTTAAGTATCTTTTTTATCTGCAAGCTTTCTAAACAATTAACACAAAGAACATGAAAATCGTGTGCAAATATAAAAATATACTATAAATACTATAAATAATATAAATATTTACTCAAATTGTTAATAACTCTCAGCGCGAGTTCAACTTCAAGGCAATAATACTTAACAATAAGAAGAAGCAGTCTTAGATACATTCGTTTAACTACAGATACATAGATACGGATATACAAATGTGAACACAGTTTGACAAAAAAACATATATGTATCTACATATGTTTGTGTGTGTGGGTAAATCTTGTTTGGCATTCTTTTTTATGCGTTTTAAAAATTTTGTTCATGTCTGGCGCTTGGCACAACAACAACAATAATGACATAAATAACAACACCAACGAAAGCAAAGACCAAGCAATATGAAAAATAAAAATAGTGTAAGAAGACAAACAAAAAAGGAATGTGATAAAAGTCAGGTTATGACAATAAGGAAACCACCAAAAAAATATTTTTAAAGCAAGTAAGCAACTGTATGCACTATTTTTTATATTTTTTAAATATTGCATGAAAATTCTAAAAATTCTTTCTTAATAAACTTAAACTTTTTTTTTCTCGTTATTTTGCAAAATTGTAAAAAAAAAATAGTTAAATAAAATCTAAAAACTCTTTCTTTTTAAACTTAAGCTGAAAATTGTATACTCTTTTTTTTCTTCGTTTTTTTCTAAATATTGTATGTAAAATTGTAAAATAAAATGTTAAATAAAATATAAATATTGTTGCTTTGTAAACTTAATGATTCGGCAATAAATATATAAAAATTTTATATTAAAAAAAAAATTAAGTATTAAGTGTTATTATACTCAGACTTCTAAACATATTGAATAAAATAGAAAAGAAGAAAAAAAAAATTATAAATATTAACACAGATCAAAAGTCCAATGTAACATTCCCGAGACAGAAAATCATAAAGCTCAATGGAAGTGTATACAAAAAATGTGCTTTTTCCGTTTCTAAAATATTCAAAAACAAATTGAAGTCGCTTTAAAAAACGTTTTTATTTTTATCACACACCTGTAAGGATTTAAAAAAAAACGTTTTCAAGGAAATGATCAAGCTGAAAATTTTTTTATTTGAGGCCAAGGCTAGTTGTAAAATGATAATTTAAGAATAAATTAAATGCAATGCTATAAAAATTATAAATAAATGCCACAGCTGTTTACGCTGGCATAAAAAATACAAAAGCACAAACACATTAATAAAATACGCATAAAAACACCTCAATAAAAAACACTTTCAATAAAAATCAAACACAAAAATTGCGTCTTAAAAATTGAAGAAACAAAGATAATTTTACGAACAAAATTATTTACGATTATTTATCATTTACGCTTTGATTGCTTTGCGATATCTCTTTTTATACCCTAAAACCATTGAAGATGGGTGAAAAGGGTATTAGGGTTTTGTGCAAGAATATGTAACAGGCAGAAGGCAGCATCTCCGAGCACATAAAGTATATATATTCTTGATCAGCATCAACAGCGGAGTCGATATATCTTCGATCTCAGATACTATAAGAGATAGAGACTACAGATTTGGAACATAAGCTCACCTAATCCCTAGGCAGTACAATTTTTTTTCAAATTTTCGATAACTCTTCCCGTTTCCGATATACACATGTGATCGATAACAACAAAATATTGAATATGGAAAACTTTTAGAAGCAGTTTGAAACATTAGATGAAATAATGAGAATCTGTGAAGTTTTTATTAAAATCGGTTGAGAAACACCGGAGATATGGAACATTGAAGTTAAGTCAAGTATGCATTATACTCACACACACACATACTTGCAAGCACTGACTGTACACACTAAGTATAGAGTTCAGGGTATCGTCTAGTCGAGTATTGCCTGCCTACTTGTTTACTTGCCTATCTGTCTAACTGCTTTCCCTCGCTGTTCGCTTATCAGCAAAGAGCAGAAACGCCAGAATGATAAAAATACAAAATAACCTGACTCAATGCTTGTTTTTGTGTTTCTCACATTTTTCACAGTTCTGATTTATCAGCATGTACGTTTTTGCTGTTGCTTGTTTATTTTTAAGCAGACATATATAAATAAGATATAGACGCAGGTATATATAGAGTTTAGGTTATAGAACTCATGTGCTGCCATCTGATACAATTTGTTGGCACTCGGAGAGAGTAACGAAACTGCAGCCAAAAGGCGCCACCATTCTTTGTTGTGTGATGCAAATTGGCCAGCGGCATCTACAGCCTGCACTTGACCCGCTTCTACAAGCCACTTGAGATGCCTCATCAGTGTTGTAAGATTTTTCTTTTATTTGTTGCACACACCCACGCACTTGAAGGCACTCTCATTTCAGACACACCCTTCCTGCCACCAACTACTCCTACACTTAGGTTTTCATCATCATCATCGTCATCGTCATCTAATCCCTGCACTTCAATGGCGTCTAAGTCTCAACCATATGCCTTGATCCAGCAGCAGTTGCATCCTCTTACTGACACAGACAGCACTGCTCGCAAATATAATTACAGACCCAGGCACAAATGATGTCTGCGCGTCAAACTAAAGCTCTTTCTGTTAGCTGTCAGCTTTGTTCAGGGCTATCTGTTAAGGGTTTTGTAGTCTATCATTTGTGCAGCAATAAATGGCAGCAAGGACGGCGTCGAGGCTCAGTGGAAAGCCTTCGGGAACGCTCGAGAACTTGGAAAAAGGTTCTTAAGACATCTTAAAATATTTATTGATCAAATGTTGCATGCTTGAAAAACTTGTACAGTTCGTAAGGCTTCGCAAAACTAAGAATTTTGTCAGGTTTTTAAAAGAATTTTAACACTTTCCACCTAAAAATCGTACTAAAACCGGTTTTTTGTTACTTTAGAGTTCCTAAAACAGGAACCTGAAAGTTAAAAATCGAATTTGAGTTAAACTATGTTAAGATAACCTTTATTCTGTTCCCAAATCAGTTAATTCTCATATCGCGACACAGTTTATTAACTTATATCTAAAAATCATAATAATAAATCATAATTTTTTACTTTAGAGTTCCTAAAACATGAACCTGAAAGTTAAAAATCGCATTTTGAGTTAAACTATGTTTGGATAACCTTTTTTCTGTTCCCAAATCAGTGGATTCCCATCTCGCGACACATTTTATTGACTTATATCTAAAAATCGTACTAAAACCGTTTTTTTGTTACTTTAGAGTTCCAAAAACAGGAACCTGAAAGTTAAAAATCGAATTTTGAGTTAAACTATGTTTGGATAATATTAGTTGATTCTCATATCGGTACACATTTTATTAACTTATATCTAAAAATCATAATAAAATCGTTTTTTTTTTGTTACTTTAGAGTTCCAAAAACAGGAACCTGAAAGTTAAAAATCGAATTTTGAGTTAAACTATGTTTGGATAATATGAGTTGATTCTCATATCGGTACACATTTTATTAACTTATATCTAAAAATCATAATAAAATCGTTTTTTTTTTGTTACTTTAGAGTTCCAAAAACAGGAACCTGAAAGTTAAACATCGAATTTTGAGTTAAACTATGTTTTTGATAACCTTTTTTCTGTTCCCAATTCAAATATGATTCTCATATCGCGACACATTTTATTAACTTATATCTAAAAATCGTACTAAACCCGTTTTTTTTGTTGTTATTTTTGAGTTCCTCAAAACAGGAACCTGACAGTTAAACATCGAATTTTGGGTTAAACTATGTTTTTGATAACCTTTTTTCTATTCCCAAATCAGTTGATTCTCATATCGCGACACATTTTATTGACTTATATCTAAAAATCGTACTAAAACCGGTTTTTTTGTTGTTATTTTTGAGTTCCTAACACAGGAACCTGAAAGTTAAAAATCGAATTTGAGTTAAACTATGTCTAGATAACGTTTTTTCTGTTCGCAAATCAGTTGATTCTCATATCGGTACACATTTTATTAACTTATATCTAAAAATAATAATAAAACCGGTTTTTTTGTTACTTTAGAGTTCCTAAAACAGGAACCTAACAGTTAAACATTGAATTTAAGTTAAACTATGTTTTTGATAACCTTTTTTCTGTTCCCAATTCAAATATGATTCTCATATCGCGACACAGTTTATTAACTTATATCTAAAAATCATAATAATAAATCATAATTTTTTACTTTTGAGTTCCTAAAACAGGAACCTGACAGTTAAACATCGAATATTGAGTTAAACTAAGTTTTTATAACCTTTTTTCTATTCCCAAATCAGTTGATTCTCATATCGCGACACAGTTTATTAACTTATATCTAAAAATCATAATAAAACCGGTTTATTTGTTACTTTAGAGTTCCTAAAACAGGAACCTGACAGTTAAAAATCGAATTTTGAGTTAAACTATGTTTGGATAACCTTTATTCTGTTCCCAAATCAGTGGATTCCCATATCGCGACACATTTTATTAACTTATCGCGATAAGATATAGTAAATAATTTTGTGAATGCTTAAAGAAAAAAACCCAAAATAAATCTACTAGCTTCATAAAATTCCATTTGTGTCACACATAATTAACCGTTCAAGCTTTTATCTAATATTGAAGTTAATAGATAATTACGGTATTTACTGATTAAGATAATGGTGTGTTAAGGGCAATAATTGATTAAGCATGGCAACTATTGAAACTTTAATGCTAATGCCGTTAACAACCTGTTCATTTATTCAACTGCCTGTTTTGTTAACTAGTTTTCAAATCGAATTTCGCAACTTCTGCTGTATTGATTCATCGTTCTATCTCTCTCGCTCTCTCTCTCCCTCTCTCTTTAGTGACTGTAAATGTGCAACGTCATGAGATTATTTTGTGTGCAGTTGCTTTTTTTGGGGTTTGGTTGCACGCAGTTCACATTCGATAACAGTTGCCGGCTGCCAGTTGCCGTTGCATTTAGCACTCGAAATAAGTAGATACTCGAAAACGTTAAAATTTAATTGGCCTGTCGCTGGGTACAGTGGGCACTCGATATGTGTGTGTACAAAATAAATGTTAAAACTAATACGAACACGAAATTTATAAAAAGAAAACAACTAAGAAATGATTTCAATTTTTCCTTTACAATTTTTACATATATAAAAAAAAATTATTTTTTTTTATTTTAGTAAAAAAGTTTTATTGGAAAATATTTTTATGAATTATAACATTTTTTTTATTTATTTTTTCTTAATTTTAGTAAAATTTAAAAAATTAATTTTTTTTTTTTTTTTTTTTAGTAAAAAATTTTTACTGGGAAATATTTTTAAGAATTATAAAATTTTTTTTATTTTTTATTTTTTTTAAATTTTAATAAAAAGTTCTGTTGATAACCTCAAATACCAATCTTTAAATTATATTTTTTTATTATTTTTTAAATGAATTTTCGTAAAAAGTTCTGATTTTATATTAAAACTTCAAATATCAATCTTAAAATCGAAAGATCTTTAAAAAGTACAATTAAAAACTTTATTTATCCCAATCAACCTTTTTTCGTTGAACTTCATTTCAGTTGCTTCTGGCTATATTGTATGGGTAATTAACTTCTGGTTGCTCTTTTATGTAATTTCTACTGTCGCAACAAGTAACGAGTAATTAGCAAAGTCATTAAAAAACCAACTGCGCTTTTCAACAACAACTTGTGACAACAACAACAACAACAGCAAAAAGACTGTTGCATGTGGCCCATGGTACAAGGCTGGCAAACATCAAAAACACAACCCGCCCGCTACGATTTATATAATCCCCCTCCTCACACCACCCCTCCCAGTTTTAGAGGAACTGTGCAATTGCAATTGCGATAGCGAATGGCAAGCGTTTGGCATTTTGGCACAAAACGGAAACTCTGGCCCCTTCGGGCATTCGGATTGAATACAACTCTGTCTCTCTCCTAGTCTAACGGAACATTTGTCGTAATTTGCCTTTGACATGCAATGCTCAACGACCGACTGACGTCACACAAAGAGAGAGGAGAGAGAGAGAGAGCGTGTGTATGTGTGTGTGTGAGCACATTTTAAATGTTATTCGAATGTAAAGCAAGTCAAAGTGAAATGTAATTTACAGGTTTTCTTTTGGGTTCAATAGCCACCACACTGGGCGCGATAAGCTTGCAATTATAGTACCCCCCTCCACAACCACCTTCGTCATACTCTTCCCCCTCCTACTGCATTATCTGGACAGTGCAAAGTTCTTTTACACTAATCTCTCGATCGGTTTGAGAACGTGAGCTTCAGCTCGTTGTTGTTCTTGTTGATTCCCTTGCTTGATAAGCCAAGCTGTTAAAGCTATTTGCGTATGTTTGTTAAGGTCGCGCCCTTTCTTCACCACACACCCCCCACCCGAGTCCAGCCCACCCCTTTTTCTTAGCAGAGGTTGACAAATGCTTAATGGGTGCTAGACCAAATTCCATTTGACAAATGTTTCGAGCTAAGCATTTCAAAAATCAATGCTGTTTCCTAGTAGTGTTTGCCTTTTTTTCGAAGTGTAAATGTTATCAATAAATAAACAATTCCAAAAATAAAGTTTATTGACGTGCGGAAAATACGATTTTTATCAGTAAAATCAGGAATTAAATAAATAGTTTCAAATAAATATAATTTTTATTTTATATAGTTAAGAAATAGTTGTTGGAAATTATTATTAATCATTTTTAAATATATTCAGTGTCCAAAAATGCAATTGTGATCTTATATAGTTTCAAATAAATATAATTTTTATTTTATATAGTTAAGAAATAGTTGTTCGAAATTATTATTAATCATTTTTAAATATATTCAGTGTTCAAAAATGCAAATAAATATAATTTTTATTTTATATAGTTAAGAAATAGTTGTTGGAAATTATTATTAATCATTTTTAAATATATTCAGTGTCCAAAAATGCAATTGTAATCTTAACTTGAACCATTGAACTTAAAAAAAATTTTTTTTAATTTTTTATTTTTTTTTTAACTATTTTTTTAGTACCAACTGTTTTATTTTTGGTTATCACCTGTAAGTTTATTTATAAAATTTGAAAACAAAAAACTAAATAATCTTGTTTACTACTAAAAAATTGTTTCATCAAGCTGTAAACAACTTGAAGATAAGATAAAAAGTTGCTATTTGCTTTTAACTGTCTTTTTTACATAATTTTAAGTCGCAATTAGGCCGTTCGCTTCTGCAGTTGCATTTTAGCACGTGAATCAGACATGAAAATATTACGACTTAATTGATGAAATGTCATATAATTGTGAGATTGGATTGCCAGTGCTCGGTAAAGTGGTCAACACACACACACACACACAATTGACACTTCAGAACGGAAGTTAATTGCCTGTGAAGTGATTTTTGCATTCGCTTTAATTTCGTAACTTGATGAGCAAAAAGAAAAGCATTTTTAATTAAAAATCTGACTTGCATAATTCCATTTAACTGAGTGAAACGGAACCATTTCTAATCGATTGGGATAAGCTTGGGCGGTGTGGGCGTGGCACATTCAAAGTCATTCAGTGACATCATCAACCGTTCATATAATCAAAGTCAAGCTACAAGAACCGAACGAACTGATAAGAAGCAACAAAAAACAAACCTTAAAGTCGAAAATCCGCTTTGGCGTATTCCCTTTGATGGGGTTTTGGATGAATGATGCGTCACGAAAGATTATTAAATATTAATCGTATTAATGCGGCACAAAAAATATATATATAAATAAGTATGGACAATGACAAAGACAACTAAATGATGATGAATACACTTATTCAGGCTTCGATGATGAATAATTTACTCAAATCTATAAATCTGGCCGCACTCAATAATATTTTTTTCTTTTGTTTCGATTTGATTGAATTGACATTTGTAAATAATCTGAGATATGCATGTTTTATCCTTATGTCAAGATTTATACATTTGCGTATCGCATTTCATAATTTTAGTGAGAGTAAAAGTATCTTTGATTTGAGTTTTCACTGATGAAATGTTGAAAGAAAGATTGCATCATGCTTTTGGCTTGGACATTAAAATAATATTCGAAAAACTTTTTTTTTATTTGTTTTTTATTGCACAATAGAAATTAATTAACTGTCGTGATTATTTATGACTTTGGTTCATAAAAAAAACAATTTAAAGGTACGATAATAATAATAAAAAAAAACAAGTATGAAGGCTCTAGTCGAGAAATCCCGACTCGACTATACCCTGAACCCTGTACTTAGCGCGTACAGCCAGTGCTTGCACGTGTGTGTGTGTGTGAGTATATTGCATACTTGACTTAACTTCAATGTTCCATATCTCCGGTGTTTCTCAACCGATTTCAATTAAAATTTCTTAGATTGTGATTACTTTGTCTAATGTTTCAAACGCCATCTTAAAGTTTTCCAAAATCAAGATTTTGTTGTTATCGATTACATGTGTATATCGGAAACGGAAAGAGTTATCGAAAATCTAAAACAAACTTGTACTGCCTAGGGATTATGTGAGC
This sequence comes from Scaptomyza reducta, assembly GCA_035044485.1. Lineage (NCBI taxonomy): Eukaryota > Metazoa > Arthropoda > Insecta > Diptera > Drosophilidae > Scaptomyza > Scaptomyza reducta. Next base: position 150,249 of record JAWNNV010000413.1, read on the forward strand.
TTATGTACCAAATCTGGAGTCTCTAGCTCTTAAAGTCTCTCAGATCGACGGCTTTATCGACTTGAGATGGAAAATTTATTCAAGATATTTTTTTTTTATATGTTTTTAATTCGTTTAAAATGATATATTTACATATCATTTTTGTTGTTGATGTTTCTTACACATATATTTAAGACTTTCTCTTCGTATTGCTTATTGTTTCAAGCATATTTTATAGCATTATAATCAATATTTGTATAATTCGTACTAAAAATCTTAGATGAATTTAATTATCTTTTTAACGTGTTTTGTACAACTTTTTTGCTACAGTTATCTCCGATAAGATATAGTAAAGTGGCCCAGAACAAAGTGCACAAAGAATCAAAGATGTATATAACTGTTGACAGTTTTTCTGCGATAAGAAACTTGGCAACTTGAAAATTGGGGTTTATGATGTATATACATATATATATATATATATATGGAATCATTAGTATAGTATACTTCGTAAACATATTTACCGTTGTCATGAATACTCTAAGTACACACACACACACACACACACATGCTTGATTAGATTGCACACAAACAGCACTAAGATTTGGACTTGAAAGGGGCGTAAAGCAAAACCCAACACAAACTTAATTAGGCTGGCAAACAAGTCGAATTGCCGAATTCGAGCGTAATCTGAGTAGACTAGAGTATGGGTATGGCTTTGCTTCTTGGGGGGTTGGGGTTGCTTGGGGGGTTGTTTTGGTTTGGAGTGTTGGGAATTGAGGTATTTGCTGCCTGTTGCGAAGCGAGAGCGTTACAGGAGCAGCGGCGTCGGATTCTCAAGTGTTTGCTTTTCGAACGTTTCACGTGGGCATAAACATTGGACTTTGGAACCGTATTCTCGCACTTGGACCGATATATACATATAAGTATCTTTGTGTGTACATGTTGTAAGTACACTAAGGAAAACAGATAGTCGTTTATAAATTTAACTTTGACTTTGTTCTAGAGTTTTCATAAAACAAGTATAAAAATACTTGAAAAAAAAATATTGATTATGAAAAATTTAATAATCGAAAGTGAAGCAATATAAAAAACAGTTAGCAACAATAATATCAAAAACAAATTCATTAAAATCGAGTCTAAAACCACTCCAACTAAGTGTAAAAACCTAAAATGGATAGCTATGAACGATAAAAAAACTTTTAGAAAAATCGAAAGTCATCGAAAGTTAATCATGAAAGAAAGAAAAAGTTCTAACAACCTTAACTAAGTAATAATAGATTTGATAATGTAATCAAGAGTTATCAAAACACCCAAAAAAATACTTCACATCAAGTACTTAAACAGTTAAGAAAGATGAGAAAACGAGAGTTTGTGGGCGTGCTTTAATAAAGTAGGGAATCTTTAGCTCAAGTACCAACAGTAACATATATTCAAAATATATAAAAATATAATATACATATTTAAATATAAAATTTAAGTTTTCGCAACTTGAAAATAACAGAAAACAAGAATTTTCGGGTTTATTATTGTGTCGGATATATCTTGACAATGGGAAAAACAGTTTTAAAGTAGCTATATAAATGTTCTAAGTGCTTGTAAGTGCTAAAGATAATAGTACTAGAAGTAGAATAAGTAAGAAGTATACATTACTTATTGTATGAAGTCAAGCATATAACCATATATGGTCACTCTTAGACAAGAAAGTTAGACATATAACCATATATGGTCACTCTTAGACAAGGAAGTTAGACATATAACCATATATGGTCACTCTTAGACAAGGAAGTTAGACATATAACCATATATGGTCACCTCTATACAACGAAGTTAAACATACTATAAACGTATATGGTCACCCCTATACAACGAAGTTAGACATATGGTCACCTCTACAAACAGTTCCTCATACTCAAAGTACCGTTTGCGAAATAACCTTGCTTAAGCACTCTTTCTTTTTTCTTTCGTTTCGCTTAATTCTCAGATTCTTCTGCGTTCGAAGTAAACAAGCAAAATGATAAGGAATATATAACAAACTTCAAGCAATGTGTCGAGACCCCAAGCACTCCAACCCGGGGGGTTGGGTTGTGTTGTTCATCGCTCTATCTCTTCATTCCCCTCTTTCTCTATGGCACGGGCATTAAATATGAATTAGTGCCAAAGCAAAACAAAAACAACGTCAAATTAATACGCGAAACAAATAACTGATAAGCGAAACAAAAATGCAAAATCTGTTTTTGCTGGCTTCAAATTTCTAATGATAGTTTTGACACACACCAAAAAATAGCTGAGATACAGTGAATACAAATAATTGAACAACTTGTATACGAAACTTTTTAATTAGGTTGAAGGGAGGTGTATGAGAAATAAATGAATTAAGCGCATATTAAACTTGTCAAACTTTTCGCTTTTCACCTAGTTGAAGTAAGTTTTGCTACTTATTTAAACATGAGCATAAATGTTTGCAAGCAAAGTTGAGAAAAAACTATTTAACACGATTACTTGGATAGGATTTTAGAATTTAAAAGTTTTTAAACGAAAGTTTTACCTGAATATTTTTGAGAACAAGTTTTGAAAGCTTTAAAACATTTTTCAACGCCATTAAAAAAAATTTTATAATTAAAAGAAATCAATTTTCGGGCAGTTGAATATTTTAAAAAAGATTTTAACACCATTTAACAAATTTAATAATTAAAAGAAATCAATTTTCGGTCTGTTGAATATATTTCGAAACATTTTCAATTTGCACATGAAACATATTACTAAAAAAATCAAACCAAATGCAACAAATAAAATGGTTTTATTTTTTTGAAGTCCGAATTGGTCGAAATAGGTTTTAAAATTATATGTTTATTGAATTTCAATTATAAAAAAATACTTTTGACTGAATTGGTCGAAATAGGTTTTAAAATTATATTTTTATTGAATTTCAATTATATAAAAAAAATACTTTTACTTTAAAACAAAGCCAAAAATGTCAAAAAAATCGTTTAAGA
>JAWNNV010000415.1:0-35938 GCA_035044485.1 Scaptomyza reducta
CATTTTGCAAATCGGTTCAGTTTTGACAAAATCATGGGTTCGGAAAGTTTTGACAAAGTTATAGATTCGGAAATGTTTGAAATGAAATTCGAAAAAAAAAAAAAATTTCCAACTATGAATGCAGTATTATTATTGGGATCGAGCCCCGACTAAAACGCATTTCCTTTTGAAAATCGGTTCAATTTTGACAAAGTTATAGGTTTGGAAACATTTGACAAAGTTATACGTTCGGAAAGTTTTAACATGAATTTCGAAAACAAAAAAAAATTTCCAACTATGAATGCAGTAATATTATTGAGTTTGAACCACGACTAAATCGCATTTCCTTTTGCAAATCGGTTCAGTTTTGACAAAGTCATATGTTCGGAAAATTTTGACAAAGTTATAGATTCGCAAATATTTGAAATTAATTTCGAAAAAAAAAACATTTCCAACTATGAATGCAGTATTATTATTGGGATCGAGCCACGACTAAAACGCATTTCCTTTTGAAAATCGGTTCAGTTTTGTCGAAGTTATAGGTTCGGAAATTTTGACAAATATATAGGTTTGGAAAATTTTGACATGAATTTAAAAAAAACAAGTAAGAAGGCTCTAGTCGAGAAATCCCGACTAGACTATACCCTTAACCCTATAATTTACGCATACAGTCAGTGCTTGCAAGTATGTGTGAGTGTCTGTATGTATACGCGTATAGGGCATACCTTCTTAATTTCAATACTCCATATCTCCAGTGTTTCTCAGCCGAATTCAATAAATTTTCACAGATTGTCTTTATTTAGTGTAATCTTTCAAACTGCATTAAAAAGTTTTCTAAATTGAAGATTTTGTTGTTATCGATTACATGTGTATATCGGAAACGGAAAGAGTTATCGAAAATCTAAAACAAACTTGTACTGCCTAGGGTTTAGGCGAGCTTATATACCAAATCTGGAGTCTCTAGCTCTTATAGTCTCTGAGATCGACGCGTTCATACATACGGACGGACGGATGGACAGACGGACAGACGGACAGACGGACATGGCTATATCGACTCGGCTGTTGATGCTGATCAAGAATATATATATATATATATATATGGGGTCGGAGATGCTTCCTTCTCCCTGTTACATACTTTTGCACAAATCCATTATACCCTTTTTACCCATTTTCAATGGGTTAAGGGTATAAAAAAACATTTGCAACTATGAATGCAGTATTATAATTGAGCTTGAGCCACGACTAAATCGGCTTTCCTTTATAAAATCGGTTCAGTTTTCACAAAGTTATAGGTTCGGAAAGTTTTGACATAGCTATAGATTCGGAAATATTTGACATTTTCGAAAAAAAAAACATTTCCAACTATGAATGCAGTATTATTATTGGGATTGAGCCACGACTAAACCGCATTTCCTTTTGAAAAACGGTTCAGTTTTGACAAAGTTATAGGTTTGGAAACATTTGACAAAGTTATACTCTCGGAAAGTTTTAACATGAATTTGGAAAAAAAAAAACATTTGCAACTATGAATTCAGTATTATTATTGAGCTCGAGCCACGACTAAATCGCCTTTCCTTTTTAAAATCGGTTCAGTTTTGACAAAGTTATAGGTTCGGAAAGTTTTGACAAAGTTATAGATTCGGAAATATTTGACATTTTCGAAAAAAAAAAACATTTCCAACTATGAATGCAGTTTTATTATTGGGATTGAGCCACGACTAAACCGCATTTCCGTATGGAAATCGGTTCAGTTTTGGCAAAGTCATAGGTTCGGCACGTTTTGACAAAGTTATAGATTCGGAAAAATTTTAAATGAATTTCGAAAAAAAAAAAAATTCCAACTATGAATGCAGTATTATTATTGGGATCGAGCCACGACTAAATCGCATTTCCTTTTGGAAATCGGATCAGTTTTGACAAAGTCATAGGGTCGGCACGTTTTGACAAAGTTATAGATTCGGAAAAATTATAAATATATTTCGAAAAAAAAAAATTTCCAACTATGAATGCAGTATTATTATTGGGATCGAGCCACGACTAAAACGCCTTTCCTTTTTAATATCGGTTCAGTTTGTACAAAGTTATAGGTTCGGAAAGTTTGGACAAAGTTATAGGTTCGGAAAAATTTTGATAAATATGTAGGCTTGGAAAGATTTGACAACTATGAATGCAGTAATATTATTGAGTTTGAACCACGACTAAATCGCATTTCCTTTTGCAAATCGGTTCAGTTTTGACAAAGTCATATGTTCGGAAAATTTTGACAAAGTTATAGATTCGCAAATATTTGAAATTAATTTCGAAAAAAAAAACATTTCCAACTATGAATGCAGTATTATTATTGGGATCGAGCCACGACTAAAACGCATTTCCTTTTGAAAATCGGTTCAGTTTTGTCGAAGTTATAGGTTCGGAAATTTTGACAAATATATAGGTTTGGAAAATTTTGACATGAATTTAAAAAAAACAAGTAAGAAGGCTCTAGTCGAGAAATCCCGACTAGACTATACCCTTAACCCTATAATTTACGCATACAGTCAGTGCTTGCAAGTATGTGTGAGTGTCTGTATGTATACGCGTATAGGGCATACCTTCTTAATTTCAATACTCCATATCTCCAGTGTTTCTCAGCCGAATTCAATAAATTTTCACAGATTGTCTTTATTTAGTGTAATCTTTCAAACTGCATTAAAAAGTTTTCTAAATTGAAGATTTTGTTGTTATCGATTACATGTGTATATCGGAAACGGAAAGAGTTATCGAAAATCTAAAACAAACTTGTACTGCCTAGGGTTTAGGCGAGCTTATATACCAAATCTGGAGTCTCTAGCTCTTATAGTCTCTGAGATCGACGCGTTCATACATACGGACGGACGGATGGACAGACGGACAGACGGACAGACGGACATGGCTATATCGACTCGGCTGTTGATGCTGATCAAGAATATATATATATATATATATGGGGTCGGAGATGCTTCCTTCTCCCTGTTACATACTTTTGCACAAATCCATTATACCCTTTTTACCCATTTTCAATGGGTTAAGGGTATAAAAAAACATTTGCAACTATGAATGCAGTATTATAATTGAGCTTGAGCCACGACTAAATCGGCTTTCCTTTATAAAATCGGTTAAGTTTTCACAAAGTTATAGGTTCGGAAAGTTTTGACATAGCTATAGATTCGGAAATATTTGACATTTTCGAAAAAAAAAACATTTCCAACTATGAATGCAGTATTATTATTGGGATTGAGCCACGACTAAACCGCATTTCCTTTTGAAAAACGGTTCAGTTTTGACAAAGTTATAGGTTTGGAAACATTTGACAAAGTTATACGCTCGGAAAGTTTTAACATGAATTTGGAAAAAAAAAACATTTGCAACTATGAATTCAGTATTATTATTGAGCTCGAGCCACGACTAAATCGCCTTTCCTTTTTAAAATCGGTTCAGTTTTGACAAAGTTATAGGTTCGGAAAGTTTTGACAAAGTTATAGATTCGGAAATATTTGACATTTTCGAAAAAAAAAAACATTTCCAACTATGAATGCAGTTTTATTATTGGGATTGAGCCACGACTAAACCGCATTTCCGTATGGAAATCGGTTCAGTTTTGACAAAGTTATAGGTTCGGAAAGTTTTGACAAAGTTATAGATTCGGAATTATTTGACATTTTCGAAAAAAAAAAATATTTCCAACTATGAATGCAGTATTATTATTGGGATCGAGCCACGACTAAAAAGAATTTCATTTTGCAAATCTGTTCAGTTTTAATAAAGTCATAGGTTCGGAAAGTTTTGACAAATTTATAGATTCGGAAATATTTGAAATGAATTTCGAAAAAAAAAACATTTCCAACTATGAATGCAGTATTATTATTGAGTTTGAGCCACGAATAAATCACACTTCCTTTTGCAAATCGGTTCAGTTTTGACAAAGTCATAGGTTCGGAAAGTTTTGACAATTTTATAGAATCGGAAATATTTGAAATGAATTTTCGAAAAAAATACATTTCCAACTATGAATGCAGTATTATTATTGGGATCGAGCCACGACTAAAACGCATTTCCTTTTGAAAATCGGTTCAAATTTGACAAAGTTATAGGTTTGGAAACATTTCACAAATGGAAAGTTTTGACATGAATTTAAAAAAAAAAAAAGAACATTTGCAACTATGAATGCAGTATTATTATTGAGTTTCAGCCACGAATAAATCACATTTCCTTTTGGATATTGGTTCAGTTTTCACAAAGTTTTAGGTTCCGAAAGTTTTGACAAAGTTATAGATTCGGAAATATTTGAAATGAATTTCGGAAAAAAAAAAATTTCAATTGAATGCAGTATTATTATTGGGATCGAGCCACGACTAAAACGCATTTCCTTTTGAAAATCGGTTCAGTTTTGAGAAAGTTATAGGTTTTGAAACATTTGACAAAGTTATACGTTCGGAAAGTTTTAACATGAATTTCGAAAAAAAAAACATTTCCAACTATGAATACAGTATTATTATTGGGATCGAGCCAAGACTAAATCACATTTCCTTTTGGAAATCGGTTCAGTTTTGACAAAGTTATAGGTTCGGAAAGTTTTGACAAAGTTATAGATTCGGAAATTTTTGACATTTTCGAAAAAAGAACATTTTCAACTATGAATGCAGTATTATTATTGGGATTGAGCCACGACTAAACCGCATTTCTTTTTGAAAATCGGTTCAGTTTTGACAAAATCATGAGTTCGGAAAATTTTGACAAAGTAATAGATTCGGAAATATTTGAAATGAATTTCGGAAAAAAACAATATTTTCTACTATGAATGCAGTATTATTATTGGGATCGAGCCACGACTAAAACGCATTTCCTTTTGAAAATCGGTTCAATTTTGACAAAGTTATAGGTTTGGAAACATTTGACAAATATATAGGTTTGGAAAGTTTTAACACGAATTTAAAAAAAAAAGAACATTTGCAACTATGAATGCAGTATTATTATAGAGTTTGAGCCACGACTAAATCGAACTTCCTTTTGGAAATCGGTTTAGTTTTCACAAAGTTATAGGTTCGGAAAGTTTTGACAAAGTTATAGATTCGAAAATATTTGAAATGAATTTCGAAAAAAAAACATTTCCAACTATGAATGCAGTATTATTATTGGGATCGAGCCACGACTAAAACGCATTTCCTTTTGAAAATCGGTTCAGTTTTGAGAAAGTTATAGGTTTGGAAACATTTGACAAAGTTATACGTTCGTAAAGTTTTAACATGAATTTCGAAAAAAAAAACATTTCCAACTATGAATGCAGTATTATTATTGAGATTGGGCCACGACTAAAACGCATTTCCTTTTGAATATCGGTTGAGTTTTGTCAAAGTTATAGGTTCGGAAATTTTGACAAATATATAGGTTTGGAAAATTTTGACATGAATTTCGAAAAAAAAGAACATTTGCAACTATGAATGCAGTATTATTATTGAGCTTGAGCCACGACTAAATCGCCTTTCCTTTTTAAAATCGGTTCAGTTTTGACAAAGTTATAGGTTCGGAAAGTTTTGACAAAGTTATAGATTCGGAAATATTGGACATTTTCGAAAAAAGAACATTTCCAACTATGAATGCAGTATTATTATTGGGATTGAGCCACTACTAAACCGCATTTCCTTTTCAAAATCGGTTCAGTTTTGACAAAGTTATAGGTTTGGAAACATTTGACAAATATATAGGTTTGGAAAGTTTGGACATGAATTTCTAATAAAACAACATTTCCAGCTATGAATGCAGTATTATTATTGAGATCGAGCCACGACTAAAAATATTTTCATTTTGCAAATCGGTTCAGTTTTGACAAAATCATGGGTTCGGAAAGTTTTGACAAAGTTATAGATTCGGAAATGTTTGAAATGAATTTCGAAAAAAAAAAATATTTCCAACTATGAATGCAGTATTATTATTGGGATCGAGCCACGACTAAAACGAATTTCCTTTTGAAAATCGGTTCAATTTTGACAAAGTTATAGGTTTGGAAACATTTGACAAATATATAGGTCTGGAAAGTTTTGACATGAATTTAAAAAAAAAGAACATTTGCAACTATGAATACAGTATTATTATTGAGTTTGAGCCACGACTAAATCGCATTTCCTTTTAAAAATATGTTCAGTTTTGACAAAGTTATAGGCTCGAAAAGTTTTGACAAAGTTATAGATTCGGAAATATTTGACATTTTCGAAAAAAAAAACATTTCCAACTATGAATGCAGTATTATTATTGGGATTGAGCAACGACTAAACCGCATTTCTTTTTGAAAATCGGTTCAGTTTTGACAAAATCATGGGTTCGGAAAGTTTTGACAAAGTAATAGATTCGGAAAAATTTGACATTTTCGAAAAAAAAAACATTTCCAACTATGAATGCAGTATTATTATTGGGATTGAGCAACGACTAAACCGCATTTCTTTTTGAAAAGCGGTTCAATTTTGACAAAGTTATAGGTTTTGAAACATTTGAAAAATATAGAGGTTTGGAAAGTTTTGACACGAATTTCAAAAAAAAAAATAACATTTGCAACTATGAATGCAGTATTATTATAGAGATCGAGCCACGACTAAAACGCATTTCCTTTTGAAAATCTGTTCAATTTTGACAAAGTTATAGGTTCGGAAAGTTTTGACAAAGTTATATATTCGGAAAAATTTGACATGCATTTCTAAAAAAAAAAACATTTCCAACTATGAATGCAGTATTATTATTGGGATTGAGCCACGACTAAAAAGATTTTTATTTTGCAAATCAGTTCAGTTTAGACAAAGTCATAGGTTCGGAAAATTTTGACAAAGTTATAAATTCAAAACAAATTTGAAATGAATTTCGAAAAAAAACTTTCAAACTATGAATGCAGTATTATTATTGAGATCGAGCCACGACTAAAACGCCTTTCCTTTTTAATATCGGTTCAGTTTTGACAAAGTTATAGGTTTGGAAATATTTGACAAAGTTATATGTTCGGGAAAATTTTGACAAATAGATAGGTTTGGAAAGTTTTGACATGATTTCCGAAAAAAAAAGAACATTTGCAACTATGAATGCAGTATTATTATTCAGTTTGAGCCACGACTAAATCGCATTTCCTTTTTAAAATAGGTTCAGTTTTGACAAAGTTATAGGCTCGGAAAGTTTTGACAAAGTTATAGATTCGGAAAAATATGACATTTTCGAAAAAAAATAACATATCCAACTATGAATGCAGTATTATTATTGCGATTGAGCCACGACTAAAACGCATTTCCTTTTGAAAATCGGTTCAGTTTTGACAAAGTTATAGGTTTGGAAACATTTGACAAATATATAGGTTTGGAAAGTTTTGACATGAATTTAAAAAAAACAGAACATTTGCAACTATGAATGCAGTATTATTATTGAGTTTGAGCCACGACTAAATCGCACTTCCTTTTGGAAATCGGTTCAGTTTTGACAAAGTTATAGGTTCGGAAAGTTTTGACAAAGTTATAGATTCGGAAAAATTTGACATGAATTTCTCAAAAAAAACACATTTCCAACTATGAATGCAGTATTATTATTGGGATTGAGCCACGACTAAACCGCATTTCCTTTTGAAAATCGGTTCAGTTTTGAGAAAGTTATAGGTTTGGGAACATTTGACAAAGTTATACGTTCGGAAAGTTTTAACATGAATTTCCAAAAAAAAAATACATTTCTAACTATGAATGCAGTATTTTTATTGAGATCGAGCCACGACTAAAAAGACTTTCATTTTGCAAATCGGTTCAGTTTTGACAAAGTCATGGGTTCGGAAAGTTTTGACAAATTTATAGGTTTGGAAAGTTTGGACATGAATTTCTAAAAAAACAACATTTCCAACTATGAATGCAGTATTATTATTGAGATCAAGCCACGACTAAAAATAGTCATGGGTTTGGAAACATTTGACAAATATATAGGTTTGGAAAGTTTTGACATGAATTTAAAAAAAAAAGAACATTTGCAACTATGAATGCAGTATTATTATTGAGTTTGAGCTACGACTAAATCTCATTACCTTTTGAAAATCTGTTCAATTTTGACAGAGTTATAGGTTCGGAAAGTTTTGACAAAGTTATATATTCGGAAAAATTTGACTTGCATTTCTAAAAAAAAAAACATTTCCAACTATGAATGCAGTATTATTATTGGGATTGAGATTTTTATTTTGCAAATCAGTTCAGTTTAGACAAAGTCATAGGTTCGGTAAGTTTTGACAAAGTTATAGATTCGGAAAAATTTGAAATGAATTTCGAAAAAAAACTTTCAAACTATGAATGCAGTATTATTATTGAGATCGAGCCACGACTAAAACGCCTTTCCTTTTTAATATCGGTTCAGACATGACAAAGTTATAGGTTCGGAAAGTTTTGACAAAGTTATAGGTTCGGGAAAATTTTGACAAATAGATAGGTTTGGAAAGTTTTGACATGAATTCCGAAAAAAAAGAACATTTGCAACTATGAATGCAGTATTATTATTCAGTTTGAGCCACGACTAAATCGCATTTCCTTTTTAAAATAGGTTCAGTTTTGACAAAGTTATAGGCTCGGAAAGTTTTGACAAAGTTATAGATTCGGAAAAATATGACATTTTCGAAAAAAAATAACATATCCAACTATGAATGCAGTATTATTATTGCGATTGAGCCACGACTAAAACGCATTTCCTTTTGAAAATCGGTTCAGTTTTGACAAAGTTATAGGTTTGGAAACATTTGACAAATATATAGGTTTGGAAAGTTTTGACATGAATTTCAAAAAAAAAAAAGAACATTTGCAACTATGAATGCAGTATTAATATTGGGATTGAACCACAACTAAACCGCATTTTCATTTGAATATCGGTTCAGTTTTGACAAAGTTATAGGTTTGGAAATATTTGACAAAGTTATATTTTCGGAATATTTTAAGATGAATTTTGAAAAAAAAAAAACATTTCCAACTATGAATGCAGTATTATTATTGAGATCGAGCCACGACTAAATCGCATTTCCTTTTGGAAATCGGTTCAGTTTTGACAAGGTTCGGAAAGTGTTGACAAAGTTATAGATTCGAAATTATTATAAATTGGGGTTTATATTTATTTAGAATATATGTCCGCTTCATGCGACTTATACTCTGCGATTCAAGCGACCACAAACGACTGACTCTTACTTCATGAGAGTAGCTTAAATATAGACCATCGAAGAAGGTCTTGATCATAGGGAACTTACAATTACCGTTGCTCGCAGGCAACAACAGATTACGACTACAAAACGGGACTGCAAGACAAGCTGCAGTGTACATAGGCAAATACAGTTATTTCCAACACTCCTTCTCAGTGCAGTTTGTCTTCTTCTTAAACAAAATAAACTTTTACATATTCAGCGCAAACCCATTAGTTTACAAATTCCCTATGCTTTACTTTACAAAGGTTTTTCGTTAACACATCAGAGATCATGTTTTTGGTAGGTACATATTCAATTTCAACTTCATTATTTTTTACCATATCTCTGATATGATGATATTTAATGTCGATATGCTTACTACGCGCATGGAACTTAGCATCTTTTGCCAAGCATTGAGCGCTTTGATTATCGCTAAATATCCTTATTCCAGATCCCTCGCTGAAACCCATTTCACGCATGACTTTGCGTATATATGCAGCTTCCTTAGCTGCCAGTGAGAGTGCCACATACTCTGCCTCAGTACTGCTTAATGCTACGACGCTCTGCTTCTTTGACTCCCATGAGAATGCAGCGCCTGCTGCAAAGAACGCCCAGCCACTGTAGGACTTCCGGTCCGTGCTGTCTCCAGCCCAATCTGCATCGACGAAACAGTGTATCGCCTGGCCGGTCATCTTGTAGTGCAAGCTCAACTCTGCCGTGCCCCTCAAGTATCTTAATACTCGCTTGGCTGCTATTTCGTGTTCCTTGTGTGGATCTGAATTCCGCTGTGCTAGCTTCGTTACTGAGTGCAATATATCAGGCCGTGTAGTTATGCCTAGATACATTAGCGAACCTATCAACGATTGATAGCTACCTTGGTTCGTTCGGTGGCATCCGTCATTGTCGCATTTGACTTGAAATCCTGCCTCTAGAGGTATAGCATTAGGTTTGCAGTTGTGCATACCATACTCACGTAGAAGGTTCTCAATGTAGTACTTATGACCGACAGTAACGCTGCCCGTTTCACCTTCACGATCAATTTCCATACCTAGGAAGTGCTTCAGTTGCCCTCCATCGACTACGTCGAACTCCTGTGATATGCGCTCCTTCACGTAGTTCAGATCTTCCTTCCTGGTGCTAGCCACAATAAGATCGTCGACATATACGACTATCACATTCAGTTTGCTGGCTTCACGACGTATGTACAAACATGGCTCGCTGGGGCAGGGCGTGAAACCAATCCTGATTAGCACGGTGTTCAGTTTCTTGTTCCACTCACGGCCGCTCTGTTTAAGGCCGTACAGCGACTTCTTGAGTTTTAGGACTCGGTCAGGGAAATCTTGGTTAGCAAATCCCTCTGGTTGTCGCATATAAACCACATCTCGCAGCTCACTGTTGAGATAAGCAGAAGACACGTCAATCTGATGCATATACATACCATTTTCTACCGCTAGAGCAATCAGTAATCTGATTGTCGAATATCTGGCCACAGGGGAGAAAGTCTCATTGTAATTTACGCCATATTGTTGGGCGCATCCTTTGGTCACTAGTCGAGACTTCAAGCGTACTACTTTGCCATGCTCGTCACGCTTCACTGCAAATACCCATTTACAGCCAATTGCCTTCTCTCCCTTCGGTAGATCAATTAACTCCCAAGTTTTGTTTTCGTGCAGACTGTCTATCTCCTTCTGCATCGATGCCCTCCATTCACTGGCATGATCAGAACTCAAGGCTGCATTGACGCTAGCAGGTGCAGCTACGTCATCCGTTGTCATAACATTTAAAATGTTGTACTGCTTTCGAGGGCGTCCTGGCTGCCCGGTGCGTACTTTCTTTGGCCTTCCAGGACCGCTTTTGCCCGGTTCCTCTCTTGACTCGATTTCCTTGTCGTCACCAATGTCTCCATCTGTAGATTTATTTAGCACATCCGCATTTCGTTCAGAATTTTCGCGATCCTCAGTTTGAACGCCACCGTGAAGACTTACAGGTTCATCTTCAACATCCTTCATTAACAGTATAACATCATTATTACACAACGAGATTCTGTCCCTTACGCTGTCATCTGTCATTTCACCTTCAAGAAATATCACATCTCTTGCTTCGATTACTTTTCGTGAATCGGGAATATACAATCGGTATGCCTTAGCTGTTGCAGAGTAACCAACTAGTACTCTCACCTCACCTTTTGGTAGAAATTTCTTATTGTTCTTCTTGTTAAGTACGACAGCCTTTGTACCGAAAACTTTTAGGTGACTTACAGACGGTTTTTTGCCTGACCATACCTCATATGGTGTCATATCCTCCAGCGTAGATGTCTCTGAGCGATTTCGCAGATAAGCCGCCGTATTTATAGCTTCTGCCCAGAAATCCTCCTTGAGACCAGCATGCACAATCATGCTTCGTGCCATTTCTACCAGCGTTCGATTCGCGCGCTCCGCTACACCATTTTGTTGGGGTGTATACGGCACAGTAAGCTGTCTCTTGATGCCGTTGCTCACTAAATATTTTTCGAAATCGCCGCTCAAATATTCACGACCGTTGTCGCTTCTGAGACATTTTATCTTGCGTCCAGTTTGTTTTTCTGCAAACGCCTTATATTCTTTGAACTTCTCAAAGATTTCATTGCGTGTTTTCATAAAACACACATGCACAAACCGCGATTTATCGTCAATGAATGTGCCAAAATACCGCGCACCACCTACAGAGCATTTTCTCATTGGGCCACAAATGTCTGTGTGTATCAAGTCTAGTGTGCCTTCGGCGCGGGTCTCAGATTTCTTTGGAAATCTCTTTACACTTATTTTGCACTTCGCGCATGTTTCACATACATGTTCTTTTAAGTCCGAACACTGCCTAGCCCTCAAGCCGTGCACTAAATATTTCTTAATCATTTTATTCAGGCTTGCAAAATTTAAATGCCCAAGCCGCTCGTGCCACTTCAGTATGTCTGTTAAATTAGATTGCGCGCTGAAACACTTTTGCTCATCTGTGTTGAACAAATATAAGTCTTGCTGCTCCTTAGCAACTAAGATCACATCGCCTCTACGATTTTCAATGCGCGCACTCTTTTGCCCAAATTTAACACTGAATCCCTTTTGGACTACTTTCGATACTGACACAAAATTGCATTGAAGGTCTTTCACATATAATGTATCGGTCAAATCAATAGTGTTATTTTCCCACTTTATGCGTGCTTTTCCACGCCCATATGCCTGTATATAATTATTTCTAGCTAAAATAATTTTCTCTTTGTGCTCTCTCAATTCTATGAAGCTCGATCTATCATTACACAAATGCGCTGTGGCGCCACTGTCTAGACACCACGTGTTCTTTGCAAAACCACCGCTACTTGGGTTTCTTGCCGCTGCAAACACTGAGTACGATTTCTTAAGCTCTTTATTGTTTTTGCATTGCTCTTTTTCGGAGCTGTTTTTTGCGCGACAATTTGCAGCAATGTGCCCACGGCGACCACAATTCCAGCAGCCGGCCTGTGTTGCCTTTTTCTGCTGCGCACTTCTTCGATTCACTTTACTGTTACTTTCGTCTGTATTTCTGTTTGCTCGATTGTCTATACGCGTCGAGAACATTTTTGTCTCTCCGTTTGACTCTGTCTGTCCGTCTGCTTTACGCCGTTCACTCTCTTCGAGTAACTTGATTTTTATCACACTTAGCGACGGCAACGTGTCACGAGTTTCCATGGCGATCACGAAATTACCGTATCCATCCGACAAACTCGACAACAGCAATATAGACAAACACTCTTCGACCATAAAAAAGCCGATCTCGCTTAGTCTTTCCACTAAGTCTGCAAACTTATGTATGTGCTCTGCCATACTACCCGACTCTACCAATCTTAGCTGTAACAACTGCTTTAGCAAAGTTACACGACGCGCAGGTCCCATTGGCATATGAATTTCTTTCAGGGTGTTCCAGGCACTTGCTGATGTTTGGCAATTCTTCACATTATTTATTTGCGATGCTTTTATGCAAAGCATTATGCTTGCCAGAGCATTTTCGTCTCTTGCATCAAATATTGCCTTTTGCTTAGCACTGTCATTTTCGTTTTTCACGACACGACCACACACATACTGCCATAGTTCTGAATACACGAGTACACTTCTCATTTGAACGACCCAGGCACTATAATTGTGATCGTCCAACTTCTCGATCGAACTCATCGCGGTGTTCATTTTCTTTAATTACACAGTTATCACACTTGTCCAAGAAAGTCCAGAATGCTCTCATTCACCTTCTACAAGTAATCCTCAGAACAATTCAGTGTATTTTCTACGAGCTGAATATTCCGTGTTCTGGGCCTATTATAATTTGGGGTTTATATTTATTTAGAATATATGTCCGCTTCATGCGACTTATACTCTGCGATTCAAGCGACCACAAACGACTGACTCTTACTTCATGAGAGTAGCTTAAATATAGACCATCGAAGAAGGTCTTGATCATAGGGAACTTACAATTACCGTTGCTCGCAGGCAACAACAGATTACGACTACAAAACGGGACTGCAAGACAAGCTGCAGTGTACATAGGCAAATACAGTTATTTCCAACAGAAATAATTTGAAATGAATTTCTAAAAAAAAAAATTCCAACTATGAATGCAGTATTGGGATTGAGCCACGACTAAACCGCATTTCCTTTTGAAAATCGGTTCAGTTTTAGCAAATACATAGGTTCGGAAAGTTTTGACAAAGTTATAGGTTCGGGAAAATTTTGACAAATATAAAGGTTTGGAAAGTTTTGACATGAATTCCGAAAAAAAAGAACATTTGTAACTATGAATGCAGTATTATTATTGAGTTTGAGCCACGACTAAATCGCATTTCCTTTTGGAAATCGGTTCAGTTTTGGCAAAGTCATAGGTTCGGAAAGTTTTGACAAAGTTATAGCTCCGGAAAAAATTTGACATTTTCGAAAAAAAAAAAAACATTTCCAGATATGTTTGCAGTATTATTATTAAGATCGAGCCACGACTAAATCACCTTTCCTTTTGGAAATCGGTTCAGTTTTGGCAAAGTCATAGGTTCGGAAAGTTTTGACAAAGTTATAGATTCGGAAAAATTTCAAATTAATTTCGAAAAAAAAAACATTTCCAACTATGAATGCAGTATTATTATTGCGATTGAGCCACGACTAAAACGCATTTCCTTTTGAAAATCGGTTCAGTTTTGACAAAGTTATAGGTTTGGAAACATTTGACAAATATATAGGTTTGGAAAGTTTTGACATGAATTTCAAAAAAAAGAAGAACATTTGCAACTATGAATGCAGTATTATTATTGGGATTGAACCACAACTAAACCGCATTTTCCTTTGAATATCGGTTCAGTTTTGACAAAGTTATAGGTTTGGAAATATTTGACAAAGTTATAGGTTCGGGAAAATTTTGACAAATAGATAGGTTTGGAAAGTTTTGACATGAATTCCGAAAAAAAAGAACATTTTCAACTATGAATGCAGTATTATTATTCAGTTTGAGCCACGACTAAATCGCATTTCCTTTTTAAAATAGGTTCAGTTTTGACAAAGTTATAGGCTCGGAAAGTTTTGACAAAGTTATAGATTCGGAAAAATATGACATTTTCGAAAAAAAATAACATATTCAGTTTTGACAAAGTTATAGGTTTGGAAACATTTGACAAATATATAGGTTTGGAAAGTTTTTACATGAATTTAAAAAAAAAAGAACATTTGCAACTATGAATGCAGTATTATTATTGAGTTTAAGCCACGACTAAATCGCACTTCCTTTTAGAAATCGGTTCAGTTTTGACAAAGTTATAGGTTCGGAAAGTTTTGACAAAGTTATAGATTCGGAAAAATTTGACATGAATTTCGAAAAAAAAAACATTTCCAACTATGAATGCAGTATTATTATTGGGATTGAGCCACGACTAAAAAGATTTTTATTTTGCAAATCAGTTCAGTTTAGACAAAGACATGACAAAGTTATAGGTTCGGAAAGTTTTGACAAAGTTATAGGTTCGGGAAAATTTTGACAAATAGATAGGTTTGGAAAGTTTTGACATGAATTCCGAAAAAAAAGAACATTTGCAACTACGAATGCAGTATTATTATTCAGTTTGAGCCACGACTAAATCGCATTTCCTTTTTAAAATAGGTTCAGTTTTGACAAAGTTATAGGCTCGGAAAGTTTTGACAAAGTTATAGATTCGGAAAAATATGACATTTTCGAAAAAAAAATAACATATCCAACTATGAATGCAGTATTATTATTGCGATTGAGCCACGACTAAAACGCATTTCCTTTTGAAAATCGGTTCAGTTTTGACAAAGTTATAGGTTTGGAAACATTTGACAAATATATAGGTTTGGAAAGTTTTGACATGAATTTCAAAAAAAAAATAACATTTGCAACTATGAATGCAGTATTATTATTGGGATTGAACCACAACTAAACCGCATTTTCCTTTGAATATCGGTTCAGTTTTGACAAAGTTATAGGTTTGGAAATATTTGACAAAGTTATACTTTCGGAATATTTTAAGATGAATTTTGAAAAAAAAAAAAACATTTCCAACTATGAATGCAGTATTATTATTGAGATCGAGCCACGACTAAATCGCATTTCCTTTTGGAAATCGGTTCAGTTTTGACAAGGTTCGGAAAGTGTTGACAAAGTTATAGATTCAAAATAATTTGAAAGGAATTTCTAAAAAAAAAAAATTCCAACTATGAATGCAGTATTGGGATTGAGCCACGACTAAACCGCATTTCCTTTTGAAAATCGGTTCAGTTTTAGCAAATACATAGGTTCGGAAAGTTTTGACAAAGTTATAGATTCGGAAAAATTTGACATTTTCGAAAAAAAAAAACATTTCCAGATATGTTTGCAGTATTATTATTGAGATCGAGCCACGACTAAATCACATTTCCTTTTGGAAATCGGTTCAGTTTTAGCAAATACATAGGTTGGGAAAGCCACTACTAAACCGCATTTCCTTTTGAAAATCGGTTCAGTTTTGAGAAAGTTAGAGGTTTGGAAACATTTGACAAAGTTATACGTTCGGAAAGTTTTAACATGAATTTCGAAAAAAAAAACATTTCCAACTATGAATACAGTATTATTAAAAAACTAAAACGTCTTTCCTTTTGAATATCGGTTCAGACAAAGTTGTAGGTTCGGAAAGTTTTGACAAAGTTATAGGTTCGGGAAAATTTTGACAAATAGATAGGTTTGGAAAGTTTTGACATGAATTCCGAAAAAAAAGAACATTTGCAACTACGAATGCAGTATTATTATTCAGTTTGAGCCACGACTAAATCGCATTTCCTTTTTAAAATAGGTTCAGTTTTGACAAAGTTATAGGCTCGGAAAGTTTTGACAAAGTTATAGATTCGGAAAAATATGACATTTTCGAAAAAAAATAACATATCCAACTATGAATGCAGTATTATTATTGCGATTGAGCCACGACTAAAACGCATTTCCTTTTGAAAATCGGTTCAGTTTTGACAAAGTTATAGGTTTGGAAACATTTGACAAATATATAGGTTTGGAAAGTTTTAACATGAATTTCAAAAAAAAAAATAACATTTGCAACTATGAATGCAGTATTATTATTGAGATTGAACCACAACTAAACCGCATTTTCCTTTGAATATCGGTTCAGTTTTGACAAAGTTATAGGTTTGGAAATATTTGACAAAGTTATACTTTCGGAATATTTTAAGATGAATTTTGAAAAAAAAAAAAAACATTTCCAACTATGAATGCAGTATTATTATTGAGATCGAGCCACGACTAAATCGCATTTCCTTTTGGAAATCGGTTCAGTTTTGACAAGGTTCGGAAAGTGTTGACAAAGTTATAGATTCAAAATAATTTGAAAGGAATTTCTAAAAAAAAAAAATTCCAACTATGAATGCAGTATTGGGATTGAGCCACGACTAAACCGCATTTCCTTTTGAAAATCGGTTCAGTTTTAGCAAATACATAGGTTCGGAAAGTTTTGACAAAGTTATAGATTCGGAAAAATTTGACATTTTCGAAAAAACAAAAACATTTCCAGATATGTTTGCAGTATTATTATTGAGATCGAGCCACGACTAAATCACATTTCCTTTTGGAAATCGGTTCAGTTTTAGCAAATACATAGGTTGGGAAAGCCACGACTAAACCGCATTTCCTTTTGAAAATCGGTTCAGTTTTGAGAAAGTTAGAGGTTTGGAAACATTTGACAAAGTTATACGTTCGGAAAGTTTTAACATGAATTTCGAAAAAAAAAACATTTCCAACTATGAATACAGTATTATTAAAAAACTAAAACGTCTTTCCTTTTGAATATCGGTTCAGACAAAGTTGTAGGTTCGGAAAGTTTTGACAAAGTTATAGGTTCCGGAAAATTTTGACAAATATATAGGTTTGGATAGTTTTGACATGAATTCCGAAAAAAAAGAACATTTGTAACTATGAATGCAGTATTATTATTGATTTTCAGCCACGACTAAATCGCATTTCCTTTTGGAAATCGGTTCAGTTTTGGCAAAGTCATAGGTTCGGAAAGTTTTGACAAAGTTATAGATTCGGAAAAATTTGACATTTTCGAAAAAAAAAAACATTTCCAGATATGTTTGCAGTATTATTATTAAGATCGAGCCACGACTAAATCACCTTTCCTTTTGGAAATCGGTTCAGTTTTGGCAAAGTCATAGGTTCGGAAAGTTTTGACAAAGTTATAGATTCGGAAAAATTTCAAATTAATTTCGAAAAAAAAACATTTCCAACTATGAATGCAGTATTATTATTGCGATTGAGCCACGACTAAAACGCATTTCCTTTTGAAAATCGGTTCAGTTTTGACAAAGTTATAGGTTTGGAAACATTTGACAAATATATAGGTTTGGAAAGTTTTGACATGAATTTCAAAAAAAAAAGAACATTTGCAACTATGAATGTAGTATTATTATTGGGATTGAACCACAACTAAACCGCATTTTCCTTTGAATATCGGTTCAGTTTTGACAAAGTTATAGGTTTGGAAATATTTGACAAAGTTATAGGTTCGGGAAAATTTTGACAAATAGATAGGTTTAGAAAGTTTTGACATGAATTCCGAAAAAAAAGAACATTTGCAACTATGAATGCAGTATTATTATTCAGTTTGAGCCACGACTAAATCGCATTTCCTTTTTAAAATAGGTTCATTTTTGACAAAGTTATAGGCTCGGAAAGTTTTGACAAAGTTATAGATTCGGAAAAATATGACATTTTCGAAAAAAAATAACATATCCAACTATGAATGCAGTATTATTATTGCGATTGAGCCACGACTAAAACGCATTTCCTTTTGAAAATCGGTTCAGTTTTGACAAAGTTATAGGTTTGGAAACATTTGACAAATATATAGGTTTGGAAAGTTTTGACATGAATTTAAAAAAAAAAGAACATTTGCAACTATGAATGCAGTATTATTATTCAGTTTGAGCCACGACTAAATCGTACTTCCTTTTGGAAATCGGTTCAGTTTTGACAAAGTTATAGGTTTGGAAATATTTGACAAAGTTATAGGTTCGGGAAAATTTTGACAAATAGATAGGTTTGGAAAGTTTTGACATGAATTCCGAAAAAAAAGAACATTTTCAACTATGAATGCAGTATTATTATTCAGTTTGAGCCACGACTAAATCGCATTTCCTTTTTAAAATAGGTTCAGTTTTGACAAAGTTATAGGCTCGGAAAGTTTTGACAAAGTTATAGATTCGGAAAAATATGACATTTTCGAAAAAAAATAACATATTCAGTTTTGACAAAGTTATAGGTTTGGAAACATTTGACAAATATATAAGTTTGGAAAGTTTTTACATGAATTTAAAAAAAAAAGAACATTTGCAACTATGAATGCAGTATTATTATTGAGTTTAAGCCACGACTAAATCGCACTTCCTTTTAGAAATCGGTTCAGTTTTGACAAAGTTATAGGTTCGGAAAGTTTTGACAAAGTTATAGATTCGGAAAAATTTGACATGAATTTCGAAAAAAAAAACATTTCCAACTATGAATGCAGTATTATTATTGGGATTGAGCCACGACTAAAAAGATTTTTATTTTGCAAATCAGTTCAGTTTAGACAGAGACATGACAAAGTTATAGGTTCGGAAAGTTTTGACAAAGTTATAGGTTCGGGAAAATTTTGACAAATAGATAGGTTTGGAAAGTTTTGACATGAATTCCGAAAAAAAAGAACATTTGCATTCGCATTTACTTTTTAAAATAGGTTCAGTTTTGACAAAGTTATAGGCTCGGAAAGTTTTGACAAAGTTATAGATTCGGAAAAATATGACATTTTCGAAAGAAAATAACATATCCAACTATGAATGCAGTATTATTATTGCGATTGAGCCACGACTAAAACGCATTTCCTTTTGAAAATCGGTTCAGTTTTGACAAAGTTATAGGTTTGGAAACATTTGACAAATATATAGGTTTGGAAAGTTTTGACATGAATTTCAAAAAAAAAAATAACATTTGCAACTATGAATGCAGTATTATTATTGGGATTGAACCACAACTAAACCGCATTTTCCTTTGAATATCGGTTCAGTTTTGACAAAGTTATAGGTTTGGAAATATTTGACAAAGTTATACTTTCGGAATATTTTAAGATGAATTTTGAAAAAAAAAAAACATTTCCAACTATGAATGCAGTATTATTATTGAGATCGAGCCACGACTACATCGCATTTCCTTTTGGAAATCGGTTCAGTTTTGACAAGGTTCGGAAAGTGTTGACAAAGTTATAGATTCAAAATAATTTGAAAGGAATTTCTAAAAAAAAAAAATTCCACCTATGAATGCAGTATTGGGATTGAGCCACGACTAAACCGCATTTCCTTTTTAAAATCGGTTCAGTTTTAGCAAATACATAGGTTCGGAAAGTTTTGACAAAGTTATAGATTCGGAAAAATTTGACATTTTCGAAAAAAAAAAACATTTCCAGATATGTTTGCAGTATTATTATTGAGATCGAGCCACGACTAAATCACATTTCCTTTTGGAAATCGGTTCAGTTTTAGCAAATACATAGGTTGGGAAAGCCACGACTAAACCGCATTTCCTTTTGAAAATCGGTTCAGTTTTGAGAAAGTTAGAGGTTTGGAAACATTTGACAAAGTTATACGTTCGGAAAGTTTTAACATGAATTTCGAAAAAAAAAACATTTCCAACTATGAATACAGTATTATTAAAAAACTAAAACGTCTTTCCTTTTGAATATCGGTTCAGACAAAGTTGTAGGTTCGGAAAGTTTTGACATGAATTTCGAAAAAAAAAAACATTTCCAACTATGAATGCAGTATTATTATTGGGATTGAGCCACGACTAAAAAGATTTTTATTTTGCAAATCAGTTCAGTTTAGACAAAGTCATAGGTTCGGAAATTTTTGACAAAGTTATAGATTCGGAAAAATTTCAAATGAATTTCGAAAAAAAAAACATTTCCAACTATGAATGCAGTATTATTATTGCGATTGAGCCACGACTAAAACGCATTTCCTTTTGAAAATCGGTTCAGTTTTGACAAAGTTATAGGTTTGGAAACATTTGACAAATATATAGGTTTGGAAAGTTTTGACATGAATTTAAAAAAAAAAGAACATTTGCAACTATGAATGCAGTATTATTATTCAGTTTGAGCCACGACTAAATCGCACTTCCTTTTGGAAATCGGTTCAGTTTTGACAAAGTTATAGGTTCGGAAAGTTTTGACAAAGTTATAGATTCGGAAAAATTTGACATGAATTTCGAAAAAAAAAAACATTTCCAACTATGAATGCAGTATTATTATTGGGATTGAGCCACGACTAAAAAGATTTTTATTTTGCAAATCAGTTCAGTTTAGACAAAGTCATAGGTTCGGAAATTTTTGACAAAGTTATAGATTCGGAAAAATTTCAAATGAATTTCGAAAAAAAACTTTCAAACTATGAATGCAGTATTATTATTGAGATCGAGCCACGATTAAAACGCCTTTCCTTTTTAATATCGGTTCAGACATGACAAAGTTATAGGTTCGGAAAGTTTTGACAAAGTTATAGGTTCGGGAAAATTTTGACAAATAGATAGGTTTGGAAAGTTTTGACATGAATTCCGAAAAAAAAGAACATTTGCAACTATGAATGCAGTATTATTATTCAGTTTGAGCCAAGACTAAATCACCTTTCCTTTTTAAAATAGGTTCAGTTTTGACAAAGTTATAGGCTCGGAAAGTTTTGACAAAGTTATAGATTCGGAAAAATATGACATTTTCGAAAAAAAATAACATATCCAACTATGAATGCAGTATTATTATTGCGATTGAGCCACGACTAAAACGCATTTCCTTTTGAAAATCGGTTCAGTTTTGACAAAGTTATAGGTTTGGAAACATTTGACAAATATATAGGTTTGGAAAGTTTTGACATGAATTTCAAAAAAAAAGAAGAACATTTGCAACTATGAATGCAGTATTATTATTGGGATTGAACCACAACTAAACCGCATTTTCCTTTGAATATCGGTTCAGTTTTGACAAAGTTATAGGTTTGGAAATATTTGACAAAGTTATACTTTCGGAATATTTTAAGATGAATTTTGAAAAAAAAAAAACATTTCCAACTATGAATGCAGTATTATTATTGAGATCGAGCCACGACTAAATCGCATTTCCTTTTGGAAATCGGTTCAGTTTTGACAAGGTTCGGAAAGTGTTGACAAAGTTATAGATTCGAAATAATTTTAAATGAATTTCTAAAAAAAAAAATTCCAACTATGAATGCAGTATTGGGATTGAGCCACGACTAAACCGCATTTCCTTTTGAAAATCGGTTCAGTTTTAGCAAATACATAGGTTCGAAAAGTTTTGACAAAGTTATAGATTCGGGAAAAATTTGACATTTTCGAAAAAAAAAAACATTTCCAGATATGTTTGCAGTATTATTATTGAGATCGAGCCACGACTAAATCACATTTCCTTTTGGAAATCGGTTCAGTTTTAGCAAATACATAGGTTGGGAAAGCCACGACTAAACCGCATTTCCTTTTGAAAATCGGTTCAGTTTTGAGAAAGTTAGAGGTTTGGAAACATTTGACAAAGTTATACGTTCGGAAAGTTTTAACATGAATTACGAAAAAAAAAACATTTCCAACTATGAATACAGTATTATTAAAAAACTAAAACGTCTTTCCTTTTGAATATCGGTTCAGACAAAGTTATAGGTTCGGGAAAATTTTGACAAATATATAGGTTTGGAAAGTTTTGACATGAATTCCGAAAAAAAAGAACATTTGTAACTATGAATGCAGTATTATTATTGAGTTTGAGCCACGACTAAATCGCATTTCCTTTTGGAAATCGGTTTAGTTTTGGCAAAGTCATAGGTTCGGAAAGTTTTGACAAAGTTATAGATTCGGAAAAATTTGACATTTTCGAAAAAAAAAAACATTTCCAGATATGTTTGCAGTATTATTATTAAGATCGAGCCACGACTAAATCACCTTTCCTTTTGGAAATCGGTTCAGTTTTGGCAAAGTCATAGGTTCGGAAAGTTTTGACAAAGTTATAGATTCGGAAAAATTTCAAATTAATTTCAAAAAAAAAAAAAATTTCCAACTATGACTGCAGTATTATTATTGGGATCGAGCCACGACTAAATCGCCTTTCCTTTTTACAATAGGTTCAGTTTTGACAAAGTTATAGGCTCGGAAAGTTTTGACAAAGTTATAGATTCGGAAAAATTTGACATTTTCGAAAAAAAAAAAATTTCCAACTATGAATGCAGTATTATTATTCAGTTTGAGCCACGACTAAATCGCATTTCCTTTTGGAAATCGGTTCAGTTTTGACAAAGTCATAGGTTCGAAAAGTTTTGACAAAGTTATAGATTCGGAAAAATTTGACATGAATTTCTCAAAAAAAAACATTTCCAACTATGAATGCAGTATTATTATTGAGATCGAGCCACGACTAAAACGCCTTTCCTTTTTAATATCGGTTCAGACATGACAAAGTTATAGGTTTGGTAAGTTTTGACAAAGATATAGGTTCGGGAAAATTTTGACAAATAGATAGGTTTGGAAAGTTTTGACATGAATTCCGAAAAAATAGAACATTTGCAACTATGAATGCAGTATTGGGATTGAGCCACGACTAAACCGCATTTCCTTTTGAAAATCGGTTCAGTTTTAGCAAATACATAGGTTCGGAAAGTTTTGACAAAGTTATAGATTCGGAAAAATTTGACATTTTCGAAAAAAAAAAACATTTCCAGATATGTTTGCAGTATTATTATTGAGATCGAGCCACGACTAAATCACATTTCCTTTTGGAAATCGGTTCAGTTTTAGCAAATACATAGGTTGGGAAAGCCACGACTAAACCGCATTTCCTTTTGAAAATCGGTTCAGTTTTGAGAAAGTTAGAGGTTTGGAAACATTTGACAAAGTTATACGTTCGGAAAGTTTTAACATGAATTTCGAAAAAAAAACATTTCCAACTATGAATACAGTATTATTAAAAAACTAAAACACTTTCCTTTTGAAAATCGGTTCAGACAAAGTTGTAGGTTCGGAAAGTTTTGACAAAGTTATAGGTTCGGGAAAATTTTGACAAATATATAGGTTTGGAAAGTTTTGACATGAATTCCGAAAAAAAAGAACATTTGCAACTATGAATGCAGTATTATTATTCAGTTTGAGCCAAGACTAAATCGCCTTTCCTTTTTAAAATAGGTTCAGTTTTGACAAAGTTATAGGCTCGGAAAGTTTTGACAAAGTTATAGATTCGGAAAAATATGACATTTTCGAAAAAAAATAACATATCCAACTATGAATGCAGTATTATTATTGCGATTGAGCCACGACTAAAACGCATTTCCTTTTGAAAATCGGTTCAGTTTTGACAAAGTTATAGGTTTGGAAACATTTGACAAATATATAGGTTTGGAAAGTTTTGACATGAATTTCAAAAAAAAAAAGAACATTTGCAACTATGAATGCAGTATTATTATTGGGATTGAACCACAACTAAACCGCATTTTCCTTTGAATATCGGTTCAGTTTTGACAAAGTTATAGGTTTGGAAATATTTGACAAAGTTATACTTTCGGAATATTTTAAGATGAATTTTGAAAAAAAAAAACATTTCCAACTATGAATGCAGTATTATTATTGAGATCGAGCCACGACTAAATCGCATTTCCTTTTGGAAATCGGTTCAGTTTTGACAAGGTTCGGAAAGTGTTGACAAAGTTATAGATTCGAAATAATTTGAAATGAATTTCTAAAAAAAAAATTCCAACTATGAATGCAGTATTGGGATTGAGCCACGACTAAACCGCATTTCCTTTTGAAAATCGGTTCAGTTTTAGCAAATACATAGGTTCGGAAAGTTTTGACAAAGTTATAGATTCGGAAAAATTTGACATTTTCGAAAAAAAAAACATTTCCAAATATGTTTGCAGTATTATTATTGAGATCGAGCCACGACTAAATCACATTTCCTTTTGGAAATCGGTTCAGATTTAGCAAATACATAGGTTGGGAAAGCCACGACTAAACCGCATTTCCTTTTGAAAATCGGTTCAGTTTTGAGAAAGTTAGAGGTTTGGAAACATTTGACAAAGTTATACGTTCGGAAAGTTTTAACATGAATTTCGAAAAAAAAAACATTTCCAACTATGAATGCAGTATTATTAAAAAACTAAAACGTCTTTCCTTTTGAATATCGGTTCAGACAAAGTTATAGGTTCGAAAATTTTGACAAATATATAGGTTTGGAAAGTTTTGACATGAATTCCGAAAAAAAAGAACATTTGTAACTATGAATGCAGTATTATTATTGAGTTTCAGCCACGACTAAATCGCATTTCCTTTTGGAAATCGGTTCAGTTTTGACAAAGTTATAGGTTCGGAAAGTTTTGACAAAGTTATAGATTCGGAAAAATTTGACATTTTCGAAAAAAAAAAAACATTTCCAGATATGTTTGCAGTATTATTATTAAGATCGAGCCACGACTAAATCACCTTTCCTTTTGGAAATCGGTTCAGTTTTGGCAAAGTCATAGGTTCGGAAAGTTTTGACAAAGTTATAGATTCGGAAAAATTTCAAATTAATTTCGAAAAAAAAACATTTCCAACTATGAATGCAGTATTATTATTGCGATTGAGCCACGACTAAAACGCATTTCCTTTTGAAAATAGGTTCAGTTTTGACAAAGTTATAGGTTTGGAAACATTTGACAAATATATAGGTTTGGAAAGTTTTGACATGAATTTCAAAAAAAAAAGAACATTTGCAACTATGAATGTAGTATTATTATTGGGATTGAACCACAACTAAACCGCATTTTCCTTTGAATATCGGTTCAGTTTTGACAAAGTTATAGGTTTGGAAATATTTGACAAAGTTATAGGTTCGGGAAAATTTTGACAAATAGATAGGTTTAGAAAGTTTTGACATGAATTCCGAAAAAAAGAACATTTGCAACTATGAATGCAGTATTATTATTCAGTTTGAGCCACGACTAAATCGCATTTCCTTTTTAAAATAGGTTCATTTTTGACAAAGTTATAGGCTCGGAAAGTTTTGACAAAGTTATAGATTCGGAAAAATATGACATTTTCGAAAAAAAATAACATATCCAACTATGAATGCAGTATTATTATTGCGATTGAGCCACGACTAAAACGCATTTCCTTTTGAAAATCGGTTCAGTTTTGACAAAGTTATAGGTTTGGAAACATTTGACAAATATATAGGTTTGGAAAGTTTTGACATGAATTTAAAAAAAAAGAACATTTGCAACTATGAATGCAGTATTATTATTCAGTTTGAGCCACGACTAAATCGTACTTCCTTTTGGAAATCGGTTCAGTTTTGACAAAGTTATAGGTTTGGAAATATTTGACAAAGTTATAGGTTCGGGAAAATTTTGACAAATAGATAGGTTTGGAAAGTTTTGACATGAATTCCGAAAAAAAAGAACATTTTCAACTATGAATGCAGTATTATTATTCAGTTTGAGCCACGACTAAATCGCATTTCCTTTTTAAAATAGGTTCAGTTTTGACAAAGTTATAGGCTCGGAAAGTTTTGACAAAGTTATAGATTCGGAAAAATATGACATTTTCGAAAAAAAATAACATATTCAGTTTTGACAAAGTTATAGGTTTGGAAACATTTGACAAATATATAAGTTTGGAAAGTTTTTACATGAATTTAAAAAAAAAGAACATTTGCAACTATGAATGCAGTATTATTATTGAGTTTAAGCCACGACTAAATCGCACTTCCTTTTAAAAATCGGTTGAAAGTTTTCGACAAAGTTATAGGTTCGGAAAGTTTTGACAAAGTTATAGATTCGGAAAAATTTGACATGAATTCGAAAAAAAAAAACATTTCCAACTATGAATGCAGTATTATTATTGGGATTTAAGCCACTGACTAAAAAGATTTTTATTTTGCAAATCAGTTCAGATTTAGACAAGGGGCATATGAAGCAAAGTTATAGGTTCGGAAAGTTTTGACAAAGTTATAGGTTCGGGAAAATTTTGACAAATAGATAGAGTTTGGAAAGTTTTGACATGAATTCCGAAAAAAAAGAACATTCTGCATTCGCATTTACTGTTTGAAATAGGTTCAGGATTTTGAGCGAAGTTAACTGCAAGCTCGGAAAGTTTTTGACAAAGCTATAAATTCGGGAGAATAACATTGACTATTCGAAAGAAAAATAACATATCCAGACTTGTATGGAGGATACCAGATATTATTATTGCGATGTGAGCCACGACTAAAACGCGATTTCCTTTTTGAAAAATCGGTTCAGTTTTGACAAAGTTATAGGTTTGGAAACGTTTGACAAATATATTGGGTTTGGAAAGTTTTGACATGAATATCAAAAAAAAAAATAACATTTGCAACTATGAATGCAGTATTATTATTGGGATTGAACCACGAATTTAAGCCGCATTTTCCTTTTGAAAATGGGTTCTGAGTTTTGACAAAGTTATAGGTTTGGAAATATTTGACAAAGTTATTATTTTAGGAATATTTTAGGATGAATTTTGAAAAAAAAAAAACATTTTTCCAACTATGAATGCAGTATTATTATTGAGATCGAGCCACGACTAAATCGCATTTCCTTTTGGAAATCGGTTCAGTTTTGACAAGGTTCGGAAAGTGTTGACAAAGTTATAGATTCAAAATAATTTGAAAGGAATTTCTAAAAAAAAAAATTCCACCCTATGAATGCAGTATTGGGATTGAGCCACGACTAAACCGCATTTCCTTTTTAAAATCGGTTCAGTTTTAGCAAATACATAGGTTCGGAAAGTTTTGACAAAGTTATAGATTCGGAAAAATTTGACATTTTCGAAAAAAAAAAAAACATTTCCAGATATGTTTGCAGTATTATTATTGAGATCGAGCCACGACTAAATCACATTTCCTTTTTGGAAATCGGTTCAGTTTTAGCAAATACATAGGTTGGGAAAGCCACAGACTAAACCGCATTTCCTTTTTGAAAATCGGTTCAGTTTTGAGAAAGTTAGAGGTTTGGAAACATTTGACAAAGTTATACGTTCGGAAAGTTTTGACATGAATTTCGAAAAAAAAAACATTTCCAACTATGAATACAGTATTATTAAAAACTAAAACGTCTTTCCTTTTTGAATATCGGTTCAGACAAAGTTGTAGGTTCGGAAAGTTTTGACATGAATTTCGAAAAAAAAAAACATTTCCAACTATGAATGCAGTATTATTATTGGGATTGAGCCACGACTAAAAAGATTTTTATTTTGCAAATCAGTTCAGTTTAGACAAAGTCATAGGTTCGGAAATTTTGACAAAGTTATAGATTCGAAAAATTTCAAATGAATTTCGAAAAAAAAAACATTTCCAACTATGAATGCAGTATTATTATTGCGATTGAGCCACGACTAAAACGCATTTCCTTTTTGAAAATCGGTTCAGTTTTGACAAAGTTATAGGTTTGGAAACATTTGACAAATATATAGGTTTGGAAAGTTTTGACATGAATTTAAAAAAAAAGAACATTTGCAACTATGAATGCAGTATTATTATTCAGTTTGAGCCACGACTAAATCGCACTTCCTTTTGGAAATCGGTCAGTTTTGACAAAGTTATAGGTTCGGAAAGTTTTGACAAAGTTATAGATTCGGAAAAATTTGACATGAATTTCGAAAAAAAAAACATTTCCAACTATGAATGCAGTATTATTATTGGGATTGAGCCACGACTAAAAAGATTTTCATTTTGCAAATCAGTTCAGTTTAGACAAAGTCATAGGTTCGGAAATTTTTGACAAAGTTATAGATTCGGAAAAATTTAAATGAATTTCGAAAAAAAAACTTTCAAACTATGAATGCAGTATTATTATTGAGATCGAGCCACGATTAAAACGCCTTTCCTTTTAATATCGGTTCAGACATGACAAAGTTATAGGTTCGGAAAGTTTTGACAAAGTTATACGGTTCGGGAAAATATCAGGAGAAATAGATAGGTTTGGAAAGTTTTGACATGAATTCCGAAAAAAAAAGACATTTGCAACTATGAATGCAGTATTATTATTCAGTTTGATCCAAGACTAAATCACCTTTCCTTTTTAAAATAGGTTCAGTTTTGACAAAGTTATAGGCTCGGAAAGTTTTGACAAAGTTATAAATTCGGAAAAATATCACATTTTCGAAAAAAAATAACATATCCAACTATGAATGCAGAATTATTATTGCGATTGAGCCACGACTAAAACGCATTTCCTTTTGAAAATCGGTTCAGTTTTGACAAAGTTATAGGTTTGGAAACATTTGACAAATATATAGGTTTGGAAAGTTTTGACATGAATTTCAAAAAAAAAGAAGACATTTGCAACTATGAATGCAGTATTATTATTGGGATTTGAACCACAACTAAACCGCATTTTCCTTTGAATATCGGTTCAGTTTTGACAAAGTTATAGGTTTGGAAAATATTTGACAAAGTTATACTTTCGGAATATTTTAAGATGAATTTTGAAAAAAAAAAACATTTCCAACTATGAATGCAGTATTATTATTGAGATCGAGCCACGACTAAATCGCATTTCCTTTTGGAAATCGGTTCAGTTTTGACAAGGTTCGGAAAATGTTGACAAAGTTATAGATTCGAATAATTTTAAATGAATTTCTAAAAAAAAAAATTCCAACTATGAATGCAGTATTGGGATTGAGCCACGACTAAACCGCATTTCCTTTTTGAAAATCGGTTCAGTTTTAGCAAATACATAGGTTCGAAAAGTTTTTGACAAAGTTATAGATTCGGAAAAATTTGACATTTTCGAAAAAAAAAAACATTTCCAGATATGTTTGCAGTATTATTATTGAGATCGAGCCACGACTAAATCACATTTCCTTTTGGAAATCGGTTCAGTTTTAGCAAATACATAGGTTGGGAAAGCCACGACTAAACCGCATTTCCTTTTGAAAATCGGTTCAGTTTTGAGAAAGTTAGAGGTTTGGAAACATTTGACAAAGTTATACGTTCGGAAAGTTTTAACATGAATTACGAAAAAAAAAACATTTCCAACTATGAATACAGTATTATTAAAAAACTAAAACGTCTTTCCTTTTGAATATCGGTTCAGACAAAGTTATAGGTTCGGGAAAATTTTGACAAATATATAGGTTTGGAAAGTTTTGACATGAATTCCGAAAAAAAAGAACATTTGTAACTATGAATGCAGTATTATTATTGAGTTTGAGCCACGACTAAATCGCATTTCCTTTTGGAAATCGGTTTAGTTTTGGCAAAGTCATAGGTTCGGAAAGTTTTGACAAAGTTATAGATTCGGAAAAATTTGACATTTTCGAAAAAAAAAAAACATTTCCAGATATGTTTGCAGTATTATTATTAAGATCGAGCCACGACTAAAACGCATTTCCTTTTGAAAATCGGTTCAGTTTTGACAAAGTTATAGGTTTGGAAACATTTGACAAATATATAGGTTTGGAAAGTTTTGACATGAATTTCAAAAAAAAAAAGAACATTTGCAACTATGAATGCAGTATTATTATTGGGATTGAACCACAACTAAACCGCATTTTCCTTTGAATATCGGTTCAGTTTTGACAAAGTTATAGGTTTGGAAATATTTGACAAAGTTATACTTTCGGAATATTTTAAGATGAATTTTGAAAAAAAAAAACATTTCCAACTATGAATGCAGTATTATTATTGAGATCGAGCCACGACTAAATCGCATTTCCTTTTGGAAATCGGTTCAGTTTTGACAAGGTTCGGAAAGTGTTGACAAAGTTATAGATTCGAAATAATTTGAAATGAATTTCTAAAAAAAAAATTCCAACTATGAATGCAGTATTGGGATTGAGCCACGACTAAACCGCATTTCCTTTTGAAAATCGGTTCAGTTTTAGCAAATACATAGGTTCGGAAAGTTTTGACAAAGTTATAGATTCGGAAAAATTTGACATTTTCGAAAAAAAAAAAACATTTCCAGATATGTTTGCAGTATTATTATTGAGATCGAGCCACGACTAAATCACATTTCCTTTTGGAAATCGGTTCAGATTTAGCAAATACATAGGTTGGGAAAGCCACGACTAAACCGCATTTCCTTTTGAAAATCGGTTCAGTTTTGAGAAAGTTAGAGGTTTGGAAACATTTGACAAAGTTATACGTTCGGAAAGTTTTAACATGAATTTCGAAAAAAAAAACATTTCCAACTATGAATACAGTATTATTAAAAAACTAAAACGTCTTTCCTTTTGAATATCGGTTCAGACAAAGTTATAGGTTCGGAAAATTTTGACAAATATATAGGTTTGGAAAGTTTTGACATGAATTCCGAAAAAAAGGAACATTTGTAACTATGAATGCAGTATTATTATTGAGTTTGAGCCACGACTAAATCGCATTTCCATTTGGAAATCGGTTGAGTTTTGGCAAAGTCATAGGTTCGGAAAGTTTTGACAAAGTTATAGATTCGGAAAAATTTGACATTTTTCGAAAAAAAAAAAAAAACATTTCCAGATATGTTTGCAGTATTATTATTAAGATCGAGCCACGACTAAATCACCTTTCCTTTTGGAAATCGGTTCAGTTTTGGCAAAGTCATAGGTTCGGAAAGTTTTGACAAAGTTATAGATTCGGAAAAATTTCAAATTAATTTCGAAAAAAAAAACATTTCCAACTATGACTGCAGTATTATTATTGGGATCGAGCCACGACTAAATCGCCTTTCCTTTTTACAATAGGTTCAGTTTTGACAAAGTTATAGGCTCGGAAAGTTTTGACAAAGTTATAGATTCGAAGTAATTTGAAATGAATATCTAAAAAAAAAATTTCAACTATGAATGCAGTATTATTATTGAGTTTGAGCCACGACTAAATCGCATTTCCTTTTGGAAATCGGTTCAGTTTTGACAAAGTTATAGGTTCGGAAAGTTTTGACAAAGTTATAGATTCGGAAAAATATGACATTTTCGAAAAAAAATAACATATCCAACTATGAATGCAGTATTATTATTGCGATTGAGCCACGACTAAAACGCATTTCCTTTTGAAAATCGGTTCAGTTTTGACAAAGTTATAGGTTTGGAAACATTTGACTAATATATAGGTTTGGAAAGTTTTGACATGAATTTCAAAAAAAAAAGAACATTTGCAACTATGAATGCAGTATTATTATTGGGATTGAACCACAACTAAACCGCATTTTCCTTTGAATATCGGTTCAGTTTTGACAAAGTTATAGGTTTGGAAATATTTGACAAAGTTATACTTTCGGAATATTTTAAGATGAATTTTGAAAAAAAAAAAAACATTTCCAACTATGAATGCAGTATTATTATTGAGATCGAGCCACGACTAAATCGCATTTCCTTTTGGAAATCGGTTCAGTTTTGACAAGGTTCGGAAAGTGTTGACAAAGTTATAGATTCGAAATAATTTGAAATGAATTTCTAAAAAAAAAAAATTCCAACTATGAATGCAGTATTGGGATTGAGCCACGACTAAGCCGCATTTCCTTTTGAAAATCGGTTCAGTTTTAGCAAATATATAGGTTCGGAAAGTTTTGACAAAGTTATAGATTCGGAAAAATTTGACATTTTCGAAAAAAAAAAAACTTTCCAGATATGTTTGCAGTATTATTATTGAGATCGAGCCACGACTAAATCACATTTCCTTTTGGAAATCGGTTCAGTTTTAGCAAATACATAGGTTCGGAAAGCCACGACTAAACCGCATTTCCTTTTGAAAATCGGTTCAGTTTTGAGAAAGTTAGAGGTTTGGAAACATTTGACAAAGTTATACGTTCGGAAAGTTTTAACATGAATTTCGAAAAAAAAAATATTTCCAACTATGAATACAGTATTATTAAAAAACTAAAACACTTTCCTTTTGAATATCGGTTCAGACAAAGTTGTAGGTTCGGAAAGTTTTGACAAAGTTATAGGTTCGGGAAAATTTTGACAAATATATAGGTTTGGAAAGTTTTGACATGAATTCCGAAAAAAAAAGAACATTTGCAACTATGAATGCAGTATTATTATTGAGTTTGAGCCACGACTAAATCGCATTTCCTTTTGGAAATCGGTTCAGTTTTGACAAAGTCATAGGTTCGGAAAGTTTTGACAAAGTTATAGATTCGGAAAAATTTGACATTTTCGAAAAAAAAAAACATTTCCAGATATGTTTGCAGTATTATTATTGAGATCGAGCCACGACTAAATCGCATTTCCTTTTGGAAATCGGTTCAGTTTTGGCAAAGTCATAGGTTCGGAAAGTTTTGACAAAGTTATAGATTCGGAAAAATTTCAAATTAATTTCGAAAAAAAAAACATTTCCAACTATGAATGCAGTATTATTATTGCGATCGAGCCACGACTAAAACGCATTTCCTTTTGAAAATCGGTTCAGTTTTGACAAAGTTATAGGTTTGGAAACATTTGACAAATTATAGGTTTGGAAAGTTTTGACATGAATTTCAAAAAAAAAAGAACATTTGCAACTATGAATGCAGTATTATTATTGGGATTGAACCACAACTAAACCGCATTTTCCTTTGAATATCGGTTCAGTTTTGACAAAGTTATAGGTTTGGAAATATTTGACAAAGTTATAGGTTCGGGAAAATTTTGACAAATAGATAGGTTTGGAAAGTTTTGACATGAATTCCGAAAAAAAAAACATTTCCAACTATGAATGCAGTATTATTATTGAGATTGAGCCACGACTAAATCGCATTTCCTTTTGAAAATCTGTTCAGTTTTGACAAAGTCATAGGTTCGGAAAGTTTTGACAAAGTTATAGATTCGGAAAAATTTGACATTTTCGAAAAAAAAAAAAACATTTCCAGATATGTTTGCAGTATTATTATTCAGTTTGAGCCACGACTAAATCGCATTTCCTTTTTAAAATAGGTTCAGTTTTGACAAAGTTATAGGTTCGGAAAGTTTTGACAAAGTTATAGATTCGGAAAAATATGACATTTTCGAAAAAAAATAACATTTCCAACTATGAATGCAGTATTATTATTGCGATTGAGCCACGACTAAAACGCATTTCGTTTTGAAAATCGGTTCAGTTTTGACAAAGTTATAGGTTTGGAAACATTTGACAAATATATAGGTTTGGAAAGTTTTGACATGAATTTAAAAAAAAAGAACATTTGCAACTATGAATGCAGTATTATTATTGAGTTTGAGCCACGACTAAATCGCACTTCCTTTTGGAAATCGGTTCAGTTTTGACAAAGTTATAGGTTCGGAAAGTTTTGACAAAGTTATAGATTCGGAAAAATTTGACATGAATTTCGAAAAAAAAAACATTTCCAACTATGAATGCAGTATTATTATTGGGATCGAGCCACGACTAAAAAGATTTTTATTTTGCAAATCAGTTCAGTTTAGACAAAGTTATAGGTTCGGAAAGTTTTGACAAAGTTATAGATTCGGAAAAATTTGAAATGAATTTCGAAAAAAAACTTTCAAACTATGAATGCAGTATTATTATTGAGATCGAGCCACGACTAAAACGCCTTTCCTTTTTAATATCGGTTCAGTTTTGACAAAGTTATAGGTTTGGAAACATTTGACAAATATATAGGTTTGGAAAGTTTTGACATCAATTTCAAAAAACAAAAGAACATTTGCAACTATGAATGCAGTATTATTATTGGGATTGAACCACAACTAACCGCATTTTCCTTTGAATATCGGTTCAGTTTTGACAAAGTTATAGGTTTGGAAATATTTGACAAAGTTATACTTTCGGAATATTTTAAGATGAATTTTGAAAAAAAAAAAACATTTCCAACTATGAATGCAGTATTATTATTGAGATCGAGCCACGACTAAATCGCATTTCCTTTTGAAAATCGGTTCAGTTTTGACAAGGTTCGGAAAGTGTTGACAAAGTTATAGATTCGAAATAATTTGAAATGAATTTCTAAAAAAAAAAAATTCCAACTATGAATGCAGTATTGGGATTGAGCCACGACTAAACCGCATTTCCTTTTGAAAATCGGTTCAGTTTTAGCAAATACATAGGTTCGGAAAGTTTTGACAAAGTTATAGATTCGGAAAAATTTGACATTTTCGAAAAAAAAAAACATTTTCAGATATGTTTGCAGTATTATTATTGAGATCGAGCCACGACTAAATCACATTTCCTTTTGGAAATCGGTTCAGTTTTAGCAAATACATAGGTTCGGAAAGCCACGACTAAACCGCATTTCCTTTTGAAAATCGGTTCAGTTTTGAGAAAGTTATAGGTTTGGAAACATTTGACAAAGTTATACGTTCGGAAAGTTTTAACATGAATTTCGAAAAAAAAAACATTTCCAACTATGAATACAGTATTATTAAAAAACTAAAACGCCTTTCCTTTTTAATATCGGTTCAGACAAAGTTGTAGGTTCGGAAAGTTTTGACAAAGTTATAGGTTCGGGAAAATTTTGACAAATATATAGGTTTGGAAAGTTTTGACATGAATTCCGAAAAAAAAGAACATTTGTAACTATGAATGCAGTATTATTATTGAGTTTGAGCCACGACTAAATCGCATTTCCTTTTGGAAATCGGTTCAGTTTTGACAAAGTCATAGGTTCGGAAAGTTTTGACAAAGTTATAGATTCGGAAAAATTTGACATTTTCGAAAAAAAAAAAACATTTCCAGATATGTTTGCAGTATTATTATTGAGATCGAGCCACGACTAAATCACATTTCCTTTTGGAAATCGGTTCAGTTTTGGCAAAGTCATAGGTTCGGAAAGTTTTGACAAAGTTATAGATTCGGAAAAATTTCAAATTAATTTCGAAAAAAAAAACATTTCCAACTATGACTGCAGTATTATTATTGGGATCGAGCCACGACTAAATCGCCTTTCCTTTTTACAATAGGTTCAGTTTTGACAAAGTTATAGGCTCGGAAAGTTTTGACAAAGTTATAGATTCGGAAAAATTTGACATTAATTTCGAAAAAAAAAAACATTTCCAACTATGAATGCAGTATTATTATTAGGTTGAGCCACGACTAAATCGCATTTCCTTTTGGAAATCGGTTCAGTTTTGACAAAGTCATAGGTTCGGAAAGTTTTGACAAAGTTATAGATTCGGAAAAATTTGACATGAATTTCTCAAAAAAAAACATTTCCAACTATGAATGCAGTATTATTATTGAGATCGAGCCACGACTAAAACGCCTTTCCTTTTTAATATCAGGTTCAGACATGACAAAGTTAT